>OVBI01000008.1:0-327159 GCA_900406495.1 Sisymbrium altissimum | reverse complement strand
TTTGATATTATTATTTTATTTTAAAATATTAATTAATTAAGAAAACAAAAAACAAAAGAAAAAGCAAAAGAAAAAGCAAAAGTAAAAAAAAAGCAAAAATAGGGGTATTTTCGTCAAAATTGTTTTCTCTATGTTATTTACCTAAATTGTTTTTTATATATGTTAGTTTCTAAATTATGATATCAAAAGATATTATACACCCAATTTACTTTTTTTTTTACGCCTATAGCATACTAGCTTTTATATTAAATGTTACTATTTATATAAAAAGTGAGACCAGCTTTAAATTTAAATTCACTAAGATATTTTTCTGTGAAATAAGCTCGACAATATTCCAGTTCTAGACCGTTGATTAATCATTTTACTAAAAAAATATCTTAGATTGAATAAATGGAGTCCATTTGTGGTTAATCTTAATTATATAGGAATAGGAGTATCTGATGGTAAAGAAAAGAAATGAAAAAAACGGTGCGGATTGGTTCAACGACTCCCTGAAAGTTTGGTTTCGTCGCAGAAGAGAAAAAGGTTGTGTGAGGCAACGTCACCACCATCTCTCCTAATATTCTGAACCAGATACCTTTTCTTTTCATCAAATCGTACATCTACAACGTATACCCTTTTTTTTTTTTTGTCGGGACAAAACAAGAATTTTTTTTATATTGTATTATTATTATTATTATTTTCAGTAGGAAAGTGGTGGTATTTACTATTTAGAAAAATCATCTTTCTAGTTATGGACATTATACCAAATAGTTCCAAGATCTTTATACAAATTTGTTTTCTTTTAAACTTTCTTCTATTCCATTCCTTCACGTAGCTAATTCTTTTTACTTAAATAAGAGTATGATTTTCAAAATTACAATCTTGATATATATTTAGTTTTCTGTGACATGCTATGAAGGCGAAATTATAATTTAGATCAATTTTTATTTTAAAGTAATGTAATATACTCAACATTATAACAAATTATACNCTAATGGATATTCCCCCCCCCCCCCTTGTTTTAATGGAAAATTAACAACTTCACCAATCACGCCTTCTAGATACAAGTTAAATCAGAAATGATATTTATTTATTTTTGGGTCAAGAATCAAAATGATATTTAAAAATCTTAAAATCCATTTGAACGCGCTTTATTAACATATTTTTTTTCCTTCAATAAACTACAGCTGGCCCATAAATACCTTATATATATTTCCCAGATTTTGTTTTGATTATTTTCTTTGCTTTCATAACTCTCACAAGTCTTGAAAAAGAGTTACTACTGTTTTGTAATTGCATACGTATTATTGACAATAACGTATCTACCAATTAGGCTATATTATAATTGTTGAAAATAGTTGTAAATTGAAGCTAATTAGATTATAGTTGAAGAGAGAGAAGACGTAGAAGAAGAAGCAGACCCGAAAGTGCCTGCACTCGTTCAGATTTGCAGTCCTTTTGATACAAAAAAAGGAAAAAACGAGTGAAATTCGGACATAAAAACAACAAATCTCTGTCTTTCTCTAAAACCCTTTCTCTAATTTTTGTTTTTCCTCCATTTTTCCTTTTTATTTTCCAAGTCTCCTGAGAAAACAAGAGAAGAAAAAGACAGCAGATAGATAGATAGAGAGAGAGAAGAGAGAGAAAAGCTGCATTTTTTTTTTTTTATCCGTGTAAGCTTTGTTGCTCTTGCTTCTTGATCTACCATTGCCGACAAATTCTTGGCGAACAATCAAAAGCTAGCTTCTTACTTAAAATGGGTTTATGTTAGCAACAGAATCTGTCTCACTTGTGATTCCTGGTTTGTCTCCTGATTCTCTACTTGTCCGACAAATCTTCCACTCACCTGTCTGAAAACATTTTCGTTTCGTCTCTGGGTTTTCCATTGTGCTTGACTTGTCATCGGGTTCAGGGATCTTTATCCCAAGTTTCTTCTTTATTTTTTTTACAGCTGTCAATTGCTTTTGCGTGTTCTTCATCTCCTCCTCCTTAAATCCTTATCTATCTGAATTTAAGAATCAATTTGGGATTTCAAATAGTCTCATCTTTTCTTGTTTTTTTTTTCTTTACACCATTTCTTGTACTAAGAAGGCAAATGTGATTGAAATCATTGGTGTTTGGTACTTTTTTTCCTTCCCTGGGTTTTCGTAAATTCATCATCTTTGATAGATTTGGTAGTTTTTAAAAATCTATCGATTCAAGTAGGGTTTCAATATAGATTGTTTTTTTTTTTCATTTGGATTCGAGTCTGTTGACTAATTTTGAGTATGTTTTGGTTTTTGTTATTTTTTTTTTCTTCTTCCTAATGAAGTAACGTTTTATAATTTTTCGTTTTAAATTATGTGACGAGCTTCCGAAATTCGAGCTACTTCCGTTTATAGCTTTCTCTTTGGTGCTTGTGTCGTTTCAGTCTTTCTCTGCCTTTTTTCATGTCTACTCGGTGACCTAGGAAACTTTAATAATATTTCTCACAAAGATCAAAACTTTGGAACAATCTTTTTGATGGGTTTGGTTCATCTCTGTACAGGGTTGATACAAAACAACAATTGCTAGGAGGAATACGAGACATGAAGCACTAATCTCTGTTTCTTGAGAACTGGATCCTGTTGAAAGATCATATTTGGCGTATTGTTCTCTCGGAGTTAAAGAGTCTTTAAGGAATGGCAAGAGGTAGAATAAGATCGAAGCTGCGACTAAGTCATCTTTATACATTTGGATGTCTTAGGCCGAGTACAGTTGAAGGTGAAGACCCTCACCCAATCCAAGGTCCGGGTTTTAGCCGGACTGTGTTCTGTAATCAGCCTCATATGCACAAGAAGAAGCCTTTGAGATATCGTTCTAATTATGTCTCTACGACTAGGTACAATCTGATAACTTTCTTTCCTAAATCCTTGTATGAACAGTTCCACCGCGCTGCAAATCTTTACTTCTTGGTAGCTGCGATTCTCTCCGTGTTTCCTCTCTCGCCGTTCAACAAATGGAGCATGATCGCTCCCTTGGTCTTTGTTGTTGGGCTTAGTATGATGAAAGAGGCTCTAGAAGATTGGCGTAGGTTTATGCAAGACGTAAAGATTAATGCGAGGAAAACATGTGTTCATCAAAGTGACGGCGTGTTTCGTCAGAGAAAGTGGAAGACGGTTAGGGTTGGGGATATTGTGAAAGTGGAGAAAGACGAGTTCTTCCCTGCTGATTTGCTTCTTTTGTCATCCAGTTACGAGGATGGGATTTGCTACGTTGAGACTATGAACTTAGATGGTGAAACTAACTTGAAAGTGAAGAGATCTTTGGAAGTGTCATTGCCAATAGATGACGATGTATCTTTCAGGAATTTCATGGCGACGATAAGATGTGAAGATCCAAACCCGAGCCTTTACACCTTCGTTGGAAATCTAGAGTATGAGAGGCAAACATTTCCTTTGGATCCAAGTCAGATTCTCTTAAGAGACTCCAAGCTTAGGAACACAACCTATGTCTATGGAGTGGTGGTATTTACAGGTCATGACACAAAAGTTATGCAGAACTCGACAAAATCGCCTTCCAAAAGAAGCAGGATCGAAAGGACAATGGACTACATCATCTACACTCTTCTTGTCCTACTTATCTTAATATCATGCATCAGCTCATCAGGATTTGCGTGGGAGACAGAGTTTCACATGCCAAAAATGTGGTACCTTCGACCTGATGCGCCTGAGGATTTGACAAATCCGAGCAATCCAATCTACGCCGGGGTTGTCCATCTGATCACTGCCCTATTGCTTTACGGATATTTGATTCCAATCTCTCTTTATGTCTCCATCGAAGTTGTCAAAGTCTGGCAAGCAAGTTTCATCAATCAAGACTTACGCATGTATGATGATGAGAGTGGGGTCCCTGCACAAGCGCGCACATCGAATCTTAACGAAGAGCTTGGACAGGTTCATACAATCCTCTCTGACAAAACAGGGACTTTGACATGTAACCAGATGGATTTCTTGAAATGCTCTATTGCTGGTACTTCCTATGGTGTGCGTTCCAGCGAAGTAGAACTCGCTGCTGCAAAGCAGATGGCTGTGGATCTTGAAGAGCACGGAGAGATAGCGAGTACTCCTCAGTCTCAGACTAAAGTGTATGGTACATGGGACAGTAGCCGCACGCATGAAATCGAGGTGGAAAGTGGAGGCGATAGCCACTATAACAATCGTAGAGTTCCTATAAAGGGTTTTGGTTTCGAGGATAGCAGACTCATGAATGGGAATTGGTTGAGGGAAGCGCAACCAAATGACATTTTGAAGTTCTTCCGCATATTAGCTATTTGTCACACAGCTATTCCCGAGCTGAACGAGGAGACTGGCAAGTACACTTATGAAGCAGAGTCACCTGATGAGGCTTCTTTTCTTGCTGCTGCTAGAGAATTTGGTTTTGAGTTCTACAAGAGAACTCAGTCAAGCGTGTTTGTCCGCGAGAGGTTCTCTTCTTCAGGCCAAATAGTAGAAAGGTGGGTATAGTAGAGAGATCTCATTAAACCCTTGTGATTATCATTTTAACGCTCTACTATTTGCACATATCACTAAGTACCAGAAACAATGCAGGGAGTATAAAGTTCTTAATCTGTTGGAATTCACGAGCAAAAGAAAGCGAATGACAGTAATTGTACGCGATGAGGAAGGGCAGATTCTTCTACTATGCAAAGGAGCCGACAGGTTAGCCTCCAAACTAAACACATTTAAGCATCTAAGCAATGTATCATTTATATATACAGTCTGCTACTTTTCCTTTCACCGTTATTTAATTTATTTGTTTTCCTTTATTTTGCAGCATCATCTTTGATCGGTTGGCAAAGAATGGGAAGACATACTTGAACCCTACCACTAAACATTTAACTGAATATGGAGAAGCCGGGCTCCGTACACTTGCACTTGCTTACAGAAAGCTTGATGAGGACGAATATTTAGCTTGGAACTCTGAGTTTCTTAAGGCCAAAACTTCAATAGGATCTGATAGAGATGAGCTGCTTGAGACGGGAGCTGATATGATTGAAAAAGATCTTATACTTGTAGGTGCTACTGCTGTGGAGGACAAACTCCAGAAAGGGGTATGTATTATCAAACAGAAACATGAACATATCTTTATCTTGGTTATGTAAATTAAAGTTTTTTTTTGTTTTCATTTGACTTAGGTTCCCCAATGCATAGATAAACTTGCTCAAGCTGGCCTCAAGCTATGGGTTTTAACTGGGGACAAAATGGAAACAGCAATCAACATTGGGTTAGAATCTCTGATTTTACTTGAATATGAGCTAGAAATGATATCTGTTATCGTTTCTACCAAGTGAATGCTGTTAACAAACTTACCTTTTATGAACTGTAGATTCGCGTGTAGTTTACTTCGGCAAGGCATGCGACAGATCTGCATAACATCAATAAATCCAGATGGGGGATCCCAAGATTCGAAAAGGGTATGTCAAAAGGAGTTTTGTATCTAATGACAGTCCCTTCATCTACAATTTCGAGGCTAACTTTGTGTCTTGTTTTTGTGTCAGGCTGTGAAAGAGAACATTTTGAATCAACTCACTAAAGCCGTACAAATGGTGAAGCTAGAGAAGGATCCGCATGCTGCATTTGCTTTGATCATTGACGGGAAAACTCTTACTTATACATTGGAAGATGATATGAAGTATCAATTCTTGGCTTTGGCAGTTGATTGTGCATCAGTCATTTGCTGTCGTGTGTCTCCCAAGCAGAAGGCTCTGGTATATATATGCGCCTTACCTTATTCATTTTATCTTATTCCTCCTTGACTAAGCATTTCAAAGAGCAAGAGATTCTAAATTTCTCTGTTTTGTTTTCCCAAAAAAAAAAAGGTAACAAGGTTGGTTAAAGAGGGAACCGGAAAAACCACATTGGCAATAGGTGATGGTGCAAATGATGTTGGGATGATTCAAGAAGCTGACATTGGTGTAGGAATTAGTGGGGTTGAAGGAATGCAGGTTCGGTTTTTCTCTCAGCACCAGCGCATCTTCAAGCCATGTTTCCTAGTATAGTAAAACAATCCATCTCGACAATTTTGCTGAACCTTTTTTACTTGTGCAGGCTGTTATGGCTAGTGACTTTTCGATAGCGCAGTTTCGTTTTTTGGAACGATTACTCGTCGTCCATGGACACTGGTGCTACAAAAGGATAGCTCAGATGGTAATAAATACTTCTTGTGGCCATTTCAATTTCTCTTACATGAAGTTTGTTTCTAACATTATGTTCTTTTACATCCAGATATGCTATTTCTTCTACAAGAACATTGCATTTGGTCTCACACTCTTCTACTTCGAGGCTTTCACCGGATTTTCCGGGCAATCAGTGTACAACGACTACTACTTATTGCTCTTCAATGTTGTCCTTACCTCATTGCCTGTGATTGCCCTTGGAGTCTTTGAACAGGATGTTTCCTCGGAGATCTGCTTACAAGTAAGCTTTAATAATCATCCTTCAAGAAGTAAATCTTGAAATGCTGTTTTTAATCTCTTCTCATCATATTTTGTTGCTTGTGCTTGTGTAGTTCCCCGCTTTATACCAACAAGGCACAAAGAACCTCTTCTTTGATTGGTCGAGAATACTTGGATGGATGTGCAATGGCGTCTACGCATCACTTGTCATATTCTTCCTCAACATCGGAATCATTTACTCTCAAGCTTTCAGAGAAGGTGGCCAAACAGCAGACATGGATGCTGTTGGCACAACCATGTTCACTTGCATAATATGGGCAGTCAATGTTCAAATCGCATTAACCATGTCCCATTTCACTTGGATCCAACACGTTTTGATCTGGGGAAGCATCGGTTTGTGGTATCTCTTTGTAGCCCTCTACGGGATGATGCCTCCAAGCCTCTCTGGAAACATTTACAGGATTCTCGATGAGATTCTTGCTCCCGCGCCTATCTATTGGATGGCTACATTGTTGGTCACGGTAGCTGCAGTTCTTCCTTACGTTGCTCACATAGCTTTCCAGAGATTCTTAAATCCATTGGATCATCATATCATACAAGAGATCAAATACTACAAGAGAGATGTGGAGGACGCGAGATTGTGGACCCGAGAGCGTACAAAAGCGCGAGAGAAGACCAAGATCGGGTTCACAGCTAGAGTCGACGCGAAAATCAGGCATCTACGGTCGAAACTAAACAAGAAGCAGTCAAATCTCTCACATTTTTCAGCTCAAGATGCAATGTCACCTAGATCATTGTAGCCTGTATAAAATCTTGATGCTGTTTTTGTTGAGAGTTTATAGGAGTGAGATCAGTGTAAAGAGTAGTAGCTGATGTCTTTTTTCTACTTGTTGGCTTCTCTTTTTTTTTTTAACATGCTTTGTTTCTTTTGTACACTATATACTTAGGTTTTGTTTATACTTAGGAGAGAATGCAAAAACATAACAAAGTATCTTCCTTTGTGCCTCTTCTTCTGCTCCTCTCCCTAATCATTTAATTGTGCATAATATATATACAATAATGATATTTATATACATTAATTCATAATCGTTGCTTTAGTAATCGATGTTTCTCGTATCCATAATCCATCCACCAAAACGACTTTTAATTTAGGTAATGAAAACCCTCAAGTTGTTGCGTGTTTGTTACTTTACAGTGTGGTGGTTAAATCAAATTAGTGAGAGAGAGAGTGGTTGGCGAATAAAATAATTCATGTTGCAACATATTTAAATAATTAAAAACATATGGGCCGATATTTAGAGAAGATGGACCAGTACGGCCCACGGAAAGTATCTANAACAACCCCGCAAAAATTAAAAAAAGAAGGAAAAAAAAAAAAAAAGAAAGTAATAAAAGCGTTTGTTTTGCTTTTTATGTGTGTTTACCATCTCAGAGTCTATCCCTTCCCTTTTGGGATATTTATTCGCCGCGTGGAGAGATGTCGACGCTTTGTCACCGGAAGTCAATCGGAATCCATCGCTACTCCGACCTCCAATCCCTTTGATTTGATTCTTTTGTGTGTGCTCCAATCTCGTTATTTCCTCTGTTTCTTTGGGGGTTTGTGGATTTGATTAGGTAGTGGAGGTTTGGTTAGTAATCGGATTGGGGTAGTTTAGAGGTAGTTGTAGGGCTTTTGATTGGATGGAGCCGAGAGTCGGAAACAAGTTCCGGCTGGGACGGAAGATCGGTGGTGGATCATTTGGAGAGATCTATCTTGGTAATGCTCTTTCGATTTTCTCGTTTTGAGTATAAATTAATTAACATGGATTTGAATTGATTATTTCTTGTTTCAGGTACAAATATTCAGACTAATGAAGAAGTTGCCATTAAGCTTGTAAGTATTCGTTTTTGCTTTTTTTTTAAAAAAAAAAACCATTTTGAGTGTGTGATGAAGTAGATCGGTGTATTATTAAGTTTGGTACTTGTGTGGACATATATTCTCATTAAATTAAAGAATGGATTTTGTAGGAAAGTGGGAATGAAAGCTGTGATTGTAATGGCATGTGTGGTGTAGTGTACCAGTCTTTTTTATGTTATTGCTTTGTCTTCTTGGTTTTGTAGCTTCTTCTTTTACCTGTTTAAGAGAGGTTGTTAGATTCGATGTTTTTAACATTAAAAACCATTGGTTTTGACGGAAAAAGGATTTAAAGATACTCCATTTAATAGGCTATACAGTGAGGTATGAGCAATTTAGCTGTGACTACTTTCATTCACTACTCTCACCTCAACTAAATCTATGGTTTTGGTTGTGAGAAATTTAAATCTGGATTCAACCTGACTTTTTATTTGATGGAAGAACTGGGAGCTTATTATTGATGCTAGGGAAGATAGTGTAATTAATGCTGAATAAGCTCTTTGTGTGCACGACAACATCACCTACAATTGGTGGGTCCCAACCTGTTGAAAATTTTGAGATGTTTGTTGTGGCCGAAATATGGAGAATTATGAGGCTGACAGCTACACATATTATTTGTCTTGAACGTTGGTTGTCTGTTATTCATATGCTTTTTATGATACCTGTTTGTTTGTACTGGTTCTCACTGTTAACTATGCTAAATCAAATCCTCACCTTTGTTTTCATATTTTTTTTGTTGTTCTGAAATGTGACAGATTTTTATCTTACTTCGACCTGCTTTGTTTGCTATATGTTCTGACGGCATCTTTTGTTCTTCTTTTAGGAAAATGTGAAAACTAAGCATCCTCAGTTGCTGTATGAATCAAAATTATATAAAGTATTACAAGGAGGAAGTAAGGACCTATTTCTTTACTTTTTTACATTTGCAGTTTGCGATTTCGTCTTTCTTATCCGAGAGAGGTTGCTTTCCTTTCCTTGATTTTAGCCGGCGTTCCAAACGTTAAATGGTATGGTGTTGAAGGGGACTATAATGTCCTGGTGATAGACTTGTTGGGGCCTAGCCTTGAAGATCTATTCAATTTCTGTAGTAGGAAACTCTCGCTAAAGACTGTACTAATGCTTGCAGATCAAATGGTAGGATCCCTTCTACTGCCTGAAAATAGTTATCCCATGCATGTTGAATACGGATATTGCCAAAATACTTATGATATCGTTATTTTCCTTTTTTCAGATCAATCGCATTGAATTTGTTCATCAGAAGTCATTTCTACACCGGGACATCAAGCCTGACAACTTTCTGATGGGTCTCGGTAGGCGCGCAAATCAGGTAGTTGTTGAAAATGTTGCTTGTAGGTTCTGTTTTTTCTCCTCAATTATCTCCTAAAGGAAGTGTTGGCCGAATACAGGTATATGTCATCGACTTTGGTCTGGCAAAGAAGTATAGAGACTCAAATCATCAGCATATTCCGTATAGGTTGGCCATTACCCTGTGATTTTCCTTTTCGAGCCTGTGCTTCTGTTACTTATGTGCTCACAGTATTGGGCTAGAAATGCTGGACTATAAGAATAATGGTTTGAGCCAGTGGTAGAGTTTTCTTTAATTTCTTCTTAACCTGTGCTATCTAAGTTGAGCTTGTTCTATGTTATACATCACTGTGATAGGGTGGGGTCTTCTTATATGGTTACAATAGGTCTTGCAGTGTGATTATTAAAATATTTTCTACTGTCTGGATGTACCTTACCTGTTTGCTGTTAACTTTTGTCCTATCTAGAAAATGGGCCTAATTATCGTTGGTCTTGAGTATAATGGGTTCTTCGCTCTTGTTTTAGTGCGTACAACTGTTTATAGACAAAACAACAGTTTTGGTAGGTTTTCTTTCATTTGGAATAAGGTCTTACTGCCGTTTTAGTGTTGTATAGCCTCTTACTCAATATATTTAGTTTATTTTTCCAAGTATTTGTGAAGCGGCGTTAGTATATGAAAAAATCATTTTAAGAAATTGCTAGGAAGTAATAACACTTTCGATGACTGCAGTATATGATCTATCAGCTTAGCAACTATAATCCTAATATCTTGCGTCTCACAGGGAAAACAAAAACTTGACTGGAACTGCTAGATACGCCAGCATGAACACCCACCTTGGCATTGGTATACCAGTTCATTTAGTTTCTAACTTTATAATTTTTTTAAAAACGTAATTCTGAATTGCAATGGTTGTTTGTATTACAGAACAAAGTCGTAGAGATGATTTGGAGTCGCTTGGATTTGTTCTCATGTACTTCTTAAAAGGAAGGTATGGACCTCTTTTACCTTTCTATGTTGGCATTTTGCTATTGGGTCTTAGTTGGGCGGTCTTTGGCTTACTTAATTAAATGCAGTCTTCCTTGGCAAGGACTGAAAGCTGGCAATAAGAAGCAAAAGTATGAGAGAATCAGTGAAAAGAAAGTATCGACATCTATTGAGGTATAATTATCACCCAAAACCTGTGTTGGTGATACTTGTGGTCTAATACCTGATTAAATGTTTTTTTTCTTATTTTAGTCGCTGTGCCGAGGATATCCATCTGAATTTGCTTCTTACTTCCATTATTGCCGTTCCCTGAGATTCGATGACAAGCCAGACTATGCCTACCTAAAACGGCTTTTCCGTGACCTGTTTATACGCGAAGGTTTGGTGCCGTCATCACTTTTGTATATTCTAGTCTAGCGAAGCAAATATAACTTGAACCAGTCAAGTAACACGTTTATTTAAATTTGCGTCCTCCTTTGCTCATATTTTAGGCTTCCAGTTTGATTATGTATTTGATTGGACGATCTTGAAGTATCAGCAATCTCAGATTTCTACTCCTCCTCCCCGTCACCATGTAAGAGTCATGGTTTTTTCTTTTTCAAATTTCATCTTTCTCCTTAATTTTTGCTGATGTACATAGGTCTATTACAGGGGCCTGGAGTTGGGCCAAGCTCTGGCCTCCCCCCTGCGATTGCTAGTGCTGAGAGGCCATCAGGTTGTTCCATCTATCGTAATTTTGAGTAGCTTGTTTCCATGTGTGATTTTAGGAATTTTTTAACTATGATCATCTGTTCTACAGGGATATATATGACTTTTACCCATCTGATATGTTCTTTGGTCCCACTGCAGGTGGCGAGGAAGCTAGACCTTCTGGCTGGTTATCAGGAAACCCTAGACGAAGTTCTGGACAAATTTTTAGCTCAGGAAGCTTAGCTAAACAAAAAGCACCAGTTTCAAGTGATCCTGCGATATCTAAAGATGTAGTGGTGAGTACATAAAGTTGTCCCAGGTTAGAGGTATCTAATGATTAGCTCCTGTTTTGAACAAATGAACATAAGGTTGTGTTAGTCGTTTTCCTACAGTCGGGTTGTATACACAAGTATTGGTAGCTGAATTTTACTTGTTTTCTCTACAAATCTGTAGTATCATATTGTGTAAACATGATCCATTGGATTCTTGTTCGTTATATAAATGGTAACTGAGTTGTTTCGCTTGTGACAGTTATCTAGCTCTAGCTTTCTCCGTGCAACTGGATCATCAAGACGTGCTGCTGTCTCCAGTAGTCGCGAGGCTGCAGTTCCTGGAACTGATTCTGAGCCATCAAACCCTCAAATAATGGAAGCTGGATCTAGCTCCAACCCAAAGATTCATGGTGGTCGAAGCTCACCTATCGTCTCATCTGAGAACAACAAGCTATCATCTCCGTCAAGGGGAAATTCTTCAGTCATGAAGAACTATGAGTCCAATCTTAAAGGGATCGAGAGTCTGCATTTTTAGTCGTTGGGGCCACTGACCAGCAAATGATCGCAAACCCCCGGGACAAGTGTAAATTAAAAGACTAAAGAAAACCTTTCTTAGGCTCTCCCCATGTTTTACGTGCATTTGTGTTTACAGGGAGGGAGACTTTACTTGTGCTACTTGTAAGCACTCTCAAATAACAAAGATAAAGAAAAGACTCTGAAGAAGTGATTCCAGAGAAACACAAACTCAAAGAGGGTGAGATCAAAGGAGTCAAAGACTTTAACACTTTTAGTCCCCATTTGATATTTTTTTAATGTCTGTTGTGTTTGTCTCGTTTGGTACTGCAAAGATTAAAAAATCTTTCGTGTCTCAAAGGGATTTGAAGTGTTAGCACAAAAGAAAGAAGGGTTTTCTTATATTTTCATCTTCTCGTGTTTCAGCATCTTGTGAGGGTAAATAGTGAAAGAAAAGAAATTATTATTGATGTACGTAGGCAATAATTGTACTGTTTTGCCTTACATAGGACATGGGAGTTTATTATGTCATATGTCAAGTTGCATTCTGAGAGTTGCTGCATGTTATGTTATATATCAATCCTTGATGTCTATCAACGCATATTGTGAATGGAATTAAAGCGTTGGTCACTACCAATTCATCATAGCAAAAATGATTCAGCCTAAATCTCTTCTTGTTACAAATAACCTTAATATTCAGTTACCAGCAGCGAAATCTGGCTGATACACGAGGAGAAACAAACAAGACGAGATATTGAGAAGATTTGTTGTTGGATCATGATAGAGTTAAGAACGGATAGAAAGAAAAGACAAACATAGATTATTAAGTACTTGCTCCTCAGTTTACAATCGAAACAATGAAGCTACCACTTGCTTACCTTGTGTCTCTCGCTCTTATTTAAACATCATTAGTGCGTGATTAAGATAATTCCTGAAATCACTCTTAGTAAAATCAGATATCATACGTGACTGCTACTCTTTCCTTCTCCGTAACTTTCCTTTTGCTTAGTCTCTATCAGATCACCACAAACCATAGACAGCATTTGAACAAGTCTCCTTGAACCATTTGATGCTCTTTCTCATAGATCCCTTCACTTTCCCTTCAACACTATACACATTATAAGCAGCCACTCTCTTCTTCCTCTGAATCTCTGCCTCACACAAACCCTTCAACCCTTTCTTCGCCTTACTATTGCTTCTCTTCGATTTACTGTTGGGACTGTCTCTCACCGTTGTTGGATTCTTGTGTGAACTATAAGTTGATGTGCTGTAAGATCTCAGCATCACTGGAGGCTGCTGGTTTGTTGGGTTTGGTGCTGCTTCTCCGTTACTAGTTAAGCAATGGTACTTGTTGGTGATGCAGCTGCTTCTTCTGATCTCTTCTCTGCATGACTTGGATCTGAACCTCTTCATTTTCAACAACCTCAAGAAAATAGCTCTACTTTTAGGAAGAACAAAAGGAGAGTTGCTTTTGGCTTTTATCTCCAACCTCTTTCTCTTCTGCTTTTTGTCTCTTGTGAACTTTTAACATTTCTGGCATATGTATTATATAGAACGGAGATCAAGTATATTAATATTCATTTTTTAGTCTAGTAATTACAAATTACAACCTCGACATTAATAATCGAAGGGTCTTGGTACATTGGTTAATATGAGAATATGTTTGTGTATGTTTGCTTAACTATTTTTTCTTCTAAACAAAAACTATAATTAGAGTGATTTAGAGATATTACTGAAGTTACCTAGTACAGTATTGTATGTTTTATTCTTCCTAAGAAAATTTTGTAAGATCTCATGTCCTTTGGATTTACACATGGACGCTGCTTCTAACTTTATGAATTCGAGATAGTTTTTTGGGGATCGTACCAAATTCCAAATAGTTATATAATTTGTTAATTTACTTCGGCCGAAAGTTATATCCAAACTACAACAACCAAATTAAACAACAAGAATTTGGTTTGCATATTTCATTACAAAGATAAGAAAAAGATCTGGAGATAATAGACTAAATCCAAAACAAAAAGCTCGACTCACCCGGGTATAAATTTTATCTAGTTGAATTTGAAATGGTGAAATACTAGAGAAACAAATAACCTTCAGTCACAGACTATCTTTGTAAGTCACGTTAACAAGAAAGATATAACATAAAGCAAAAATTCTTGAGTGCCAACAAAACAAAAAAGTCATGAGATGAGTTCTCATCTCATTTTGCCAAAAACTATAAATAACTCTAAGTAAGCTGGAAACAGAAAGGAAAACATGGGAAAACTGCGAAAAAGGAGGGTAAAATCAGCAGTTTCTCGGTAAAAGAGAGAGAAATTACCCGCCGCCGCAACAGGAAACAAAAAAAAAAAACAGACTCAGAGAAGATCAGCAACATTGCTTGGCAACTCCTCAACGACCACGTTGTAAAACTTCTGAATATCAGACAACATCCTCTCATCGTCCGTTGTCATGAAATTGATAGCCACTCCCTTTCTCCCAAACCTTCCACTTCTTCCGATACGGTGAAGGTAGTTCTCAGGTTGGGTTGGGAGGTCAAAGTTAATGACCAGAGACACCTGCTGAACATCGATACCACGTGCAAGGAGGTCAGTGGTTATGAGGACACGGGAAGATCCAGAGCGGAACTCGCGCATGATGATGTCTCTTGTGTTCTGGTCCATGTCTCCGTGTGTGGCTGAGACAGTGTGGTCACGGCTTCTCATTTTGTCGGTTAGCCAATCAACCTTGCGCCTCGTGTTCACAAAGATGACACTCTGCGTGATGGCAAGTGTCTCGTAGAGATCACATAGTGTCTCGAGCTTCCATTCTTCCTTGTCAACGTTGACGTAAAACTGCTTGATACCTTCAAGAGTCAGCTCGTCACGCTTGACCAGGATCCTGACGGGCTTGTTCATGAACTTCCTTGTGATCTCAAGGGCTTCGGGTGGCATCGTGGCAGAGAAAATACCGACCTGAACCTTGGAAGGAAGAAGCTGGAAGATGTCGTATATCTGATACAAAAATCAAATTGTAAGAAAAGTAAAACGGAATTGATTTTATCAGAGAAAGAGAGAATAATGGGAGAATTTAAACAAGATTAAACCTGATCTTTGAAACCACGAGAGAGCATCTCATCAGCTTCATCGAGAACAAACATTTTGATGGCATCAGCGCGGAGGGATTGTCTACGCAACATGTCGAAGACACGACCAGGGGTTCCAACAACAACATGGACACCAGACTGAAGAATGCGTTGATCCTCACGCACACTTGTTCCACCAACACAGGCGTGAACCTTGACACCGAGGTAGTCACCAAGAGCCCTCATGACCTTTTCAATCTGCTGGGCGAGCTCTCTGGTAGGGGCCAAAACAAGAGCTTGGCACTGAACAAGAGTGATATCAAGCTGCTGCAAAACGCCAGAGCAAAAGGTAGCGGTCTTTCCGGTTCCAGATTGAGCTTGCTGGATCACATCAAGACCCTTGCAGAATGGAATAATTCCTCTCTGCTGAATAGCAGAAGGCTTCTCAAAACCTGGAACAAAGAAACCACCCATATTTCAGATTTAAAGAAAGATGATAAAAAGTAATTAATCACCGCAGAAAAATACTAACTTTGTTTGAAGAGTGACATATACAATGAAGGCATATAAACTGTTGTCACTTGTCAAAGGAAATAAGTCACTCACCGTAGGCATAAATACCCCTGAGAAGATCAGACTTCAAGTCCATAGCATCAAAGCTATCGCAGACTTCGTCATAGGTCGTGTAGAAAGTTTCCTCTCCTTCCCCACCGAGTCTGCAAAATATCATACAACTCAGTCCTTGGCAGCGATTTGGCTATACAGTGATTCAGACATTCGACAGTAGATTCTAACTTACATCGCATTCATCTTAGTATCAAACTGACGAGGATCGTATTGAGTTCCTTCAGATGCCATTCCTGCCATGACTGGAGAAAACAAAAAGATTGTAAATTTAACAAAAACAAAGATTTGGAGAGAGCAAATATGCACCCAAAAACATTGAATTTATAAACAAACACCTTGGTCTCAGATCTCAAAACAACTCGAAGCGAAAGCAGAATCAAACTAAAACATAAAAAGCTTCAATTTTTATTTGAAGATAAGAAAAATGAATCTATCTTCGTAATGTCGACTGTACAAATCCAACGAAACAGAAACAGAACAAGTCCCACTGATAAACCTAATCTCGTTTTTCCAAAGAAAACACATAAATCCACATTGTACAAAAATCAATCTCTAACGAATATACATTGTGTAGGACGAAACAAAAACGAATCAAGCAGCGACAGAACCTATGTCTTCAATAAGCAACGACAATGCAAAACATATATCATACAAAAAGGTAAAGAGAGAGAGACAGAGAAAGATTCAAACAAACCTGCTGTTATGAGCGAAGTGAAGAGGAGAGATCGAGAGAGAGAGAGAGAGACAAGAGACTAAATAAAACTCCTCGGATCTGCGCCGTGGAGTTTGATGGAGAAAAAAAACTGTAGACGACTGCTTCGCTGCTTTATATACTTCCACCGTTTTTTTTATTACTTAACTCTTTTTTTTGTTTTTAGGTTTTCTAAGTCCGAAAAGGAATACAACATTTGTATCTTCTTTCTCGCTTTTGCCCTCCCAACTTGTAACTTATTACTACGACTTTTTCTCTCCTTGTTCCTTTTCGACATTAGTCGGGTCCCAAACTGAAAAAAGTGGGAAAATAAAATCTTTTTATTATTATTCAAATATTTTACTTTCCTCCCAACGTAACACTATTCGAAAATAAGAATTCAAATAAAATTATACGAAACCAAATCTCACTCACTAATATGTTGATGTAAAATGGGTTCATAAATTAAAAAACCAAGAGGAGCCTCTGAAATTACTCACAAAACAGAGTCACACTCCTCGTGTTTCTTTTTTTTTCTTATATTTATCAACAACTAAACCAAGACTTGAACGTCCGTCCCGTAGCTCGTGTACTAGCTTATCTAGCTATCAAAAGAAAGTCTTCAAGGTCACGAGTTTTGATCTCAGGTCTGAAGAGACTATGAACCTAAGGCTGAATGGTGGAGACTCATGAACTCGACGATATGGCGCATTGACTCAAGCCAGCACCACAACCTCGCCACGACAACCTACAAAGGAACAACTCAAAGTTAGCCACTGGAACTCGGAGTTCTTTTTTTTTTATAGCTTGCTTCTCATGTGAAGGAAAGAATGAGAAAATGGGCAAGTCTCGGTTTTTACATTGTTCATGTATCTCTTTAGCTAACTCCAGCAGAAGATCGGTTTCCTCTGCAAGCTTAGTCGTCTTCTCCAACTCTTCCACTGCTACTTTGGCGACATATATTTTATTCTCTGCCTCTACAACTTTACAGGCAGCGGTTATTGCAGCTTCGTTGATCATCTCTTGTGAAACTGCGGGGGGCTGATTGTTTGATTGCCGCGGTTTTGTATTTGTCTCCTTTAGTTTTGGGGCAGGTGTTCTTGTTGTTTCTGATCGATCTGGTAGCTTATAGAAGTTCTGTAACTGTTGAGTGTTGGAGAAACAAGACATAGATTAGAAGAAGAAGATAAAAGAGACATGGCATGAAAAAAACAAGAAGGCTTTCAAGAAACATGATGAAGCGGGATTCTTTTATATATAGCATTAGATCAAGAAGCTTGAGCACATGCACTTGTTTACTTCATTGGCTCAGACAGATATGGACGAGATGGTACTACGCATCATTTATGAAGATGGTTTTATATGGTATTTAAAAAGAATATGTGACACAGAACAAAGAATGCCATGCTTCAAGACTTACAGGTTTTGAGTTGCTAACCTTTGAAAGTTTACCCTGAGCTGCAAGCCTCCTCAGTCTTGAACTAAGGACTCTTCTAAAATTTGGCGGCACTGCATGCCTTGGCTGCTCTTTCCACAGTAAAGCACAAGATCCATTAGGAAAGGTTGTAGCCACTAGTGGATATAAGAGAATAACAAAGAGTGACCCCAACTTAAGTAAAATCGAGAGAACTAAAACATTTCTACAGATGGTACAGTGAACAGCTTTATTACAACTATTATCATACCATAAACGTCAAAACACAGATGATTAATCGTATAAAACCTGACATTTAAAACTCAGCTATCATTTGCGAAGGACGAATCATAGGTTTAAATTGCTGATTTAAACCTTGTTAGTTTCAAAACAGAACTAAAAACACTGGCCCATTTTCGTCCTTCGAAATGGAAAAGATAGAAGGTGTATGCAGTCAGAAGTCTAAACAAGACAGTGTATATGTTCAAAAAATGCCTAACACGTTGTTGCTCACGGCGTCACTGTATGGATCAGTGCTTCCTACCTCATGATAAAGAAAATACTGTTGTATGCATGAAAACATCAAGCAAAAAGAGGCAGATGGAGACTAAAGAATAGACCTACATCGATTCACAAACCGAGCATGTAATGTATCATGAGTCATGACCAAGATGCTGAAACTTACATGTATACCTTAAGTACAATAAGCCATACAAAATTCGAATTAGATACAGTTTTACATGTGCAAATAACATAATTACCCCTCCTCCAGATATGTAAATGGTGGGTCTCTACCAAACTGTTTATTACTTTAATAAATCAGGCACAATGAGGAGGTTCTGACTACTGATCTATACAAAAAGAATAGCAAAGAAAAACTTGTCTAACCTCGATGAAGCTGAAAATGGAACCGACATCAGATCCATTAGCATCCGTTAAAGCAGCCAGAGCTTCAAATATCATGCCGTCATACCTAATAATAGCAACACATGAGAAGGTGAGCAATGCATAAATTAATCTATTAAAGATTGGTACTTAATATTGATAGGGTATCATCTTTGGAACTGGGCAATCCGCATAAGTTTCAAGCACGAGAAACAGAAGACGAAGAAAGACAGACAAACCTGGGAGCGTTCTTCGTATCCACGACAAAGTTAGAACTGTTATCAACGCTGAACTCAGAAGATGCACTGCGTGGAAGGGAAGTAGCAGGTGAAGAAGAAGAGTTAGCATTAGGAGGTGGAGTAGTGGTAGCAGAAGCTGGAACTGGCGCCACAGCCACAGTAACGCCTTCTTCTTTGAGTTTTATCGGCCTTGCCTTATCCTTTGAGCATTGAGTACCAGGAGTAACACTCAAGTTGCGCCACTTATCCTATTGAAACACATATATAATTACAGATTCTTGATCATAGGTTACAAAGTAAAAGAGAAAAGCCATTGCAAAAGTCTAATCAGCAAGAGGGAAATACAAATTAAGGAGAAAGAACAGTTCTTTCCACCTCAAAGAACCAACTACTCAATCAATCTTGCTTTAGGGTTCGACAATTTGTACACTTGAATCAATCTCTATGGATCATATCTAATCATAGACCAATGTGGGAAAGAAGGAAAAAGACACACCTTGAGGTCGATGTTGGAGCGATTGCTGAGCTGATCAGCGAATTCAGGATCCCGGAGAATGTTCTTCCACTTTCCGGCGCCGTGCTTTGCAATTCCGGCGAGCAAAGCCTCCTCTTCATCCCCCGTCCACTTTAATTTCTGGTTTCCCATTTTACCCTTCAGTCGTTTATCTCGTGCCCTCTCCTTGTGGACACGTATCGTGTCTACAATCGGATTCAGACGACGTCTCGTCGCCGTAACCTTCGCCGGCGATTTCGTTTTTGGCTCTTTGGCTCTGCTCAGGAAGTAGCCTAATTTTTAGACTGCGGGGAGGTTAGGGCTTGCAAAATTCTGAACCGAACCAAAATTTCCGAATCTAAATTCGAACCAAATTATAAGGAACTTCTTATACCAAATTATCGGAACCGAAGTCGAACCAAATCCTAATTTTATGAAATTAAATTAACTATTACAGAAATTAACCAAAACTATTTAAAACTGGAAAAAGATCCACTTAATAAACGAGTAAAAATTAAAAATTAATATTAAAATTCTTATTAAATTTATAAAAAAAAAGTTATATAAATCGTATTTAACAAATCTAAAAAATTACAGACTAAAATTAAATAGTTTTTTTTTTTTATTTGTAATTTAAAATAAAAATCTATGTGATATNGTCTATGTGATACACTGATGAAAAAATATTTAAAATCTACAAATGATAACCCGCGTAATTAAAATTTATATATTAATATTTGATACTAAGATTCAAGTTAAGTTATCCAAAATTATATTTTATATTCGCAAGAAANTATATTTTATATTCGCAATTGAGAAATCCGGTAAACCCATTAAAAATTAATTGATTTAAATTATTGAAAAGTTATGAAACTATTCTCTTTAAATAAATAAACAGATTTGAAATTCTTTTTTCATAATATCATTTAAAACAAAATATAATTGATGAATTATTAATATCAATATAGTAAATTCAACTACATTATTATTTTTATCTATATTTCCCATTTGTTTATTGAAAAATATTGTTCTTTTAGTTAGTCTTATCTAACATTTGTGATCAGAAACTTTCTAATTTTTATTGCAATCTTGGCATCGAAGTTACAAATTTTAATAAGATTTCTTTCACATAAGTCCGATCCAAACTTTTTAAGTAGAAAATGATGTATAGAACCTTCAATAATATTTTTATTTATTATAATCATTTTTTGTTAATAACTTCTTTCCTTTTATATTTTTTTCGTAATTTTATTTTAATATTTTTTAAAAAGGAAAATTACTTTTTGATTACTTTAAATCTATTTCTTTTATAATTTCCTTTTCTAAAATTTGTAATTTTATATTTTTCGTTTTTTCTATTAATATTTTTTAAAAAAGGAAAATAACTTTTTGTTTTTTTTATTTTAATCTTTTTTAAAAAAGGAAAATTACTTTTTGATTACTTTAAATCTATTTCTTTTATAATTTCCTTTTTTAAAATTAGTAATTTTATAATTTTTCGTATTTTATTTTAATATTTTTTAAAAAGGAAAATTACTTTTTGATTACTTTAAATCTATTTCTTTTATAATTTCCTTTTCTAAAATTTGTAATTTTATATTTTTCGTTTTTTCTATTAATATTTTTTAAAAAAGGAAAATAACTTTTTGTTTTTTTTATTTTAATCTTTTTTAAAAAAGGAAAATTACTTTTTGATTACTTTAAATCTATTTCTTTTATAATTTCCTTTTTTAAAATTAGTAATTTTATAATTTTTCGTTTTTTATTTTAATCTTTTTTAAAAAGGAAAATTACTTTTTGATTACTTTAAATCTATTTCTTTTATAATTTTATAGTTTTTCGTTTTTTTATTTGATTCTTTTTAAAAAAGGAAAATTACTTTTTTGATTATTTTAAATTTATTTCTTTTATAATTTTCTTTTTTATAATTAGTAATTTTCTAATTTTATATTATGACACATGTAAACATCCTAAATAATTAAATTGACACTTATCACAATCTTGTTAATTACTAACTTTGAAGATTCAACTTTATATAATAAGATTCTCTCTATTTTCTCTTTTTAAAATTTTAATTTTTCAAAAACGATTCGTTTATTAGTTTTTTAACATAAAATATATAATTTAACCTTATTCTGAAGAAGAATTTCAAGAGTGAAGTTGTATTTTAGAGAGAAAAAGAAAGAAAAGAAGTTGTATTTTAATAGGGATAACTATGTTTTAAAAATGTTTTATTATTTGTGTTAAAAGGGCTAAAACGAAGACATAATGTTTTCATTGTGTATATCAATATATATTTAAAATTTATCATGCTAATAACTAAAATTAATTAATTATTTTTCATTTCGTTATAATTTTTGTCCAAATTTAATTTAAGCCAAACTAATATAAAATTTAAATCTGGGATTTATGTTTTGGAATTAAAAATTTTGAAACGAACAGAATTGAACTGAACTGAACCGAACCTAGTATTAGCTATTGTCGGTTGTCAGTTGTCGCTCTACGAATTACAAGCAAATATGAGCGTCATAAATGTTCAATGTTAAAAATGTTGAACTTACGTTGGTCAAATTTGTATATAATAAAACTCATGGGTCAAATTAGAAATATCAGTATACACAGCTTGTGGCAGCGGAAAGCCACAAAAGAAACAAAATTGGGTTTAATTGATTAAACGAAGATATATGGGGTCAAATTAGAATTACAAGGAATATCAAGCGAATCTGGTAGTGCGAATCTAGAAACAAGTGGAACGAGTCTGGTCTTTTTGACAGAACACTAACAAAATAGTTTCCCTAAAAAGTTAAAAACCCTAAAACACAAATGTTTTAGTTTTCATTTCTATTTTCCGCAACCAAAAACACATCGGAGAGAGAGCGAGCTATACATCACACGTTTCTCTGTCGCCTCTCTCTATTGCGACGACCATCCGAATCCCAAATCAATCTCTCTTTCTCCATGGCGGCCAATAACAGATCCGATCACGGATCAGACGAGAACACGCGTCTTTACAATCCATACCAGAACTTCGAGGTTCCGATAAAATCTCAGTACCTTTACAAGCTACCTACCTCCCCTGAGTTCCTCTTCACGGAGGAGTCCTTAAGGCAGCGACGTTCCTGGGGTGAGAATCTCACGTTCTACACCGGTATCGCTTACCTCGGCGGCTCCGTTGCCGGCGCTACCGTCGGTGTCTTCACCGGAATCAAGAAATTCGAATCTGGCGACACGACTAAGCTGAAGATCAACAGGATCCTCAACTCCTCCGGTCACACGGGTCGAACCTGGGGTAATAAGATTGGGATCATTGGCCTCATCTACGCAGGGATCGAGAGTGGCGTCGTGGCTGCGACTGATAGGGATGATGTTTGGACCAGCGTCGCGGCTGGTCTTGGAACCGGAGCGGTTTTCAGGGCCGCGCGTGGAGTGAGATCTGCGGCTGTGGCTGGTGCTCTTGGCGGTTTGGCGGCTGGTGCTGTGGTTGCAGGGAAGCAAGTTGTGAAGCGGTATGTGCCCATATGAAGAAGAAGAAGACGAGATGGAAATGTGAGTCTAATTGGAAGACTCGTCGTTATTGAAATTTTTGATAGGAAGAAAAATGTTGAATTTGATAGCGTTTCGTATGTCTTTGGAATCATTAAAAATGAAAACTTTTTTTTGGTTTCTAAGGGCGTACGAGTCTGTATGTCATAATGCAGATCACTTTGAATAACAAACCTGCAAACCTTTTTATTTATATACTGTGATGAAAAGGTATTCAATTGCCATGAGTGTATTGCTTCTTGATTGTAGTTTCTGGTAAGTTAGTCTTCTTTGCCTATGCTAATGTTTGATCTATGTGTTGTATCAGTCTTGAAATGAAACACTTTTTTTGTCCATGTTTTGCTTGTCATTTTGTTCTCCTTTGTTATTCTCGAAGTCTCAACAGAATTATTATGCCTATTCGTATCCTGGTCCTTATTGTTCCGTAGGGTTCACTGCTATGCAATTGCAGTGCGGAGAATGAGTATAAATGATACTGTTCCTCAAGGATTATGTATTTATGTCCCTCTCGTTCCTTTTTTTCACTGGACTGTCGTCTGCTCTTAGGCATTCTCCGGGAGATTTCGCAAGTAATGATGTGGGATCAGTCACAAAGTCTGTTTTGTGGTTTATCTCTCTCAGGTCTTATGCATATTCGTGTATTAAGCTCTTTTTATACTCTCTGAATCTTTGCAACTGTGTTGCTATTGAGATCTTTTTTTGCGTGACTTCTTACACTTTATGTAAAACAACCAATGTCCTCTAGTATCCCTCCACTTTTCAAAGTTAAACGTATGTATACTCCAAAAGGTCTGAAAATATCCGTGTCTTGCAATTGCTTAGATAAGATGTTCTGTCACAGAAAATCATGTTCCTGTCAAACGAATTTTAGTGTTTAGCAGTTGCTTAGAAAATATGTTCTGCTACGGAAAACCATGTTCCTGCAAACCGATCTTTCAATAATAAACAAATCTTCTTTAAAATGTGTTTCATTTTTACATGACCAAAAATAAAAAAAAATGTTTCATTACACAAAGATACGGAACTCCACACGCTATGGGAGATCAGCCCATTGACCTTTGGATGGAGCACAACTCATAAAAGACCAACGATTGCCTTTGTACTGGCTGCTTCTATGTGATCTTGGAGGTCGACTTCTTCTTGGTACGGAATGACTACGTGTGGTAAACGGATCAAGATCGCCTTGGATCTCAGGGACTCCCAAAGTTGGGTTCTTGTTCATCTACGTCGAATTTCCATGTTTTTATTTTTGTCAATACTCAATAGGATTTTCTCATTTGTCCTCTTTCTACATGACAGAAACATGGTTCATGAACTGAGAAAGTTCTGCGGTACACATTTTACGTCTATTGCATTGCATTTGTGCAAAACAAACAAACAAAGTTGTCTTTATATGTCCCTTGATCAACTAACGTCTAGGATCAATTTTCAGTTATGTTCATGAATTGAAATACTTAGTTACTACTTATATGCTTACTGCAAATGAATCATGAATATAGTCGGCGTGTGTGGCATTCCCTAAATTTCGGTTTGCAGTCATTTTCCCTCAAGCATAACGGTTCTAAGAAACTAACCTGAGAGGAAGGAACTGAGGAAATCGGATCTGAATTGTTAGATTCTGATGATACATTAGATGTTCTGGCCTGGATACGTTCATGATCCTCTATTGCAAACTCTTTTAGCCTGTTCAGAGCCGGTAACACTACTGACGCAAGATCAGGTCTGTCTTTTTTCCTCAGCTCACAGCACTGTAAAGCCAATTTAGCCAACTCGAGAGTCTCTTCTTCAGGCCATTCTGATACCGTTGGGTCCAAAATATCTTTGAGCTTGTTCTTTTCAACCGCCATCTCTACTTTATGGCCTAACCCCATTGCTGGCATGCCTGTTATAATTTGCAGAAGCACCACACCAAAAGAGTACAAGTCGGATTTCACTCCAAGCAATCCGGTTTGCTGATACTCAGGGTCGATGTAACAAAATGTACCTGTTTTTCGTATCCCAAAGGGAAAAAAGAAACCTCAAGACTGTGGTTCCATGCTAAGACTTTGAAATAAGAGATGGAAGATAAGATTGTTACCGGCTGCAGAGGTCATGTGATAGTTACTGATGCTATCAGTCACAGAGGAAGGTACTAGGCGAGCTAGACCGACATCACTGATTTTGCTAGTGAAATGTCTGTCGAGTAGAATGTTTGCTGGTTTCAGATCACGATGAACTAATGGCTCCGGTTTCGCGTGGTGAAGGAAAAGAAGTCCTGTGGCAATCTCAGCAGCGATTCTGAACCTTGCTCTCCATGAAAGCGGGGGTGTATTGTCTTTGCAGAAGAGACGATCTTCAAGTGTTCCATTTTCCATGTACTCGTAAACAAGACAACCATACTCGGGACATGCACCGAGGAGGATCACCATATTAGGATGTCTCATGCTACTCAGAACCTCAATCTAGTGAAGATTATATGTATGAGTTAAGAAGGGAAAAAAAAAAAAGGCAACATAAGGATTTCACATTATATAATACACTTACCTCTTGTTGGAATTGTTTCAGGCCTTGAGTGATACCCGATTTCAAGATTTTAATGGCAACAGAAGTGTAATCGAGGACAGCCTTGTACACAGGTCCATACCCTCCTTCCCCAATCTTTAAATCATCTGAAAAGCCATTGGTTGCACCTTCAACATCTTTGATACTGTAACGTCTGTAAGAGACGTTGTTGGCCAACCTTTGTTTCTCCAACTTGGCTTGCATCTCCAATAATCTTCTCTTTTGGCTCTCCATTTTCGCTAACCGCTTTGCGATTTCGGCTGCTTGGATTGCTGAATGCCTTTTCTGCTTCTCCTCAGACAATGCTCTAGGCCGCTCTATTGCTTCGTCTAATCTTCGAGTTTCGTTGGCTCTAGGTATTTGAAGTTCTTGGGACTAAATAATTCAATATCTGATTAATTATTCATACACCAAGAAACTAAAGGAAACTGAAATTGTCATCAAAATGGAGACAGGGTAAAAAGCATCTTTACGCTTTCTTTTTGGTTTGTAGTGTCTTTTCCGTTTGAGGGATTAAACTGCTTCAGCTCGAGTCTCAATCTCTTCACCTCTGCTTCAAGATTTTGATTCTGTGAAAACACCTCGCAAAGAACATACACCATGTCAATAGCATGTTGATATTTATGCAAATCCGACACCATAATTTTGATGTTCCTACAAACTTTACCTGTTGTTCCATGAAAGTAACCGCATGTGGACTTTCCTGTGCATCAGTTATCCCATCGAGAAAATGTCAGAAAATAGTAAAAAAACGGAAAAGGCCAGAAATTATATTCGAATGTGATGATGCTAACCGTGGATGTCGAAGAGGTGGAGCTTCCGTTAGTAGTGGAACTTTCAGAGATGGTGTAAGAAGTCACAGTTGATACCATACCATAACTGCCATTGTCAGTTTCTGTCTGAGAAAACTCACCAAGAGATGGCGGTGGCGAGATGCGAGGTGAAATGGATTGCGAGTAATCTGACTGGTGTTTATGGTTTTGGGTAGATACAAATGATTCCCTGTCAAATTGTAAACCAAAAAGAACATTGTTTACTAATATGCTGTTGAAACGAAAACCCATAGTTACATAATGGTTGGAAGAAAGTTGAGAATTTACCTCTCGGAATCACTGGAATTAATGGAGCTCGTTCGCTCGTGATTGTACAACAAAGAAGAGAGATCTTGTTGTCTGGAATTATGTTTCTGAGCATGATTTGCGGATTTGCTTTTTAAAAGCTTACCTTTCGACACAACAAAGACTGCACAAGTCTCTGGAGTCGTTTTAAGCAAAGTGGTTGGTACATCCGGACTCTTAAACTTCCTGATCACGGAGAGGGACCAATGTTAGTATTCATACCACCAAAGTTGAGATGATATTGGAGTCGAGAGAGAAAAAAAAGAAAGAGACTTGAAAAAGGAATTGCGAGCAGATGCGCCAAGGACGATATTTGAAATGGAATTGTTGGTGATGTATTTGACGATAGCATCGGAGATGTCAATATCTCGAAGAAGAACCTCCTTGGCTTTAATCTGACAAGCAATTTTGTATAAAAAGTAATGAATTATAAGTAATATATTGCAACGATATTGAGAAATGATTACTAACTCCTTTTCGTGCGCAGAATCCTCTGAAAGGAAGAAAGAATTGATGCGCCTCGTCTTGATCGTCATGTTGTAAATGTGCTCCAGTGTTTCCTTCTGCAAGACAGAATTCCTAATTATTAGAGTTCTTTGACATTGTTGTCTCTGCCGATGAGAGGTAAAGAGCGAGAGATGCCTTTAGGTTGAACGTGGAGAAGAACACAGTGTGAATAATCGACAACAATGTTCTCAACCGCCCATTTCAAAGCGTGTTGGCTGTTCTTGTCTTTGTCAATGGCGATCGCCGTGATCATGCCATTGTCTACTCTTCTTGCAGACATGTTATAGACTTGCTTCCCAAGAAACTTTAAACACTTGCTTCATAAGCAAACCATAGTACTAATTAATTTATCATTAACATCTACAACCAATATCGATTGGGTTTGTTTTCTCTCGTTTGGCTCTGCAACTTCTGAGAAGAAACAAAGAACAATAAAGAAACAGAATTTTTATTATTGTGAATGAAGAAGCTTGAGTGGTTTTGCATTTTTGCTAATTTTGGAGGGTTTTTCTCAAACGACTCAACAGTCTTGTGAACAAACAAACAAGAAGGGAAATATTTACCACAACTCTAACTTATATCTTTAGAAAGTGTTATTTCGGGAAGTTGCTGGTGCGATCGAGCTTATTTTGATAAAAGCACCAGTTATTATCGAACGACATCCGACTATACATCATCACGCATTAAGTTGGTTTTCTTATATATCTTGATTAGTAAAGTTAGTCAGGTATATGTGTTTTACTTTTAGACTAGAAGCATAGAATAGTATGTTGCGGTGTACGTAACTATCTAATGTTTTTGAACTACAAGTCTACAACATTGACTTTTGATTTGGTGATAGATGATATATTATCTTTCACGTGTCATGTTTCGTATAATTTTTTTTATATATTTTAAAAGTGTGACTCCATTAAATTATACCTTTAAAAATATTTATCAAATTTTAACATTTTTACCTTCTAAAAACTAATTCTGCTCTATATATATATTTGAAACGTGTTATAAATATATAAGTAAAAGAAACAATACAATATTAATCTATTAAAACCAACTTTGAACGTTTTATAGTTTTTAAACTCTATTTAATTCAACTGTTTTCGCATGTTTTACCAAAAAACAAAAATCAACTCAATGTGCTTCTGCTATCGAAGGATTTGACTATTCTCCTTTTAAAAGTTGATGTAAAAAGATAATATAATCCTAAATGTGCTTAAATAGAAATTACAAGTTACATTTCTTCTATTATATACATACAATTGTTAAAGAATAAAAAATTACCTGTTTATTGTAATCATTATTGCTTCACATTTATTAGACAACATAAAAACTAAATTATAGTGATAAATATCACTTCTGGGATTTGTAATTATTCGCTATTTCTTGTTTTTTCTGTAAGTACATATGCATACTACCAAATGAAATTTAACGTTAGTCCACCATTATTTGTGTTAAACCTCTCTGTACAGTACAACAAATCACCCCGTCGTATTTACTCGCACTATCGATGAGCAACAATATTTTTTTGATTTTCGTCCTGGATCAATAAGATAGCCACGTGGGCAGGTAGAAATCGGAATTATTGCGAAAGTTTTTGACTTCCCGGAAAACAAAAACACGTTGCATTTTCTCATTTACACAGCCAAAAAGAAAAGAAAGAGAAGCATAAAAAGGTAACGATCAAATATATTGTTTCTCTCAAGTGTCGTCTTCCATCTTCTCTCTTTTAGCCATATCACCATTTCGTATACGTCTCTCGAAACATGATTAGTTTTAAGACAAACCATATACATACGAGTGTGAAGTTTTCCATTGCTAGTAACAATAATTGATGTTATTCTTACCTTGTAGTTATAGACAAGTTCCTAAGAGTATATGTATATAGTCGAACAAAAAAAAAGAATCATATCAATAATAGGTAGGTGGCCATATTAAGAGGACAACAATGGTTCAATTCTAAGTGCTAACTATAAATTATTAACATACGAAGGACAAATACAAACGAAATATGAATATCATAAAAAAAAAGGGGTTACTTTTTAGGGTGGTAAAATATTTCGTTTAGTGTAACTAAATTAAATAGCATAAATCCGTTGAATGATACTCATTTGTAATTTGAGGTACCAATAAAATATAACTAATTTTAACGAAAATTAAATATAGAAAATAAAATTTGATTATTTGAAAAAATTACATGTATATCAACGTACGCGTCAAGATTTCATTCATTCGTATATCTCATTCACTCACATCACATTCTATCGATTCATCTCATATAGTTGTCATTCAGAACTAATACATGTATACACATGTCATGATTATCCATAATATGTATATTTACCTATCTGTAATTAGTTTATCCAAATGTTATCTATTCTATATCCATCAATGTATGCGTTTACGCGTGTGGAAACACTTTTGGTATTAATTTTATATATTTGTTAACAAGCAAAACGAATTTTCCTATTAACATATTCTATTAACAAAAGAAGAATTGATGAAACTCTCTAATACAGATTTCAGATATGATACCATTACCAGGAATAATTTAGTGTTTGGATTCGGAAATCACTACGCATGGACCGGTGAGAAGTATGATTTAAAACATATTTGTATTTTTTTAAAAAATAACAAAGGAGAGAGAAATAAAAAAAATATCTGCTGTTGGTTGATCGACAGGTGTTGCCTGAAGCGACCTTAAGAAAGAAACTTAAAAAAGAAAAGGACAAAAAGGAGGAAAAAAAATAAAGGACAAAGTTCTCAAATGATGCAAGACTTGTGTATACGTGTCTCTTCTATAATCCTTTTTTTTGTAATATTTTGTGTTAATTAAGCACAAAAAATGGGGGAAAAAAAGGAATAAGAAACAGAGAGAAAAAAGCATACCACACAATATTCCCTTCTCTCTCTTCTTCTTCTCTCGCTGATAGAGAGAGTCTCTCTCTTAAGCCAAAGCACGAGCGAGCAAAAAAAAATCTCAAGAGAGAAACCAAACGAAACGAAACGAAACGAAAGAAGAAAGAAGACAATCTTCACTTGTTAGATGTGAATATCTTTAACTTAAGATTCAACTTGTAAGTTCTCTTTTGTTCTTTCCCCTCACTTTTAAGTGTTGTTGTTGTTTTTTTCTTCTTCTTCTGTTGTTGTATTGTATGTGTGATACTAGAGTAAGCTTTCTAATCAAAGGATTTGTTTGTGCTATGCATCAGTTTAATACTGTTATGTTTGGTTATGAGCTTTTGTGTTTAGTTTCTTAAGAGCAAAGTTTTTTAATTCCCTTTATTTTTTTTATATTATATAATATTTCTATTTCTGGGTAAAAGCTGAAACTCGTTTTATTAATTGAGATCCAGAAACATCCATCTTCTACTATGTGATTCACCATGTCAATGATTCGAATCCTTAGGGTTTTCTTGTGATTTTCCCTCTTGCCTTTTTCGTCTTTTCCCCATATATGTTTTATAACTCTTATGACCGTTTCGAATTAACGATTCTCGAGTGTGTGTCTTATGATCTCTCAATAGTCTGCGAGAATCAAACCGAAGTGATATTGAGATTTGGATAGTGGTGAGTGGAAGAGAGACAGAGGATCCGTCTCCGTAGATCCGTCAGATCTGTTAATCTCAGGTGCTGGATTTCTCAACTATATGCAAAAGGTAGTTGATGAAAGAAGCGGCATTAGTCCCCGCTGAGAAAACTCGAATGGAGGAGGGTTTCTTGAAGATGATCAACCATTGCTTAGAGGAGTCCAAGAAGATGAGAACTATTGAATGGTCTTAAGCAAGTACACCTTTCAAAATCAAGACAAGAATTTGTTTGAAAAAGCATCAATAAAGGTACTTACTTTTCTCTGATTTTTGGGGGAAAGGTGATGGAAGAGATGACTCCTGCAGTTGCTATGACTCTTAGCTTAGCTAACTCCATATGTGCTGACTCACCCGTCGAGATCACTCACCTCAAGAACGTTACTGATGCTGCTCACTTGTTACCTGACCCACCCAACGGACAGACTGATTCTACCATGGAACATGTCTCCCAACGTGAACCAGGTTCTGCTAATAACGACTGTGATGGAACAGTTGTGGATGAAGACGAGGTGTTGTCTGTCGTGGAGGATACTGTTGCAGTCATTAGTGAAGGTTTATTAGTTGTTGACGCTGGCTCTGAGTTAACCTTGACTGATTCAGCAATGGAGATAGAAAACGGGAGAGTGCTCGCTAAAGCGATTGTCCTAGGGGAATCAAGCATTGAGCAGGTTCCTACAGCGGAAGTTCTTATCGCGGGTGGGGATCAGGATGCTAAGATGGATGAGGGTTCAGGTGTTAAAGCTTCAGAGGTTGTCATTAGGTTGCCTGAAGAAAATAGTAGTAATCATGTGGCGAGAGGGAGAAGTGTCTATGAGCTAGATTGTATACCTCTTTGGGGCACTGTTTCGATTCAAGGTAATAGATCTGAGATGGAGGATGCTGTTGCCGTGTTACCTCATTTTCTGAAGTTACCTATCAAAATGCTAATGGGGGATCATGAGGGTATGAGTCCAAGCCTCACGCACCTTACTGGTCATTTCTTCGGTGTTTATGATGGTCATGGAGGCTATCAGGTATGCTAGAATGCCAATTTCTCTAAAATTTGTAGTAATGGTGGAATCGCTGAATCCAGAAAAAGCTTTTCCTATGAGACGTTCCCTTGAAGTTGATTAGTTTAAAAATATATATAATGGCTTATAGGTTGCTGACTATTGCCGAGATAGACTCCATTTTGCTTTGGCTGACGAGATCGAACGCATTAAAGACGAGTTATGCAAGAGGGACACAGGAGAGGGTAGGCAGGTCCAGTGGGAAAAAGTCTTCACTAGCTGTTTTCTAACCGTCGATGATGAGATTGGAGGAAAAATCGGCAGAGCCGCTGTTGGTTCTTCCGATGAGGTTCTTGAGGCTGTTGCCTCTGAGACTGTAGGATCAACAGCTGTGGTTGCTTTGGTTTGCTCATCACATATAGTAGTTTCTAACTGCGGTGATTCAAGGGCGGTTTTATATCGTGGCAAAGAAGCCATGCCCTTATCAGTGGATCACAAAGTAAATATATGAGCTTCTTTCTTTTGCTTTCTATATACAAGATTTTACCCAATCTGAAATCTTACCGACCTATACTAACACCTCTTTCCGGTTTCTTGCAGCCAGATAGAGAGGATGAATATGCTAGAATAGAAAATGCTGGAGGGAAAGTTATACAATGGCAAGGCGCTCGTGTATTTGGTGTTCTCGCCATGTCTAGGTCCCTTGGTAAGCAATGCTTCTATTGATTACCAATAATGCATCTATGAATGTCTTGAGTTGGCTTATTAACTTCATCTATGGCACATTACAAAAGCTATACCTTAAGAATGAATTTTTTGCTGCCATATAAGCAAGAAACATTAGATCCTCGGTGTATTTTCCTCCTCTGGACCATATTGCAGGTGACAGATACCTGAAGCCGTACGTAATTCCGGAACCGGAAGTGACATTCATGCCGAGGTCAAGAGAAGACGAGTGTGTAATAGTAGCCAGTGATGGTCTTTGGGATGTAATGAGCAATCAAGAAGTCTGTGAAATAGCGAGGAAACGAATCCTCATGTGGCACAAGAAGCACGGTGCACCGCCTCTAGCAGAGAGAGGCAAAGGAACGGACCCAGCTTGCCAAGCCGCGGCTGAGTACCTCTCCGTGCTTGCTCTTCAAAAAGGAAGCAAAGACAACGTCTCCATCATTGTGGTTGACTTGAAAGCTCAAAGAAAGTTCAAGACCAGAGTTTGAAGCTTGATGATTACAGACAGTACGCTTACTTTTTCTTTTTTACTGGGGTAAGTTTCAAAATTTTCTTATATTTTAGATCGTAACGGATCTAATTTCGACAAGTTTTACATATAATTTACTTAATATTGTTAGAGGGAGTGGGAAAATAAGAATGAAACAAAAAATATGAAATGTGGGTTGGGGAGGAGAAGTAAAGACTGAAGAAGATGATGATGCATAGCTAATTATAAGTACATTCCTGTTTCTCATGGAAATTTGGATTCGTATGTATAAGAAGAAATAGGCCAAGATATGTCTTTTTTTTCTTTTTGGGTATTAAAGTAGATGAATATGTTGTAATATTTTGAGAATGTGGCTAATGAAATTGTAATTGAAATTGTCACATTAACCTTTTTGCCTTTCTTTTTTTCCTAATCGCTATAGATTACTTATATATCTTTTTATTTTGTGACTTAAACATAGTATCAGAGGTTTTGACAAGCAAAAATATGTATTAGAGGTCAGACTGCCAGAGTTGTAGATTGTGGCTTCGGAGAAGAAGCTTGATTTTATTTCGGATATGAATTGTAAAATAAAGATGATACAACACAACAAGTGGACGTGCCGGAGTGGTTATCGGGCATGACTAGAAATCATGTGGGCTTTGCCCGCGCAGGTTCGAATCCTGCCGTTCACGGTTTTTGTTTTTTCCTGTTTTTTTATCTCTAACATTTTACGGAAGGTTAATACGTTTTTCTTTCCTAAAGTGAACCCGAGAGTGAAATTAAATTCATTTTTATTGTGATAGAAAGTTGATATCATTTTTTAGGATTATCTTCTTTTGTAGGGAAAAGAAAATTAACAAAACTTGATATTATAAATATTTGAAGTTGACGGCTTGGCTATTTTGCCAAAGACAACGATTAGCACCGGCTCTCTCCTCTTCTCCCCGTTGACCGAAATACTAATTATTAAAACCATTGATAATATAAATTTAAAATATGAGCACAGTTTTGTTATTCGAAATTAGAAGTTAACAGGCTAACTACGCCTTTAGTTTTTGGTATAGAAAACGTGTTTATTAGCACGTTAGCCATATGAGTCCGTTGAACAATTTTGGCGTACCAATATGTATTTGCTTCATGTAATCCAGCTGTATCACTTATCTATGTCTTTGTAATTCCATTTCCAACTTTCACAAGCAAATATCGCCGTTTTCCAGCTTATTATCTAAGAAATCATCAAAAACAAAAATAAAGTTTCTAGATACATATCCTCCCAATTCTCGTGATCTCACCGATTCTGCTACCGAATTCAAACGTAGTACTATGTAAACAATGAAAAGAACAACATACATTGTTATCAAAAGTAAAAAGGAACATATTATATAATATTCAGTTGAATGAATAGTTTCATGGATGAGTAGATGACTTGGTAAAAGGTGTGTAGTCTACTAGTTTGAACATTAATATACTACATTTTGTTCAAATATCCCCTACGTAGAGATGTATATCCACATGTAATAAAGGGATAAACATGTATAAAATATACGAAAGGAAGAATTTTGACACATAATTATTCTTATATATTATCTTAGAAGTAACATGTTTAATACTCCAAGACAAACACATATTTTTTTTTGTAAGAAAGGTGTTGTTAAGTAAAGTAGTAATCCAGAAAGAAAAGATCCATATAAAAAGACCAAACACAACTCTTCCCAAGCATAAAAAAATCTCAACAGAAGAAGCAAAGCATAAAAAGCAAACATTACAGCATCATCGAAAAGCCAACCACTCTCAACAAAAAAAAAGTTTTCTTTCTAAAATCCTAAACTCAAAAAAAAAACATTTATTTTGAAAAAACAAAAACAAGAAAAGCGTATGGAAGAAGAAGATGGAGACGCGTCTACGCCGTTCTGGCTTCAATCCCGCCGCAATAGTAACACTTACTTCCGCCGTACCTCTAGCCTCGGCGGTCGCGCAACAACAATCGCCACCCAAGCATTCTTCGCCGGAGCAGCTGCGATCCTCATAGTCTACTTCATTATCCCTCCTTTCTTCTCCTCTGTTTCACAGTTTTTCCGACCTCATTTGGTTCGTAAAAGCTGGGACTATCTCAACTTCGTTCTCGTCCTCTTCGCCGTCATCTGCGGTTTCCTCAGCCGCAACACTGGTAACGACGAAAGCAATCACAACAAGGAAGAAGTCAGTAAAACCAACGATGCGATCAACGGATATACTTTCGACAAATTCTCGAGCTCCCCGTCGAGCATCGACCGAGGTCGTGTAGGTGTTGCCACGCCGCGTTACTGGATCGACGATCGCGGCGGAGATCAGTTTTCCGATCAGACGGTGTACAAGAGGTTTAGCAGATTACGGAGTAGTAGCTCGCATCCAGATCTGAGGCTCCGAGAATTCGAAACCGATGAACGGTGGAGATTTTACGATGATACACGTGTAAGTGAATGCCGTTACGAAGCTTCAGATCCGATCGATCAAAACCAGAGGAGCTGGCGAGAGGTCAAACCAGAGGAAGATGTGAATCGAGCAGAAGCCAGCCACGTAGGAGGGAAGGTTCATAGCGAACGTTTCGATACTGAGAAAGTTGAAGTCGTTGCGTCTGCGGAGGCTGAAGTAGTAGAAGAGCTACCAACGCCTTCTAATCCGCCGCCTCCACCTTCTGCTCCCCCGTATCCTCCTTCTGCTACGGCGTATCCACCTTCTGCTCCGCCGTATCCTTTTTCTGCAACGCCGTCACCTCCTTCTGCTCCGCCGTCTCCTCCTCCTCCTCCACCGTCTAAGCCAGCGAAGAGGAGGACAACGAGAGTGTACCAAGATGTTGCGGCGGCGACGCCTTCGATTACTCCGATTCCGCCTCCGACGACTGTTGTGTATCAAAAGAGTAGCAAAAAAGAGAAGAAGAAGAAAGGTGGAGCAACTAAGGACTTTCTCATTACGTTAAGGAGAAAGAAGAAGCAGCGGCAACAGAGCATCGACGGTCTCGATTTACTCTTCGGCTCCGATCCTCCATTTGACTATTCAATGCCACGAAATTCACCGCCCTATCCTCCGCCGCCACCGCCACCTCCACCACCTTTCTTCCAGGGACTCTTCTCCTCCAAGAAAGGTAAAGGCAAGAAAATCTATTCAAATCCACCGCCTCCTCCGCCACCTCCACCTCATCGGAGCTATGACTCACGCTCATCAATGGCGAAGATACGCAAAGCTCCGATGGAATCACGCACGTCTAAAACCAATTCGACAGCTGAAGTGAAGCGGTTCATAGGCACTGGAAGCGAATCGCCATTGTTGCCGATCCCTCCGCCGCCTCCTCCTCCGCCTTTCAAAATGCCAGCGTGGAAATTCGTGAAGCGTGGGGATTACGTCAGGATGGCTAGCAACATTAGCATAAGCTCAGACGAACCTGATGATGATTCGGATGTAGCTCAATCATCCGACGTTAAGACCGCAGGGAGTATGTTCTGTCCGAGTCCAGACGTAGATACTAAAGCCAATGATTTCATCGCCAGATTCAGAGCTGGACTCAAACTGGAGAAGCTGAACTCGGTTAAACGAGGGAGATCCAATTTAGGACCCGAAACCGGTCCTGATGAAACCGAATCTTAAACAGGTTAAGAGCCCATTAGAGGCCTAAGCCCAGGCGTACAGACGTTGATTTATTTTTGGATTTTTTTGTTTTCCCTTTCTTGAACGTTGATTCCTTTTTGGTTTTGTATTTGGCTTAACCAATTGAGTAATTGTGTTGTTTTTCTCTCTCTTACATTTTGTTTATTTCGACGTATACATAGTCGGTAGTTTTGTGGTGTATACAATCTTAGCCCATCATAGGGTTAAACAAAAAACCTTTATATATTTTGTGAATTAATTTCTGCTATTAGTTTCATATATGACCTAATATATAACTTAGTAACTTACGCAGCAGTTAAGGGTTCCTGCCTCTCTCAAACCTAGAATCGCTTTTCTCTTTTTTGTTTTTTTTTTGTTCTCTCATCTTCTCCATGGGAGAGTCTAGCAAGAAATCTGTCAGCAAAGGTGAAGGAGCGCCTGCTGCTGTGAATCCTGTGATTAAGTCCCCAAAGCCTTTGAAAAAAGTTAAGAGAGAGCCGGAAGATGATTTGGAGACCAAACCAGATCTAAAGAAGCAGAAGAAAGACGTTATTGAAACAATGGAAGGATTGACTGAACGTCTTCGGCGAATTGAGGCAAAGGTTGATTTGTTGGCGACAAAGGCTGATTTGTTGGCGACAAAGGCGGATCTATTGATCTCAGCGAAGGGTAATAGATTTCCTGCCAAGAAGCCTGTAAAGGCCAAGGCAGAGAGCAGTTCGTCTGAGGATGGTTCATCATCTTCTGAGGATTGTTCATCATCTTCTGAGGATGGTTCATCATCTTCTGAGGATGATGTATCATCTTCTGATGATGAGTAAAGTGATCAAGATGAAAAACCTGAGCAGAAAATGGCTAAAGCAGATAGAAAGATTCCTAAAAAAAGGAGAGTATTAATGTTAGTAGAAGTCGTTCACCTTTTGGAGGCCTTTTTACCGGTGGTCGTTTTGCCGGTGGTCGTTGTCGCGGTCAGGAGTTTTGTTCCCTATGTTGAGGATTTGGTGGCGGAGGCAGAGAGGGGTCTCGTGTAAACAGAGCTCCTTCAGGTTAGAAGACTATCTTCTCAAATTAGAAGATACGAGTAATAAATCTTTTCTCTAGCTATTTGGTGCTTTCAACTTATGACACAAATCAGGTTAGAATAGTCAGTAGGTTAGAACTATTACGAGTAGAAAAGCTCTTCTCTAGCTATTTGGTGTTTTTAACTCATGTGATAGTATCATAGTGATACAATTAGGTTAAGAGTACTACCTTCAGCTATTACGAGTAGAAGGCTCTTCTGTAGCTATTTGGTTATATTTCAACTTGTGATACAATGCAACTCTTTGCTTATGATTTAGTTAAATTTCTTTTAATACTTTCGTTTTCTTATTCCTAGTTATTTTTTTCGTCAAAATGTTTTTTTAATCAAGTAAGCTTCAATGTTGAGTGGTTTTTGACCTGAGAAAGTCAGGTATACATTGATGTGAAGCGACTAGTGAGCATCACAGACGTAACCAGTCCTTTAATTTTCACAAGTCCAATTAGTTCCTCTGATTAAGCAAGCAAATATCATAGGGACATGCAAATGCCCTAGAGACAAGAGTTATTTCGGAAGAAACACAAATCAAACAGAGGTTACAGAGCTTAGAAATATATTTTAATCAACACTTAGATTCATTGTTCTTGAGATACTCCTTGAGAACATCCATAACTGAACCAAACTCTGCCTTAACCTTGACTGGTGGGTTCGCCAATCTACAAGCCATCTCCTCTATGTTTTTTGAATGGTAATCAATCTTACTCTGCGTAAACTTCAACCCATGAGCTGTGCTCACTACCACCGTCCGATCATTAGCTCCGATAACTCCAGATTTCCTCAGCTTCATGAGAGCCGTCAACGCAACACCTGTATGTGGACATATAAACATACCAGTCGAATCAGCAAGAGCGGTTGCATCCATCAGCTCTTCTTCCGTAGCTTCCTCAACAATACCATCAGACTTCTTCAAAGCATACACAGCTCTATCAATCGAGACAGGATCACCGATCTGAATCGCAGAAGCAAACGTTGTGTTGGCTTTCAACGGACTAAAATCTTGATCAAACCCAGACTTGTAGTGCAAGTAAAGCGGGTTTGCGTTAGCGGCTTGAGCACAAACAAGCCTAGGGATTCTATCAACAAGCCCTAGCTCTTTGCACATATGAAACCCTTTGTAAAACGCGTATATGTTACCAAGATTCCCTCCTGGAACGATGACCCAATCAGGAACTTCCCAGTTGAACTGCTGCAGAATCTCAATCGCCGCAGTCTTTTGCCCTTCGAGACGGAGGCTGTTGAGAGAGTTGGCCAAGTAGATCGGAAGCTCCGCGGTGACTTCTCGGATCAGATGCATGCACCCGTCGAAGTCAGTGTCGATGCTTAGAACGAACGCTCCGTTGGCGATCGGCTGTACGAGCTGAGCCATGGAGATTTTGTCCGCAGGTAAGAAGACGATGGAAGGGATTCCGGCGGCAGCGCAGTAAGCAGAGAGCGCAGCGGAGGTATCTCCGGTGGATGCGCATCCTACACCGACGACTGGTTTGTTCATTTTCCGGAGACGGTTCACCTGAGAAACAAGAACCGTCATTCCTAGATCTTTGAACGAACCCGTGTGGCTGATCCCACAGTGTTTCACCCACAGGTCGTTCATCTCAAGGTACTGTTTACCGAAACGCTCTGCCCAGAAGAGGTTGGAGTTTCCTTCGAAGGCGGAGATGATGTCGTCATCGTCTATCTCGGGAAGGACCCACTCTTTCTTCGACCAGACGCCCGATCCGTACGGCCAGTAGGTTTTACCGACGCGTGAGTCGAAGAGGTTTCGCCAGAACTCGCCGTCGTAGCGTTTCAGGGCGGCGAAATCGTGCTGGACGTCGAGGAGAGCGCCTGACTGGGAACGGTAGACGATCTCGTCGAGGGAGTAGGACTCGGTGGACAAGGGTGGAGCGTCGAAGGGGACGTAGCGTGCGGAGAGGTTTTGGAGTTGAGGACGACGACGAGCCTCGTCGCGAATGTTCTCATCGGCTGAGCGGCGGTGCTTCTGCGGAGGAGCAGCAGCGGGAGAGGGAGAGGGAGTGGCTGGGGAGGTGCATCGTACGGTGGATGATGCGGCGGGATGAGGTTTGAACGAGGTTTCAAAGTGGGAAGGAAAGTAGGTGGCGGAGTGGAGGAGAGAGAACGAAGTCATGAGAGAGTAAAGTGAAGAGTCACAGAAATTTGATTGGCGAGAAGAATGAATGTGGACATCAACTTTTGATTAGTCCGACACCTATTTGTTTATAATAACCTAAAATTATTGGGACATATCTCTGTTAATACTCGTATTCAACGGTACTTAAATGCTTATTCATTCCAAATTCCCAAGAACTAAAATGATACTAATATTTTAGTAGTGTACATGACTATTGATTTTTCTTATTCACTCCCTTTTTGTAGTATAGTACAAATGGATCTTTAACATTCATGAATCATATGGTGAGAGTCTTTTAGATTTTAGATTGTGTCATTGTGCCATTTTTAGAGAACATGTATACGGATTAGAGAAAAACTAACGTTTAAATTTGGTATGAACTGATTGATGTATCATAATAAGTCTTTTGTACTAATAATAGTTAGTTCCTAGATCCAGTATATCTTATGAAGACCAGAATTATTGTGATTTCGTGCCTTCTCTTAATCAAATAATACTCATACGAAGATAAGATTGTAGTATAATGGTTTGTATGTCATAATCCAGATTCAAGAATCAAACGTGTGTGCTTGTGAGTGGTAGATAAAAGAAGATAGAAAAGCATTAATAAATTTTGAAGTGTACCTATCTTTACAATCAATGGTACAAAATAAATAATGAGGGCAACCTTTTCTTTTCAATAGGGACACTTTACGGATTGTCGTCTTCTCCATAGAATCTTTAATGCGGATTGGGTCAAAAGATACAGTAACTGAATGAACAATGTGACATACCAACCGAATAAGCTTACAAGTTGCAAGAGATTCGAAACTTATATTTCCTGTGATTTTGATCTTTTGATAGTGGGGCCTGACGAATCCGGTGTCAATAGGGTCCTTTTTCTCGTATACTTTGTTATGTAACTTATGTCTTCCCGGTTTTACTTTGGTGAAACTTAGGAAAATAGGTTTTGAACTTGTTTAGTCTATGAAACTGCTTATGTAAAGTCTCATCATCTCCAAGCTATGTGTACCTTTCCCCGCCGGAGTAATGCAATCCACAGACATTTTCTTAGCGACTGCATCTCTAATCAGTGTTTTAAGGTACCTTTTTTTCAATACAGTTGCTTTCATTTTCAGAGCTACATTATCTTAATTGTTCAGACAGGTTCAGCTGCTTGGTCTTTTATTCTTTGTTGTTCGGTCTGGAGATAGATCACGCCTGAACCTTTTCTCTGGTCAGTTACACATTTCGTTTACCTCAACACTCTCTCACTCTTTTGTTGAACCTTAACATGGCTGTCCTTTGAGCTAGGAAAGCCATCATTACATAATCGATTTGGCAACCTAATCAAATACTTAATAATAGCAGATTAATTTACAAAATGTGTTGCAGCTGATGGCGAACACATACGCTGGTTATGATCCCAGTTTAGAATTCATACTGGAGAAGATATTTAACATATCAGAGTGGCCTTAAATAAGCAATTTCTCTGGTAATATTCAGTGGAGAAACTAAAAAACTGCCAATGCTACTGTTCTTTGTGAATTTGGAATTTATCCACTTTAATTTGCTAGCTTTGATCTTAACGAAAGCTTTATAACAAGAAGTAGGAACACAAAGTAGTTTTCTTTTGGGTAGTCATTACTTAAATAGAAGACCAAAACTAATACGAGCATCACATGGAAAAGTACGAGCTGGATTCCTTATAAGTAGGAGGACGATTTCAACATTATTTGCAAAAACAGAGTGACGATAAATAAGAAAAGAAACAGAGACCAACTTGTTATATTGATGATTTTCCTATTGGGCTTAAGTGTGCTCTTGCTGACCGTCTAGTTGAGTGTCTTCGGTTTTCCACTTTGTCAAGCCCATTATCGAGCTTACGTGTGCTCTTGTTGATCGTCTTCAGTTTTCCACTTTGTCAAGCCCATCATCGGCTTCCATCGATCTTTAACACTCAGCACCATTTCAGTTTTCGTAGAAGGTTGTCTTTGCATACTTTATAAAAATTCAACTTGCAATATAGACGCAGGTTTTTTCTTTGGTTGCTTAAGACATGGAAAATGTTTTGAGCCAACAAAAGTGGGATCTTACAAATAGGAGCATTGTGGTGGGCTAAAACCAGGGTTGATTTACTCCATATACAACAAACATTATTACGAATTTGATCGGATTAGCCCAGCCCAACACACTTCCAATGTACTTTTTGGAATCAATTACATGCCGAATCAGTCTTCTAAGTTCTTTTTTTTTTCCCCACTCGCTTTAACATCTAAAATCTATTGAAAATAAATGGTTAACGATGTATAAATGTGGACCAAAAGAGAATTGTAGGTTTGATTGGGCAATGCGTATTTTAAATAAACGATATTTGATATTTTGATTTGATTCTCAAAATGTGACACTCACTTTAACATTGTGATTGTTTCCAAGTAAAATCACTAAATGATACAACGACAGAAAAATGATATCTGTTGGTGTTTGGTGGTTTGTTGTTTTAGGACCACCACTGTTACATGAAATTTAGCATCTCTATGAAATGATAAATCTACCAAAAAAAGAAAGAAATATTCTTAGGGTATACAAAAGGATAGAGGGATGGTGGAACTGTGAAAAAGAATTGTGCACAAGATGTCACGTGATGCTGTCTGAAAGATCACGTGACTCAGCTCTTACACACTGTCTGCTGCTCCATCTTTCCTTCCAAACTCCGCCCAACGTCCCAAGGATATGGACACCACGTCATCTTATCCAAATCACAAAAGCGGATCCACTTTCTCTCTCCTCCGTTTGGTATGATTCGAAAGGAAGATCGCAGCCGTTCCTTTTGATGACTTATGATGTACCTTATCTGTATCTCTGCCGTTGATTCTCTTCAAAAGTGTACTCCATTTTGCATAAGAACGGATTCTCAAATTTCATTTTTCTCTATCCTTAGTCGTGACTGACACGTGTCACCTGCCAACATCTGATTTGATGTAGATCCTCCTTACTTCCTTAAAAATTGCGTGATCAAAATCATTATTTTTTTAAAAAATCATAAAAAGTAAAAAAAAAGATGAACATGGTGATCATTTTCTGTGTCCCAAGTTGCATTAGAAAATTATAAATAGAAAAAACAAGTTCTGATAACAACTCTTGAATCGAAACCTGATCATTTCCAGCCTTTTTTTGTTTGTTATATCGATTAACAACTAACCGATATGAAAAGTGTATTCAATCAACACAGCATTTTTGTTACAATAAGAGAAATCGGTTAACCGAACCGGGAAATACAAGCCGCCGGTTAAAGAATTAAACCGGAATCTGAAATTCGTTTGTTTACAACAAATAAAAAAAAACGGAACCCTAGTCTCAGCTGCGATAACAGTATAAACTGTATAATAAGGTCGCATTTTCGTGCTATCTCGCGATTACTCTTCTCTCCCTCTCTCTATCTCTCTTGGTTTTGTCTTTTTAACATCATCCGTCTCGTATTGGTGCTCTCTATTATTAGATACCTCCGGCAAAAGTAAACGGGTGGTTTTGGCGGAGAGATTAGGGATGATCGTTACTTGGGTAAGCTCGATTCATCGGTTCTGTTTTGGAATCGTAGAGAGATGTTGTTAGATCCGCATGGTCTTGGGCTAGGTGATCGTTTCGCATCCAAAACGTGGTTCCACAGACGGAAAAAATGCCGTCGTCTCGTCTCTTGGTTTTGATACTTTCCTTGTGAAAAATCTTTCCTTTTAATCTAAAATTTTTGTTTGTTTCTTTCTGTTTTTAGAAAGTTTTGGTCTTTGCTAATCGTGGGGATAGGTTACAGTCTCCGCTTTGTAAATAGAAATTGCTACGTTAGGATAAAAGTTGTACATATAGAGAGATTGTAACTCTAAAGCTCTTGAAAGGGAACATTTTTTGTTCCTTTGTTTTTTTTCTTTTTGTTCTTCGTTTGGGTTTTGGGTTAGAAGAAAAGGTGGCGAAGATGAATCTGGGAACGGCCGAGGAAGAATCGGCACAAGAGATTCACATCCCGGCTGATATTAATTGGGAGATGCTTGATAAGTCCAAGTTTTTCGTTTTAGGCGCGGCTTTGTTTTCAGGGGTGTCTGGAGCTCTTTACCCTGCGGTTTTGATGAAAACTCGTCAACAAGTTTGCCATTCTCAAGGCTCTTGTATCAAAGGTGCGTTTACTCTTGTCAGACACGAAGGCTTGAGGGGGTTGTACAGAGGATTTGGTACTTCTTTGATGGGAACAATCCCTGCTCGTGCTTTGTACATGACGGCTTTGGAAGTCACCAAGAGTAACGTTGGCTCTGCTGCTGTTAGCTTAGGTTTTACTGAGGCTAAAGCTGCTGCTGCTGCTAATGCGGTTGGGGGATTGACGGCTGCGATGGCTGCTCAGCTTGTTTGGACTCCTGTTGATGTTGTGAGCCAGAGGCTTATGGTTCAAGGAAGCAGCGGTCTTGTTAATGCGTCGAGGTGTAATTATGTTAACGGGTTCGATGCGTTTAGGAAGATTGTTCGAGCTGATGGACTTAAAGGGTTATACAGAGGGTTTGGGATTTCGATTCTGACTTATGCACCTTCTAACGCCGTTTGGTGGGCGTCTTACTCTGTTGCACAGCGGATGGTTTGGGGTGGGATTGGGTGTTATGTTTGTAAGAAAGACGAAGAGAATGGGAGCAATGGTAACACGTTTAAACCAGACTCCAAGACGATAATGGCTGTTCAAGGAGTTAGTGCTGCCATTGCTGGGAGTGTTTCTGCTTTGATTACGATGCCACTGGACACAATCAAGACGAGGTTGCAGGTCCTTGATGGGGAAGATAGTAGTAATAGTAGTAGTAATAACAACAATGGGAAGCGTGGACCGAATATTGGACAGACAGTGAGAAACTTGGTTAGGGAAGGTGGATGGACAGCTTGTTACAGAGGATTGGGACCAAGATGTGCTTCAATGTCAATGTCTGCAACAACTATGATTACTACCTACGAGTTCTTGAAACGGCTTTCGGCTAAGAACCATGACGGGTTTTGCTCTAAATCATAGTGTTAACAACTGAAAAAGAACACACAGAAAATCTTTGATGGGAAATGTTTTTTATTTTTCTTACTTAATCTTTGTTATTGTCTAGCTCTTCTGCTCTTTCTTTTGTTTCCAGTCATAATATGTAAGGAATGTGTTAAAATTCAGTTGTTTCTAAATAAAGAAATGTTCATTTCCTCATTTGCTTAACTTCCGGATTGGGATTGGATTGGTTCACCTTAACCGTGGTGTTAAACCGGTATGATAAATTCAATATAAAAGGATGGCTTGCAAGACTTCTTCATTTGGTAATTGATCATAAGGCATAGTGGCATACTCTTACATCAATAAAGCCACACGACAAGATTTGATTTGGCAAATATGTTATAATTAGTAATTCATGAATCACTTGCGAAAGTGATTTACAGGTCTGATTGTGACTATATATAATTGAAAATGCTGTCTTTTGTTTTTATCCAAGTAAATTATGATCATTGTTAGTATCTGAGGGACACAAGTGTGTATCTGTTACATAAGTCAACGTTTTTCGGAGCAGAATCTTACGTTTCTTTACCTTATCAAACTTATTTCTTTATTAGGAAACAATACGTAGAGACGGCTTTGATATTTTTAATTCATGAACGTGTCGAAGAAATGGTAATATTTTCTAGTATCTTAAGAGTGATTAATATCTTCCCAAACAGATATATAAGACTCAAAGTAGAATCTTTCAACATCTTTTTTAATTCAGTAACTGTATACAGAACAAGAAATAATCTTATATATAAACTAGATTCTTCATTAAATGTTTCTCAAACATTGTCACCTAAATTATAAATTATTCATAAATTCAAATGTCTCTTACACAAAACCATGGAGTGGGAAGCAGAATCTGTGTGTTTTATTTATCATATTCATACAGAATCCGGAGACTTCTTCGTTAGAGGCACAAATGAAGAATAAATCATGAAAAGTAAAACACAAAGAGGAATTGAAAGTTTATCAGAAAACCAAACCACTAGTTTACACAAGACTGCAAGAGATAGATGGAGAGCGAAGATTAAAAGTGTGTTCCAAAGAGCGTTCTTATTCTTGTGATGTCTAACACATACATAAACTGAAAAAAAAAAACACTAACAAGTAATTACAACATGCAAAAGAATTAGCAGTCGGCTAGTAGCCAAGGATGACTTCATCCTTTTGGTGGGAACTTGAATCAGCATCAAAATCCAATGTCTCAGATACGGACAGAGAAATGGTGCAAGTCTCCACCTCCATGCATGTCATTGGATTGACCATGAACAAGCATAGCTCGGTCAGTCTATGTTGGAAAACCTGCAAACTGAAATTGAGTGTGACCGAAGATATCAGCACCGTCGTAAACATATGTAATGTCTGAGCCAGAAGGGGTTGAGCCACGGTCTTTGCTGTGCTGCAGCATATGAGCTTTGAATCTAGACATGTTTGCCTTTCTGTTTTCCTGTTGGACCGATTTGTCATGTTCTTGTTCTTTAGTAGAAGCCTGTTCGGATTCCTGAAGAAGTTTTTTGGTGTTTAGGAACTTTCCACCGGGTCCTCTTGGCCTTTTAAGAGCATGAACATGAGATTCATGAAGATACGGCTGTTGCAGTAAGAAAAACAGAGATGAGCAGAGGAATTATAGTCCAAAATCCATGAAGTTTTGACTCAAACAATTCACGAAGAATAAATCGCAAACAATCAATGGCAAAAAAAAAATAGTTGTCTTACTGTAACAATCAATGGCCTTCCTTTGTTGTGATCAATATAGTTTCAACGAATACCAATAAAATGAGAAAATGGCACAGGGGTAGCTTTCGGAGCAGGTTTCTTAGTCTTGTCTTCTGGTATTCCAAAAACATTCCATAACTTCAAAGTCTCGTCTCCAGCTGCTGAAGCAACGGTACAACCATCTGGACTCTGAGCCATATATAGAACTCTGGATCTATGACCTTTAAGCTCTGCCATTCTCACCATGGAAGGGTACTTCCAGAGCGTAAGTTGATTCTGCGTAAAGCCATGTGAGGTGAGCAACTCTCTTTCTTTCGTGCTCCACAGCAAAGAACAAACTTGTGAGCCCGTGTCTACCGAATTCAAGCAAGCTCCAGTGTGACTGTTCCAGAACTTGATAGTCCCATCATCTGCAGCACCACCAGTTGCAAGCAAATTCGTTTGGAAAGGGCACCAAGCAAGAGCTCTGACAGCAGACGTATGTTCCTCAAGCCTGTGAAGGCATCTGGAGGCCGAGTTTGAAGAGGCAACAGAGCGATCCCATATGTGCACGACATTGTCGTTGCCACCACTAGCTAGGTGTTCTCCAGATGCTGACCACTTGAGACCACAAATCTCTCGAGTGTGACCCCTGTAAGTTCCCACAGCATGGGATTGGATCCTTACATCGTTGTTAACAATGATTCCCTCCATCCCACCCGTAGTCAAGATGTGATTGTTCCATGCCAAAGAACCTACTCTAGAGTGGTGGAAAGTAGTGTTCAACGTCCTCACTCTACGGGCTGAAGCAGAGTTCCACAACTGAACTTGAGAGTTGTTGAGGCCAACAGCGAGATGACAACCATCAGGAGCCCAGCTGATGCTCGTGACGGGTCCGTCCTCTTCATCAACGGTGAGAAGCTCATGAGTAGAACCAGTAGAAGCATCCCAAAGATAAACGGTGTAGGCCAAGGCTATGGCTAAGACATTAGCAGTACCCCAGTCAAGCAAGTTGAAGTAGAAGTCATCAACAAGTTCAGGTGCATCCAAGGTTCTATCAGGTACCCGAGAGATGTGTCGTCTACGAGGCTGTAGTGGTGGTTGGTCAGAGTGATGATGATCGGTGGGAAACAATAGGAGTGGGGGTTTGGGTTTGTTACTGAAGGCAAGAATACGGGTTCGATTCAAACCCAAGACCTCGGACAATGCTTTCCGGTAAGCCTCTTTCGAAGGAGAAGTTACCTTTGATGAAGACGCTTCTTGACTTCTTCCTTGGGATAGGGAGAAGTGAGCATAATCGAAATCAATGGCTGACCTATTAGGAATGAAGCGATCATAGTTTTCATTGGAAGCTTTGATGGGAAGAAAGCGTTCAACAAGGGGTAACCTAGCCTGAGCCCTCAATCGCGACGACGACGACAAAGTATCCATACCTAATTAAACACCTAACCAAAAAGAAAACAATAGCGATGATACTAACCAAACGGATTAGAACGATTTAGACAATCAGAGTAAATCAGAATAACTAATTTATAAACAAATCAAACCCCTTGCGATAAACAAAAACCGGTTAGTACATTAAACCCTGCCAAGAAAACAATAGCGATGATATGATATACTACGAAACGGATTATAACGAATTCAAACGAAACCAGATCAATCTAAACTATGAATCAATATCAAAAACAAAATTAAGCAGCCCTGCGAAGAAAGGCAAAAATCGTTAGTAAATTTGAGAAGAAGAAGGAGCGGGAGAGAGAGAAGAGTTGTTTGACGAGTAAGACAGACTGAAAATTGATAAGGCTGTGAAGGTGTGTTTGGGGATATTTATAGATTATTAGGGTTTGGGCTGATTCAGAAAGTTTTAGGCCTTGTGGGCCTAGATAATTAAAGTCTATTTTACCCCTGTTATATCTCCCCGGAAACTAATACGAAATTTACCCTTTTGCGACTCTCTATCTGTTCGCTTTCTCGTGCGTGCTGTTTTGAATATGTCTGTCTCTTCACACAAATCCTCGGAGTCGGAGTGTAAGCAGAATCTGTGTTTTTATTTATCATATTCGTACAGAATCCGTTGGCTTCTACATTACAGCTACAATTTAAGAATAAACCATGAAAAAAAAAAACAAAAAAAGAGGAATTGAAAGTTATCAGAAACCCAAACCACTAGTTTACACAAGAGATACATGGAAAGCGAAGATTAAATCTGTGTTCCGAAGTGAAGATTTTGGTCCCTCTTGTTCTTGTGATGTCGAACACATACATAAAAGTGAAATGAAAACACTAACAAGTAACAACAAGCGAAAGAACTAGTAGTAGCCAAGGATGACTTCCCCTTTTGGTGGGAACTTGAATCAGCACCAAACTCCAATGTCTCAGATATGGACAGAGAAATGGTGCAAGTCCCCACCTCCATGCATGTCATTGGATTGACCATGAACAAGCATAGCTCGGTTAGTCTGAGTTGGGAAACCTGAAAACTGGAATTCTGTGTGTCCGAAGATATCAGCACCGTCGGAAACAGATGTTATGTCTGAGCCAGAAGTGGTTGAGCCACGGTCTTTATTGTGCTGCAGCATATGAGCTTCGAATCTTGACATGTTTGCCTTTCTGTTTTCCTGCTGCACCGACTTGTCATGCTCTTGTTCTCTAGCAGCAGCCTGTTCGGATTCTTGAAGTTTTTTGGTGTTTAGGAATCTTCCACCGGATCCTCTTGGCCTTTTAAGAGCATGAACATGTCGAGATTCATGAAGATACGGCTGTTGCAGTAAGAAAAACAGAGATGAGCAAATTATTCTCAATGAGAAGCTTTTGTTTGTGTTATTGGTCCATACTGTGAAGACATATATATATTATACCTTCCGGGCTTTGATTAATTTGTTCTGAGCCTCAAGCTTGGCACGTTGCTGCCTTCTCCTCATGATTGCGTGGTATTGCTTCGCATTGACAAAGACTGGCTCAGTTTCCGTGATCTCCACTGGTAGCGGAACCCGACCAGGAACCATCCCCACCATTTGTGGATTGCATGTCTGCAAAAGAGATTAAGAGACTTAAGGTCTCATGGAAGAATAAAACCGAATTCTACCATTGCAAGGCATAATGGAACTGCTTCATTGCACAAACAAACTACAAATGCAAGCATACCAGAAGAAGAAAGTAACGGAAAGGAAGGTTTTACTAACCGGTGCCTGTGGCAGATATGTTGCAGCCAATAAACCACCCAAATGTGGATCAGCATAGTGAAAGGAGAAACCCTGCGCCATATATGATATAAAATATCAGTCCACAAGCAGAAGTTTGCTATCATTACAAATAAAAGATTTACAAATACCTGCGTAGGTGCAAAGTGAATATTCGGGAATCCGGTCATCGAGCCTGATTTAGGAGTAGCTGCAAATCCCTTCCGCTGAGTTTCTTCAGATCCTAGACAAACATCTAAGAAAATTAAGAGAAAAGATAACAATATTATGGCAAAAAGGATGGAGATTCTCTAGTAAATACGATGAGAGTACCAACAATCAATCTGATAAGCAATCAAGATCAAGTCAAAACATCAAGCAAGAGTCTTCTATAACATAGAAGATCACACAAACTTCTCTTTTCACTATCTGTTTCTCAAAGGGACCTGATTTTAGAACTGACCTGATCTTGTAGAAAACGAGATTTGTCTGGAAGGATTATCATCCCCACTACTTGCAACTTCAGTGTAAGATTGACCAGTGGAGTGAGTTGAAGATGAATCCTGGTCCTGGAAACTAATTTGCTTTGTGGTATGCACATGTTCAGGACGTGCATCCACCACTTTCAAGCTAAGGGGTTCAGTAGGAATCACTCCCCATGAGATGCTAGTATTAAGGTAAGGCAAAGTGGAATCTTTCTTATTCATCTGCTGATGCATAACGTCAAACCAGCTATTCTCACAAGACGAAGAACACCTATATAATTCAGTCATGGTTCAAAAAGATTAGACTTTTATCATTGAGAAGAAGGAAAAACGATATAACATAAAAGAAGAAGATCAAGAGACAGTAATATTTAAAGGGCTAACAAAAAACAAAGAAGAAAGAGTGAAAACCTAGAAATAGAAATAAAAGAGAGATTGGAAGTTTCTAAATTGAAAGTATAATTATTTTTAACCACACACAACAAAGACAATAAGTCGTATCTAAACGAACTCTGATTCGATACTAAAGAATTAGTACTATCTTGGGTAAACCAAACGACGCAGAGATCGTGACGATTGGCTGAAATTAGAAATCTTCCGACCCAAAGAGCAAAACAAATTAAAAAAATTTTGATGCCCGTCATCACTTTTTGGCATAAAAGGCGTTGACTTGAGAGGAAATTTGTGTGCAGAATTACCAAATCGGTATACCTCAAACGCACGCCACACGACAGATACACCAAAGAAATTCGAAAAAACGAAAAGGGGAAAACTTGACAAGAGATTAAAACATGAAATCCTTCGAACAAGAGACTACAGATGTACAAGGAGAGAGAGAGAGAGAGAGTAATAACCTTTTTAGAGTTTTAGATGAAAAGACGATGTACAAAGGACATGTAGATTAGCTTTGCATGTCTCCTTAGTCCTTACAGAACAAAGTGAACTGAGTCTTCTCACCTTTCTATGGAAACTCAGTGGATCAGAGAGTGTAATCGTATTTGGATTGTTTTGATTTTTTTTGTTTCTTTTCTGCTTCTTCGTCTCCGTTGATTTCTTTGTCTCTCTCTCTATCTCTTACCTTTCCTGGGAAACCACCATCACCATGAGCACCACTACCACCTTCTTCTTCTGGTTCATTATTATTGTCTTAAGTGCTTTAATTATTCATTTAAGTGCTTAATTTAATTCTTCGCTTTACCCAAAACACAGAATAAAGCCCCCCCCCCCTCTCTCTCTGCCTCTCTGCCTATCCCACTTTGTAGAATCATTTACCCCAACTACAAAAATTAAACACCTTTTTTTTATTAATCATTTTATTATTTGAAACCGGCCAACTATTTCAGATTCCTAAATTCCTAAACATGAAAGTTTAAAATTGGGAAATTTCTACAACTATCATTTTAAAAGCCAAAATGCTAATGTAGTTCTCAAAAGGTAAGCTACAAATTCTACATTAGTTTTTTTGTTGCTTTTGGGGTTATTAATTAACGATTCTTATCCCAACAAATTAGTTTAGCAATTTACCTTTTCTGTATCACTTTAGCAATGATGTATTATATAAGGTCCTATATTATTAACTTTTCCCCCATCTTATATTTCGAATATAACTAAGTTAAGTATTTTGGCTGTTTGATGTCTTCCTAATTAATCTAATCTAATCAAATAGTGAAGCCAAAAAAGTATTAGCTATCTTAGCCACGTTAGCTAAATTACTATATTAATTTGTTATTTAGCTTTTTGTCCAAAGTATGTTGTCGTTTCCTGACTCTGTGAAGCTTTTATATTTGTGAACCGTCCTCCTTAATTGCATTTAGGTCTTTACTTAGTCTTTAGCCGCCCCTCTCTCCATAGTCATGTCCCACGCGCTCGTTAGCTAGTAAGTTCTCACGCTCTTTGGAATAAAGTAACAATTTTCATTTTGGGAATAAAATTTCAGTTTTAATCTTCAAGCTATAGACTTATTAGAATCATTTGATTTTATTATAGTAGTTTAAAGGAATTGTAAGCATGTAAAATGAGACGGGAATATGGATTTTATTATACTAAAACTTAGGTTGGGTTCTTAATCAAGTACCTAACCTTTTTTTTGCAATGAAAGAAAGCTTTAGTGCAAGTCAAGCATAGTGTCATGCCTCCTTTATCCTTGGAACAACCAAAACATAATAATTGCTACTTCGTGTTTTCTTAATCTGTTTTTGCTAACAATTTATTTAGTTCCTATGTTTATAGGCTTAGAGCCCTTAATTGATCCATGAGAATTTGGACACGTGGGTACTGGAGTACTCATCCCAAAGGGACCAAAATCAAAAGTTATCCACCTTTCTTTAGGCCAAAATCAAAGGATACCAAGAGGAAGCTATATTAGTATTAAAAAAGTCATGAAAAAGAAAGTTGGACAAGAGCAACTGAGAAAGACCAAATCCTTCATTTTATCTTGTCGCTTAAGTGATGAGTTGGTGAATCACTCTACAAGATTTGCTTTTCGGTTCCAAAGGAGTTAACTGTGAATAATAATATCAATGATTGTTGGATGTATTGTCACGATGTATTTTTTAACATTTCCTTCCATTGTGAACATAACTCTTTTGTCTTTGGCTAAAATTTGCGTGTCTCCATCTTTATAAGAGCACTGTCTGGTGATTTACCAACCAAAGGAAAGAAAAGCAGGAAAAATGAAAGAAAGAAACTCTTCTTAGAATTTATATAGTGACGGGATTCGAAGCGGCACTGGTCAACTCTTCGTCTAGAGCTGTGTCCAGAGGCTGAAAGAGTCCTGGTTTCAACTCTGATCAAGACGAAGACGACGAGAATTGCAGATGAAAGATGACATTCGCAAATAATTTATGAAAAAGAAAAACCTAGCCATTTTTTTTGTTACATAGTATCAACTTACCAAGTTTAGAAATTCCCTGCCTCTAGTTTTTATTTTGGCTACAACCGGAACCTATACCTAACTGATAATAAAAACCTCCTTTACGTTATTTTGGGCTTCGCCATCTTTTAAAGTATGTCAAGTATGAACCATAGAGAAACCAAAGAATGTAATCTTTTAAAAATAACATTCGTTTTGTTAGTAGAAAATATTGTCATTACGTATAACAAACTAGTTTATTTTTGAGAATTTGCAGAAATTATGGAAAATCGAAATGATGGAAACTAAAGGTAATTGATCTCTCAAAAAAGGGAGATCCTGAAAAAGAGTATAATCTGTACCATCTTAATTTAATAAGATAGATGTGAATGTGTATCATATGGCAAAAAAATTGAATAGAAATTGGTCCAGCTCACAAGAGTCAATCACAGCATTGTTACTTACTCGACAGAATTAGGGCAAAACATTGACTAAACCAAACTGGAAGTGCCAATTGTCAATTGATCCAATCGAAGGCTGTCTCTCGCAATCAAACGAACTCCACATGAACTTATCTCGCCCGGTGGAAACCCAAACTCCTCCTGAACTTGAAGATGGGATTCGAACTGCAACTCGTCGATCTCTTCGTTGTCGATGCTGCTTAGGACTTGGATGATTATCAAGTGATGCGTTCTAACAGCTTTCTCTTCCTCTATCTCCGTTGAAGGATATAGATTTGGTTTGAGGTTAATCCGAAATACCCTGCCACGTTCGTAGTTCCAGTTATAAGAAAACGCTGAGAACTGGAGATGGAAGTTTCTTTCGCAAGCAACCATGATACATGCAACGAATCCCACAAGGTTTGGGGTAACCGAAATCGGAGGTAAGCTGATCCTCGTAGATGTCCCTGGGGATTGAATATCTAAATCATTGGGCATTTCGGCTTTTGGTAAGCAAGCAAAACGCGGTGTAGTAACCTACATAGAATTTTGGAACTAATCAAAACCTTAGCATAGAATAGGAGCATGCAGATCTTGATGTTAATGGGAACAGATAACTGACCTCTTGATTTTGTCCTTCGTTTATGAATTGAGAAAGCAGATCTTGTTCTTGATCTAGACTGAAGCAATGGCTAAGACCGAGGTGTTTGATAGAATGGTTTGGAGAGAGGGAGACATGCTTCAGAGATTCGCAGCCGTGTGCGTAAAGGTACCTGAGGCTCAGTGGAAGCTCTTCCAGTGATTTGAGTTTATTGCATTTGTTGAGGCAGAGAGTTGTTATATAGGAAAACTCTCTGATGCTCGTTGGGATTTTCTCAAACCTGAGGCTGCTGAGATCTAGATATGTTATATTTGTGAAGTGACTAAGCTCCTCCGGCAACGATTGAAGACGGTTGCAATTTTCAAGGCGAAGCTCAAGCAACTTTTTATTTCGTGTAGCTATTTCTACACCAAAAATTCCCATCAATGATCTGAGTTCCACACAGCCAGAAAGTGTGAGTTTCTCAACACGAGCAAGTTGTGGCAGTACCTGGAGTTTGCGGCAGTGTTGAAGGCTAAGATGCTTCAACTCGGGAAGTTTTCCCATGGTTTTGGGTAGTAACAAGAAATCATTTCCGCTGAGGTCCAGTGTCTCTAGGAATTGCAGGTCACATATGTCTTCTGCAATTTCTTGGATGTTTAGGTTTATTAGCTTTAGCTTGGTCAACAAGGGAAAGTTTTCAAAGCTGTTACAAAGGAAAGGAGCACGAGATTCTACGTAACCCAAATGCTTGATCTCAAGTGATCTTTTTAAAGTGTCAGAATCTGACATAAGCCGAGGCGTTACTGTTTTCTCTTCCATTGTGATCGATTGATCAGGGATCTGTTGCTTGGAAGCAAAGGAGAGGTGCTCTGCCTTGCCACAAAGGTCAAACAACTCTATATCTAGTTGGCCCTCGATGGATAGATCCGTAAGAAAATCCAACCGCACTACGTCTTTCGGAAACTTTAACATAGTTCGCCAGCTGCCTCTCTGTCTACGCCTGTTAAGAAAGTCAACACTGAACCTGACTCCCTTAAGGATATCGCAGTTGATTGCGTTGAGTTTTGTGAGATTATGTGATCTACTTATCGACTCTGGGATATTTTGTAGACTCAGGCAGCCTTCTATTATTAATTCCTCGAAATTGACGGCAGTTGAAAGATCTGGAAGTTCTCTTAGATTCTTCGAGCCCGTAACATCTAGTCTCCGTAGCTTTCGGAGGTTCTGAACCTATATTAATAATAAAACATAAAAAGCATTATCATTCATTGGTATATAAAGAGCGAATCTAACATATGATTTCTAAAGATAGCTTACTACAGCTTCATCGCATAGACTCTCGAGGTTGCTGTATCGGAGATTGAGTTCCACAAGGTGGTGGCGCCGGAAGCTATATGGCAATGTTTTCAACGGATAGGCATCCCAATGTAGTAGCTTAAGTTTACCAGGAAAATGAAGACGATTTCGCTGATCAACCTGCACCTTGGACTCTATATCACCCAAGTGCTGAAAGAACTTGAGAAAATTTAGGAAATGCATGCCAGTAAATACTTTATCACTGATAGATAACGTGTCAAGCATATCACACATGTGCAGTGTCACACCTTCAATTTCATCCGTACCCTGTTGATAGAAACGCCAAAGCCAATGAGCATGTTCAGATCAGTTCCACTTACAACAACAATTCATAGGGATTTGGAATAACTTACTATATTATTGTCCAGTACATCATATATATCGTTAAGATCCCACAGAAACCTTTGTCTGTAAGGCTTATTCCTGGATTCTTGGCGCACAATTGCCCTTCCTGTTTGTTCGACCAAGAAATGCATGTTTATACATCCGTCCGTTGATATGCTGATGAGAGACTTTTCATTTAAATGATTCATCCTAGGACGACCATCATCAAGAAGGGAAGTGACATGGTTCAATGGGTATCCGTTAAGGAGACAGGCAACATGAAGGAAAGCTGTCTTGTCAGGCTCATCTAAGTCATCGTAACTATTTCTCAGAATCTCCTTGACATGTTTGTGAGGCCTTGTTTCAAGTAAATTTAGCTCATCTTCCCACTTCTCTATGGTTGTTTTCTCACTGAGATATGTGGCATAAGCCACTAGGGCAGAGGGAAGGGCGTGAGCTAGCCGGGACCCTCTAATGAAAAGTTGCTCAAAGCCATCAGAAGGAGGCGCTCTTCCTCCATAAGCTAACTTCTTAAAGACCTTGAGGGCATCGTTATTGTCCAAGCATTTAACCTCATGTATACTGTTTACACTACTGGAAGTGAGCAGACCCATATCTCGTGTGGTTATGATGATTCGGCTCCCTAAACCAAACCAGGTAGTCTCTTTTGCCAGTGCATGTATCTGCTCCGCTTTATCCACACCATCAAGCACAATAAGTACTTTTTGGTTCCCGAGTCTTGCCTCTACTTCATGGAATCCTGCATTAACTCTTAGGAAACCATTTTTATTATTATTGGGGATTCTGGAGAGAAACTTTTCCTGCAAGTAGGAGGGACTCTTGTCCTTATAAATCTTCTTAATGTCTTCTATGAAATAGTGAGATGGAAATTGACTAGAAAATCGTTCATAGAGACACTTGGCAATGGTGGTTTTGCCTACGCCTCCCATGCCCCATATTCCTATCATGAGAACCTCATTTTCAGACTCCAAGTTCAAAAGGAGATTGAGTTTCACCATGTGTGCTTCCATCCCAACTAAAGTGTCTTGATTGATCAAATTTGCAGGCTTCATCTTTTGCAGTCGCCTTGAGATATTTTCAACTATGTCGGCTATCATCGTTGCTTCATCCTTGCTTACACATGAACAAGCATTTATTTCAATCCCAAAGAAGAAATAATCGATTAACTCATTTCAACCCCCAAGCATGGTTTTTCATCTTCGCGATTAACTCATTTTACTTCTTAGATCGAGGCTATCCGTTATACAATCTAAACAAGACGAACATGGGATGATATATTAGATTTGACTCTTGTGTGTTCTTATTATTCTTGATCCTCAAAAGATGTAGACATAGTCATTAGGTTACACGTTTTAGATTGGTGTAGTGCCCTAATAGATAATTCTCATTCAGGAAGACCGTTAGCGAAAGTAGAAAAGTAATTCCCATGTGATGAACTACTATATATATATGCTAAGACTATCTTAACTTCCAGGCAAAACAAGTTAATTCCTCTAAAGCAGTTTTAGCAAAACAAATCCTTTGGTAACCAAGATTTCATATTAAGGGCTGATGTTACAAATTAAAAGATTACCATGTCCTGGAATGCTTGCCTGACATTTTTCCTATCTGAGTGAGCGCTCCTTTCCATTCGGGAATCTTCCTTTGATCATCGTACCGTTGAAACGCAGCCTCAAAGCTTCCTTTCTGGCGTCTCACGTCAGAAGGCTCTACTTTGTAGAAGATGGGAATGACTTGGATCTGCTCCTCATTGCAAAGCTCCATTATATGTCGGAGTTCCTCCAAACACCAACTTGAAGTTGCGTAGTTTTCAGAGAGAACAACCACAGCGAACAACGAAGTTCTAATAGCCTTGACAAGTTGGTCGGAAATGATGTCGCCATCCGCGAGATCGCTATCGTCTTTAAAGGTACGAATTCCTGTGTCAATAAGTGCTTTGTGCAAATGGCTGACGATGTTGTGGCGGGTATCTGTCCCTCGGAAGCTGAGGAAGACATCGTAGTCTCTTTGAGAAGTTGAAGAGGAAGCCATTGACGATGGTGTTGAAGAAAGAGAAGAAGAGAGCACTCTCTTTAGGCGTATTCATTGTTTGGCTTAGTATTTTCTTATAGTTTCAACTACTCTCTCGGGTAAAAGTTTCCTAACATTTTGTAATGTAAATTTCCCGCTTGACCACTTCTGTACTCCTCTCCCATTATGACATTTTAGATTTTTTTATTTATTTCATTTTATTTTATTTTTCTCAACTTTTTATACAATTATATTTATTTAATATGTCATGACTATTAGTATTCTATAATATGTTTTAGTTAGCATGGTTTTATTAAATGTTAAAAAATAATATTTATGTAAAAAATAAAAATATATAGTTTCCTAACTCCTATGTTTTTAGCCAAAATATTTTATCAAATAGAATAGTACTTTTCTTGTAATTGATGTTGGACGAAGTCCTATTTCTTTGGTAAATGGGCAGGAGGTCATTGACATAAAGGCAAAACACGACACGTTCCTCTTTTTGTATAATATAAGATGAAGTTGTCATTGAACATTCACAAAAAGAATATCAATATATTAAAAAGATCCTGTTCCATCTTCAAAACTGCCTTGCACGTTCAAGTCAATGCAAAATTTTAATTATATTTACGTCGATCAATGTATTTTTATTTTTGTTTTGTTTGACACATATGTTATGATATTTTAAAAAATTATACAAAGGTCGCTTTCAATCCCCTTAAGGGTTTTCTAACTTTTGTTTTTATATATATAATTCAAGAAACGATTTTGCAGTCAATAATACCTATATTGCCATTAAAAAAAAATTCCATTTTGTGGAACAGATGAAGAAGAGGAAGACATATGTTTTGCTACGCACAACCTAAATCATTTTGCTCAAATGACTTCCTCTTCTTCATCTGCTACCCCGAAATTTGATGTCTTCCTAAGCTGCGCAGAAGACACCAGGAAAGGTATGGTCTCACATCTTTATCGTTCGTTGTCTCAAAGAGGCATTACGACTTATACAAGTGATGACAATCTGGAGAAGAGAGCTTCGTCCCTTGATTCTGAGCTTTCTGACCAATGGAAATATACCGTAGAGTCAAAAGTTGCCGTTGTTGTTGTCTCACAGAGCTATCGAGCCTCTGTTTGGTGCCTGAACGAGCTCCAAACAATACTAAACTTTCTCGACAAAGGCCGCCTCTTAGTTCTGCCCATATTCTACGGAGTCGATCCTCTTAACGTAAAAAATCAGACTGGAGAAGTCGCAGAACCCTTCAGAAAGCTTGGTGAAAAATATCCGGAGAAGATTCAAGCATGGAGGATGGCTCTTATCGATCTCACCAACATATTCCCCCAGGATTTACATAATTTGTACATCATCCTCGACTTATACTTTGTTATATACGTGCGTTCTTTCTCTCTGTTTCATGGTTCTTCTGTTTTATCCACCACAGGAGCGGTGAAGCGGAACTGGTGGAAACAATTACAAACAAAGTCGAACTCCTGCTTAGTAACTCGGATAAGCCGAGCAATCAGAGAGGGACTTATCCATTAACAACCAACGCCAGTGGACTGGTCGGTTTGGACCGTCAAATGCTTGCACTGTACGAACTGTTAGATTTAAAATCTAATGAGGAAGTTCGCTTGATAGGCATTTGGGGTCCAGGAGGCGTTGGCAAGACGACGCTAGCGAGATTCGCCTTTGAGGATTTGTCTAAAAATTTCCATGCACATGTTTTTGTAGACAACGCCGAAAGCATTTATCAGCAAGACACTGATGAGTCACGTTCCGAAGAAACATTCACATCAAGAAAGATTCAAGGATGGGCTAAGAAAAAAATAAGCGGACAAAATGTAAGCACTGGTGTGATTAAATCAACGGTTGGACACCGAAAAGGTCTCCTTGTGATCGATTGTGTGGATAGCATGGAACAGTTAAAGGGCATAGCAGAGATCGTTGGCTGGTGTGGCTCAGGAAGTAGAGTCATCCTTATCACACAGGACAAGAATTTGCTTGATGAATTTGGTGTGAAGCATGTCTACGAAATCAACACTCTGAGATACGATGAAGCTCTTCAACTCTTTTCTCAATCTGCATTCAAAGAGCAAAACCCACCTACTAGTTTTGAATCACTTTCTCTTCGTGCTGTCCAGATCGCATGTTTCCTTCCCCTAACTCTTAAAATCCTCGGATCTTCTTTACAAGGCAAAGATGAAGAGGGATGGGAGAGGGAACTGCAAAAATTCGAAGGAGATCAAGAGAAAACTATTATGGAGATAATGAAGAAAAGTTACAGTAAAGAAAATGAGAAAGACAAAATCCCATCATTTATCTTGCCTTTTAAGTGATGTATATGTATAAGACAAATTTGGCCTGAAAAGATGTGTTTTCATTAGGTATAACAATAACTCTTTTGGGTTTGTCTGAAATATAATTTCCGTCTCGAGACTAAACTAATGAAGCACACACAGTTCATGGATTCATGGCACGAAGAGGCAGCCACCTAACTCTTTGTAAAGCTCTCTGAATAGAGGCACACACTGCATAGTGTGAGTTTGGTATATTTGAAATCTACAAGGATTCACGTTACTAAAAAAGTATCCTGAAACGAAAACCAAAGCTAGTGACTTGTTCTTAACAAAAAATCAAAGACGGTCCTTACTCTATTCAACTCCGAAGACAAACAAGTGATACAATGATGCTAACTGTCCGGAGGAATATGAACAAACCTGGATCGAGAACAAATTCGAATCGAAAAACACCCAACCGATTTATAACCGACATTGACAAACCGGAGTGGAAACAAACGAAGCTCATGTGGAAGTTGAAGCTCTTGGATTCTCTCGGTGTTTATGGTTTTTGGGACGTGGATGACGATGATAACCAGGTGGTAGTGATGGAAATATCTCTTCTTCCTCAATCTCCGACGAAAGATAAGAGTTTTGGTTTGAGGTTAACCCGAATCATTTCATCATCTTCGCAGTTCCAATCATAACTAAACGCCGGGAATTCGAGATAGAAAGCAGAACAGAATCGTCGGCGATTTACTGGGAAAACTCATCGTGGCTTGATCGTTTGAAGAGGAGATAAAGCGCATCGTGATGCAACCCTACCAGAATTGGCGGTCTCATGGCAATAGAGGTATCAAGGAAAGCAAGGGACTTGCAGAAAAGTTGACACACCATCATCTACCTTCAAACGGAACAGTAGTGATCAACTAAACACTGATTTGAGGGACTGAAAAAACTTTGCAGTCCGGCTAATCTTGGTGGATGTCTCACTGGTTTCATAAGCAGAGTCAGTATTGGACACCCCAGTTTTAGGTAAGCAAGCACATTGCCGTGAGCCCTACGAAAAAAAAAGAAGTGTAGATTCATAACAGATCATATCATATAGGATCGGAATAGAAAAAAACAGATCGATGGCAGTAAGCTTACCACCTCTTGACTATGTCCATCATGTATGAACAGATCCATTAGATGCTCGTGTTTTTCTCGATTCAGGCGGGGGCAATGGATAACATCGAGGTGTTTGATCGAGTGATTTGGGGAAAGGGAAACCTTCTGCAGGGAATCGCAGCCGTGTGCATAGAGATACTTGACGCTCTGCGGAACCTCCTCCACTGATATGAGTTTCTTGCAGTTATTGAGGTAGAGAGTTCCCAAGGATGAAAGCTCCCTGATGCTTTGAGGTAGTGTCACAAAGTTATGCCTGCTCAGGTCTATATATGTTAACCTGGTGAAACGACTTAGTTTTTCTGACAGAGTTTGAACATCCTTGCAGTTGTCAAGCCAAAGCTCAAGCAAGCAGTACGTCGCCTGTTCTTCCTCAACATGATCAAACAACGATCGGAGGTTCACGCAGTCAGACAGTATGAGCGTCTCCACCTGAGCAAGTTGTGGCAGTGATGTGATTTTGCGGCAATTATGAAGGCTGAGATACTTTAACTTGGGCAGTTCTCCCATGGTTTTGGGTAGATACACAAAATGATTTCCGCTGAGATCCAGTTTCTCTAGGGTTAGCAAGCAATTAATGTCTTTTGGGATTTCTTGAATGTTCAAGTTGACCAGCTTTAGTTCTGTGAATCTGGGAAAGGCTACAAAGCTTTTACAGGTGAAAGAAGCATTGAATTCTCTGTACCTGAACTGCTTGATGTTGAGTGAACATAAGCCCGTAGGTTTTGACTTGAGCTGATGAAACATGCGTTGAGATGTGCGCTGTTCCATCTCCACCGATTCATCAGGGATCTGTCTTTTGGAAGTAAAGGAGATATGCTCTGTAAATCCACACAGGCCCAATAACTTGACGTGTATTTGGCCGTCAATGGATAGATCTTTAAGACAACTCAAATTCGCTTCCTCGTTTGGAAAAGTTAATGAAACTTGCCAGGTGTCTCGAATTATGATGTAGTCGACTTCGAACATTATACTCGTAAGGATATCGCAGTGGCTTGCGTTGAGTTTTCTGAGCTTTTCTAAACACTCTAGGGTCTTTGGAATTTTCTGTAGCCTCTTGCACCCTTCTACTATCAACTCCTCAAAGCTCTTGGCTGTTGAAAGATTTGGAAGTTCTCTCAGATTCTTCGAGCCTGTCACATCTAGTCTCTGTAGATTACCAAGTATCTGGAACAAAATGAAGAAGAAAAAAAACATAAGAGATTTATCTTCGGCGGCTGTGGCGAGTCAGTACTTGTTGATATATTTGAAAAGAGTGGATGAAAACATATTTCTAAAGATAGCATACCAACTTGTCATCCCAAAGGCTCTTGAGGTTGCTGTATCGGAGATTGACTTCAACAAGGTATTCGTGTCGGAACCTGGATGGCAAAGTTTTCAACGGATAGGCATCCCAATGTAGTAGCCTAAGATTTGGGGGAAAATGAAATCCATGTGACCTGAGCTGCAAGTTGGACTTTATATCACTCACGTGCTGGAAGAACTTGAGAAACTTGATACTACGCATAACTTCAAATACTGATTTGCTCATAGTTAACGTATGACGCATCTTACACATGTGTAGTACCACACCTTCAGTTTCGTCCGTACCCTGTTGACAGAAATGTTCAAGTCACAAGGGATAAAGGTTACGAAATCGATCAAAAGGAACGCAAACGAACTTACTATTTTGTTATCCAGGACATTGTAGATATCGTCAACATCCCATAGGAACCTTTGTCTGAAAGGTCTATTCTCACATTCTTGGCGCACAATTTCCTTGCCTGTTTGTACGACCAAGAAATGCATGTTTATGCATCCATCTGCTGATATGCTGATCAGGGACTTCGTACTTAAATGATTCATCAGAGGACAACCAGCATCAAGAAGGGACGTGACATGGTTGAGAGGGTATCCGTTAAGGAGACATGCAACATGAAGGAAAGCAATCTTGTCTTTGTTATCTAAACCATCATAACTATTTCTCACGATCTCCTCAACATTCTTATGAGTCGATGTTTCAAGGAGACGTAATTCATCTTCCCACCTCTCTATGGTAGTGTTTTCACTAAGATGTGAAGCGTAAGCCACAAGCGCAGATGGAAGGCCGTGAGCCAGCCGAGAGGCTCTGATGAAAAGTTGCTCAAATTCATCAGAAGGAGGCCTCCTTCCTCCGAAAACTGATTTTTTAAATACTTGGAGGGCATCCTTATCGTCCAAGCACTTAACCTCATGTATTTGGCTTACTCCACAGGAATTGAGCAGACCCCTGTCCTGTGTGGTTATGATGATGCGGCTCCCTCGACCAAACCAGCTCGTCTCTTTTGCCAGTGCATGTATCTGCTCCGCTTTATCCACACCATCAAGCACAACAAAAACTTTTTGGTGTTCGAGTCTTGCCTTTATCACCTGAGATCCTGCTACAACCCTTTGAAAATCAATATTTTGACCAGTGATGCTGAAGAGGAATCTTTCCTGTAAGTAGGAGGGATTCTTGTCCTTAAAAATCTTCTTAATGTCTTCTATGAAATAATGAGCTGGAAATTGACTAGAAAATCGTTCATAGAGACACTTGGCAATGGTGGTTTTGCCTACGCCTCCCATGCCCCATATTCCTATCATGAGAACCTCATTTTTAGACCTCATATTCAAAAGAAAATGCATCTTCACCATGTGTGCTTCCATACCAACCAAATCGACCCCACTGGTCGGCCTCATCGTCAGCAGTCCACTTGAGACACTTTGAACTGTCTTGGCTATCATCGCTGCCTCATCCAGCCTAGCATGGAAAACAAACATTGCTTTAATTCTACCGAAGAAACAAAAGGTATATATAGATCAACGAGGTATACATATATAGACTTTATGAATTGTATTGTACATTGATCTTTAGGATTGTACTGAATATATATTCCAATGGAGACTCTAGGTTTTACATAATTACAGGAAATCATTTAGACAGAATGATCTTGTTTTCATATTTGTATCTGTAATATATTCGTTTCCATAGAAAAATGTTGTTATAATACTCATAAGACTAGAAAGAAAGATCAAAGATTACCATGTCGTGGAATGAAAGCCTCCGAGATGACCGACTTGGTTGAGAGCTCTTCTCCATTGGGAAACCCTCTCCGGCGCTGTATCTAGGTCTTCGAACTGTTGAAACGCAGCCGCGAAGCTTCCTGTCTGGTGTCTCACGCTAGAGGGTTCGACTCCGTAGAACATGGGAACCACTTGAATCTGATTGGCAGCGTGAAGCTCCATGATCAATTGAAGCTCCTCCAAGCACCATTTCGAGGTAGCATAGTTCTGTGAGATGACTACTACAGCGAACCACGAAGTTTTTATGGCTTCGATGAGTTGGTCTGAAATGTTGTCACCTGCCTCAAGCCTCCGATCGTCTCTAAAAGTAAAGATTCCCTCGCGAGAAAGAGCTTCGTACAAATAGCTGACGACGGTGCGCCGAGTGTCGTCCCCTCGAAAGCTGAGAAAGACATCATAGTTCCTGACTTTATTTGACGACGAAGCCATCGACTGTAGGAAAATGATTGCCGATTAGAAAAGGCTACTTTGGTCTGTGCACTAGAAAAGGCTACCCATGAAGAAAAAAATTAGTCGTTTATCTTCCTTGGTCCCATGAATTAGTATTTTGTTGTTGTTGTTACAAATTGTTTGCCGCGATTGACTTCATGAATATACATTATAATATCTTGCAGAGAGGAATTTATTGATTCTAATATCTATTAGGATAAAGTAGTACAACTATACAAAGCCACAAACGTCGTATTCACCTTTATTTTAGAAAACAACGTTTACTGTGCAAATAGAGACTTTAAACAGCATTCTGTAGCAGCAATTTGAAATTTCATTTAGAGAACAACGGTTACTGTGCAAGTGTGGACTTTCCTCTGTTCCAAACTGCGTCTTTTCTTCCTTTGAGATTTCAGTAACTCCCATCTCTTTAGCGAAAGACAATCTCAACCACTTTTCTCAATGGCTGCCTCTTCTTCATCCTTTATCCCCAAGTTTGATGTCTTCCTAAGTTTCAGCGCAGAAGAAGACACCACCAAAACTTTTGTAACAGATCTTTACCGTTCGTTGTCAGAGAAAGGCATTACAACTTATGACAAGCTGGAGGAGAGAGCCTCATCATCTTTCGGTTCTAACCTAAGTAAATGTATTAGAGATTCAAAACTCGCCGTTGTGGTGGTCTCCGAAAGCTATCCAACCTCTTTCGTGTGCCTGAACGAGCTCCAAACAATACTAGACTTGTACGACGAAGGTCGACTCTCTCTCCTACTCATCTTCTATGGAGTGGATACTTGGAACATAAGAAAACAGACTGGAGAATCTTTTAGAAATCTTGGTGAAGAACATTCAGCTGAGAAGGTTCAATCATGGAGGAGGGCTCTTACCAGACTCATCAGTATATCAGGCCTGGATTCACGTTTTTGGTAAATGTTTTTCACAGAATGATTACAAATTACAAATATGCCCGAGCCCGACTTGTACGTTTACACTTTGTTTCATGGCACTTTCGCTTTATTCAATCACAGGAGCAAAGAAGCAAAGATGGTCGATCTGATTACAGATGAAATATCGTTTGTGATTTCAAATAAGCCGAACAGTCCATCAACAGTACGAGCGGATGGACTTGTGGCGTTGGATCGTCATATGCAGGCGTTATATGAGTTGCTGGATTTAAAGTCCAACGAGGAAGTTCGCTTGGTCGGGATTTCGGGTCCAGGAGGTGTTGGCAAGACGACACTAGCGAGATACGCGTACGAAGAAATGTCTGTCAATTTCCATACCCATATGTTTGTAGACAACTCCGAAAAGAACTGTTACCAACACCCTCTAGAGATTCAAGAGGGAGCTCAAACGATGACAAGGAGCACAAACGTGGGCTGTGATGTCATCAAATCAGCGCTTGGACACCGAAAAGGTCTGCTTGTGATTGACTGCGTGGATAACCTCGAACAGTTAAAGGACATAGCAGAGATCGTTGGCTGGTTTGGTTCAGGGAGTAGAGTCATCTTTATTACACAGGAAAAGAATTTGTTAGATGAATTCGGAGTGGAGCATGTCTATGAACTCCAGTCTCTAAGATACGATGAAGCTCTTCAACTCTTCTCCCAATCTGCTTTCAAACAGCAACACCCTCCTACAACTAGTTTTGAATCACTTTCACTTCGCGCTGTACAGATCGCAAACTTCCTTCCTCTGACTCTCAAAATCCTCGGTTCGTCTTTACAAGGCAAGGATGAAAGGACTTGGGAAGATGAGCTGCAAAGACTCGAAGGAGACCAGGAGAAAACTATAACGGAAGTAGTGAAGAAAAGCTACGCAAGAGCAAATGAGGAGTAGGTGAATCGATCAAGAAGATTTAATTACACCTCGAAAGGCTTTTGCGGTCCAAATGGGATTTTAACAATATCAAGTGGTTTATGCGTTGTCATAGATATGTATTTTCACATTTTTTAACTATGACTGAGATCTCTTTTGAGTTTGTCTGAAACTTTCTTGTCAAATCTTTAGTCTAGCTAATGAATCACACACAGAAAGGAAAAGCTTGTTGAGTAGAAGCCAGAATACTGTACAGTAGAGCGTAACTTGGTAAAAAAACAAAAAACTAGAACGATACGCAGCTTGTTATTCTCATAGTTTTATTTTTTTTCCATTGTTGATTTTATATAATGCTACATCAACATCCATTCAAGGTTCCTGTTTGACTTTGAATTTTGATGTACAACGGTTGTATAATAAACCGAAATTAACTGAAAAGAACCTATAATCAAGCTGGCTTTTAACTGAATGTCGAAGCGTTCTTCAGCTTTTCAGATTTGAAGAGAGAAGATAACCGAGAGGGCATGTTCTTCTTCTCTTTTTTGGTTTTAATCTTGTCTCTTAGGTCATCTTCCCAAATCAAACGAAATCCACATGACTTTATCTCCGCGGAGGGAGACTTAACCTCTTTCGATAATTGCAGGTCGGACTGGATTCCGAACTTGTTGATTGAGTTGCTTATGTCTTTTATCCCGCGGATGATAACCAGGTGATCTGATCTAACAGCTTCTTCTTCTTCAATACTATGAAGACTACTTTCCCGGAAATGAAAGAGATCTTGTTGAAGGTACAAATAAAAGTACCTTTCATATCCCCAATCATAGTGATAAGAAAGTGGCGAGAATTGTATATGAAAGTCCCTCTCGCAAGCAATCACAATACATCCATCAAAACCTAACAGTTTTGGGGTTGGCCAGGGTAAGCCAATTGTATAGGACTTTCCTTTCCATATATTATCAAAGTAACTGGGAACCTCGGTTCCAGGAAAGCAAGCGAATCTCGGTGAGTCCTATTAGACGACAACAACAAAAAAAGAAAGATATGATCAAGTTCATCATGCTGTCTGCAGAATGCAGATGGAGCAAAGGCACAAAAGCTGAAAACATACCTCTTCGTTTTGTCCCTCCGTAAGAAACTGAGTGACCAGATGTTCATCCTGTTTTAAACTGAAGCAATGGCTAAGATCAAGGTGTGTTATAGAATGGTTCAAAGGAAAGGAAATAGTTTCCAGGGATTCACAGCCATGTGCGTAGAGATACTTGAGGCACAATGGGAATCCTTCTATCGATTTGAGTTTCTTGCACTTATTCAGGCAGAGAGTTCTCAAAGAGGAAAGGTCTCTAATGCTTGATGGCAATGTCTCAAAGTCAGTGCTGCTAAGATCTACATATGATAGCTTGACAAAACGCCCAAGCTGATCTGAAACTGCTTGAATGTTCTTGCACTCGTCAACCCAAAGCTCACGCAAACACCATCTGCTCCAATCTTGTTCAGCATGAGATATTTTGAACAATGATTGGAGGTTCATACAGCCAGAGAGTTTGACTGTCTCCAGCTGAACTAATTCTGGCAATGCTTTAAGTCTTCTGCATTTACAAAGGCTGATGTATTTCAACCTTGGAAGTTGATTCATAGTTTCTGGTAAAGTCTCGAAATCATTGCCGCTCCAGTCTAGTTTCTCTAAGAATTGCAAGCTGCGTACGTCATCTGGGATCACTTCGATGTTTAAGTTGATTAGATTTAACTCTTTCAAGCAGGGAAACATGGAAAGGCTATAGCAGAGGAAGCTTGCAGCATCACTCTTGTAGTTGAACCTGATGATGTCTACTGAATTAAATCCATGAAACTCTGGCGAGGCATGATCATGAGGTACTTGCTGGTCCCTATGCATCATCCATTCATGACCATGGAACTCTGACATAGGCAATCCAAGACCATGGAACAGTTGTTTGTCATGAGGTGCCTGTTGCTGCTCCCTCTTTGTCATTTCATCAGGTTCTTGTGGCTCAGTACTGAAACAGAGGTGATCTGCGTTGCCATCAAGCCTCAACATCTGAATATGTATGTTCCCCCCAATGGACAGATTTTTAATGTACTCCATTTCCACTTCTTCACCGGAGATATACAAAGCAATCTGCCGACAGCGCCCAGTCAATTCCCTTATAGTGATGTGGTAACTATTGAGCTCATCGCAGTATGAGACATCAAGCGTCGTCAGCCTAGTAAGGTTACTAATGGACTCTGGAATTCTCTTCAGCCTCTTGCAGCCTTGAGTTATCAATTCCTCCAAATTAACGGCCATGGAAAGATTTGGAAGTTGTTCCAGATTTTCAGAGCCTGACAAGTCCAATCTTCTCAAGTTTGGCATCTCCTGAGCATAATTCAACAATATGGAGATTGTTAAGATGCGAAGTACCAGAAGATACATTGTAGTAATTTGATATACCAGAAGATACATTGTAGTAATTTGATATGTTAAGAGCTTTTACCACGGTTTCTTTCCAGAAGCTCGTGAGATTGCTACGATGTAGACTGACATCAACAAGATCTCGTGGACAGAATCGGCAAGGGAAGGTTGTCAGGGGTAAATTGTCCCAATGTAGTAACCTTAGCCTCGATGAAAGTAGATAAGTATCGTTACTACTGAAATGCAGCTTGGTCTTTATATGGTCCAAGTGCTTGTAGACCTTGAGGAATTTGAGAGTATCGTGGTGGTATTTTGGATACTCACCCAGATGCAACGGAAAAACCATATCACACATGTGTAGCGCCATGCATTCCGTTGGTTCGTTTGTCTGTGGGATAAAAAACGGCAAAGTCAATTAGCATACAGACAAGCTTAGTGCAGAAACCGCCAAGAACAATAACAGATGTTTACAGATACTGCATGTAGAGGCTTACCGCTTTACGTTCAAGCACTTTATAAATTTCATAAGGATCCCACAAAACTCTTCGTTCCCCGGGCCTCTTCACGGATTTTTGATACACAACTGCTTTTGCAGTTTGGTCTACCAAAGAATGGATCTTTATATACCCATCAGCTGTTATTTCAATGAGAGACTTCTCAGCCAGTATTTTTACTCCCAGACAACCCTGTAGCTCACCATCATCGAGAAGGGTAGTGGCACGCCGGAGAGGTTCTCCATTAAAGAGGCACGCTACATGAAGAAAAACAATTTTATCTGCTTCCTGTAAACCATTGTAGCTAATTTTCAAGATCTCCAAGACATTTTTATCTGGAGCTCTTACGAATCTACATAACGCATCGTCCCACTCCTTCAAAGACGTCATTCTTCGGAAAAATAAACCGTAAGCTTCAATAGCGGCCGGAAGACCTTGAGCAAGCCAAGACGCTCGGATTGACAGTTTTTCATAAGTTTCAGATGGAGGAAACCCTCCTTCAAAAGCCAACTGGTTAAATAACTTAAGAGCAGCATCAGTATCCAAGCACTTAACTTCATATACAATTCTGATTCCGTATGAATTAAGCAAGCCCTTGTCCCGGGTTGTTATGATAATTCGGCTGCCTGGACCAAACCAGCCAGAATCTTTAGCGAGGGCATGCACCTGTTTCATGTCATCCACATTATCAAGGACAAGAAAGACTTTACGATTTCCAAACCTCGCCTTAATTTCCTGGGGCCCAAGTTCTGCGCTCGAGTTCTGAGAGAGACAGAGTGTGGTTGAAAGAAACTTTTCCCGTAAATACGAGACGCCATGGTCTCTACAAATCTTCGAAACGTTTTCAAGGAAACAACGAGCTGGAAATGGCCTTGAAAGCCGGGCAAAGAGACACCTGGCAATGGTGGTTTTGCCAATGCCTCCCATGCCCCAGATTCCTATCATACGAACCTCATCCTCAGATTCCATACTCAACAGAGGATTCAGTCGTTTCATGTGATCGTCCATTCCAACAAGATCACTGAAATCTACTGGCTGCATAACAAACAACTGATTTGAAATGCCTTCAGCAATCTCTTCAATCATCAAGGCCTCGTTTTCGCTATCATATGGAAAATTAGGATAACAGTTATAAACGTTTCCATAGATGTATGTTAATGGTACACATCAGAACCATCATATTTATGTTGGTAGTGAAAACTTACCAAGTTGCAGAGTCCTTGCCTGCTATGCTGGCGATCTGCGTGAGAGCCTGTCTCCAATTATTGACCTTGTTAGCCATTTCTGAGCCCTGGTACTTCTCCAATGTGAAACTCCCAGTCTGATGTCTCACATGAGAAGGATCAACTCCATAGAAAATGGGGACGACTTTCATCTCCTTCTTAAAGTGAAGATCCATTATCATCAGGAGCTCGTCCAGGCACCACCTAGATGAAGCATAGTTCCTTGAGAGAATCACAAGAGCGAATCTAGATTCTTGGATGGCTCTGCTGATTTCTTCGGAAATGGAGTCGCCCATCTCAAGTCTTTTATCATCTTTGAAGGCAACAATTCCCCTGTTGACAAGTTCTTTGTGCAAATGGCTGACAATGTTCTTGCGGGTGTCTTCTCCCCGGAAACTGAGGAACACATCATATTTCCATATAGGAGAAGAAGAGGATGAAGAAGCCATCGGGTCTCTCTATGGATCAACAACTATGTGGCCAAGAAAGAAGGTTTGCACAGGTTGGAGAAATCTGCAAAGATCTAGTAACAAAAAAAGCATATCAAATTCATCGTCAATATCATATTTTAATCCCGTTGACTTTGGGAATATAAACCATGTGCTCTAGATCATTTCCAAAAATTTGACCGGAATCCTTCCATCCTCATTCCATCATATCTTCACTATCTAATAATCATGGAGTATTCTCCTTCGGTGTTCTTGAGTTTTAGAAAGGAGGACACCGGTAGGACTTTTGTCAGCCATCTCTGCCGTTCCTTGGATCAAAAACGGATTCAAACTTACAAAGATGAAGACCAGCAGGCGGTAAACGGAAGGATATCTCCTCAAGTCGCTAAGGCTATCAGAGAGTCAAATGTTGCCGTAGTTGTGATATCAGAGAACTACGCATCTTCTGTCTGGTGCTTGGACGTACTCGCCAAGATCATTGAGCATTCGAGGTATAGTTATCGGACGGCCATCAAAACAGTCTTCTACGAAGTGGACCCGGGGGATTTGACAAGACCAACTGGAAAATTCGCTGAAGACTTGAGGAGGCATGAAGAGAGAGAAACTCCGGAGACTGTGACTCGCTGGAGGAATGCACTGGAGCGGTTGGAGAGCAACGACCCTAAATTTTGTTCGCGCAATTGGTAAAATCTTTACTAACAAAATTCCTAAAACTCGTAGTAGTTAATCTCAAATGTTCGCACGTATTCTTAACATGCATTGCCAAATTTGACCAGTAAGAACCAACGGAAAAAATAACTAGATTAGTTATCAAAAATCCTATATATATTTTTAACTATTTGTTCCTGGCAGGGAGGATGATTCCAAGATGCTCGATGATCTAATCATCAGCATTTCTACTCCTCGGTTTCCTATTAGGCACCACCCCATTCGAGAACAGCAGGCAGTAGCCATTGACCACGATTCGAGCGAGTTGAGATTGATGAGTGATACCTATATGAAGCATATACCCCAAAGCCTGTCTGGGTCTGGAGAAGCACATACAGACGATGTTTTGTCGAATGAATCCCCTCCTCCCGTATCTGACGACTCCAACGGTCTTGTTGGGATGTATCGTCATAAGGAAGCGGTCTATGCATTGCTGGATTTGGAATCTAAAAACAGTGTCCGTGCAGTTGGCATTTGGGGTGAGCATGGCGTGGGTAAAACAACACTTGCGGAATGTGTTTTCGACGACATCTCAAGCCACTTTCAACACTACTGCTTCCTAAGCAATGTCAGTAACATCTATCAGAACCGCATCTCACCAAGTTTACTGAAACATCTAACAAGTAAGAAGAGTTCCGACAACATCTTTGATGCCATCAAACCATTTCTTGTTAACCGACACGTCCTGCTTGTTATTGATGGTGTTCATGATACACACCATGAACAACTTAAGGATGCCATCAAAGTTACCCGTTGGCTCGGTCCCGGAAGTAGAGTTATCATGACATCTTGGGCCGACTATTCCCTTAACTCATGCGGAGTAAAATACACTTACCAGATGGAGTCTCTGAGATATGAGGAAGCTCTTCAACTCTTCTCTCTTTGTGCTTTCAAGATGCCTTACCCTCTTGTTGGTTTTGAAGGGTTCTCCATTCGCGCTGTCCACTTTTCTGGACGTCTTCCTCTGGCCCTCAAGGTACTCGGTTCATTCTTATATGATAAAGACGAAGAGAGTTGGAAAAGAACATTGCTCAAGCTTGAAGGATCACAAGATAACGGTAGCCGCCAGATATCAAACTACATCGGGGCAGGTGAATACCTTCCAAGACGTCAAATAGAATTGGAACAATACGTCGGAGCAGATGAAGAAAAGCATTCAGCGTCATTTCACATGTTGCTTTGACAATTCAAGTGGGGATCGTGTTCTAAGCTTACTCAAAAAAGATTTGGTCAATGTGCCGGATACAAGGAATGTGATGCTTCTGTCATCTATGTTTATAGCTCGCTACACTAATGTTTTTCAGCATTCAATAAGACTAACTGGAAAGAAAGTGTTGTTGTCCCTGTTGTAGAACCTGGGTAGTGCAGTATTTATTGGTAGCTATGCAGAAGTTGTCATTCATTTTCCTTCTTGTATCATGAGATGTGATTTGTGGTTCTTGTCACTGGAGGGCTGAGATTGAAGAGGATAAAACCATGCCAGAGATGAAATTAAAACCAATGCAATGACATCATTCCGTATCTCAGATTTAACAAACAGCTACGTATTTCCCATAAAATTCCCAGTACCTCCCTCCAAGAGACATCCTGAAGAGATGTTTTAAAAGACGAAGCTGGGAAAATCCAAAGGTAATTCATGTACCGGATATTGAAAAAAAAAAGTTCAATGCAATGACATAGTTTAAAAATCGCATCTCTCTTCATATTTAATCAATACCAATATCTTTCACATTAGAAATTTCAGTCCCTGACTCTAAGAGATATCGGGAACCGAAATTCAAAGATAAACCATAGATCTTGTTTCAGCTGAAGCAATAGTATAAGCCAGGGTCTTTGGGGGGGCGTTCTTCTGAATCAAAAGGTATACAAAAAAAAATGTTGTATGAATGAAAAAGCAGACCGACCCTTTTTCAATTACAAAGGTAAGCGTTGCCAAACAGCTACTGACAAACAACCAAGCCAACATAAAACAACCCACGAGACTTGTACGGGGATCAAATAAATAATATAGAAAAGGGTTAAATAACAACCAAGACCACAAGAACAAACAAATGCAGAATCCAGTTACCAGATCTGTTGGCAGAGTTTTGGCCAAATCATGTAACATAATTTACGAGTATGACCTTTTTCATTGGTCAGCGTTAAGGGCTTTGGAGATCCATTCTGATGCTGCGGCTTGAGTTTCTGAATCCATTTTTGGAAGTAGAGACAGTGGAGTCACAGAAACCTGTCATTACAAAAGGGTAAGTAAGTAGCTTAGAAACCAGATGTTCTCTCCTTGAAAATATCTAGAGATTCACGATTTCAACCAGACAAATTCTGAATTATAACGAGCCGAAGGAGAAAGAGCATGACACAGAAAAGGAGAATGGATAAATGATACAGAAAAGAGCATGATCATGCCAACTTACAAAACCATCTTCTAGAGCCTTGATATCCAAATCTTCATCCGTATGTTCTTGTTCTTTAGTCAGAAGCTGCATATAAACATAGCCAGGATTCAGGATCTCAAACACTGGTACATACTAAATATCCAAAAGATTTGATTTTTTTTCTTTACCTCTAGGCGGAAGTATTTCTTAACACGGCTATCAGTTTTACCAGCAACACCAACCGATTCAATCTCCACTATACTCTTCTTCTGTGTGGTAAAACGACGAGCCGCTCCCTGAGATTGCCAGATATCTAACTCTCAGTATCCAATCAACTAATTTTTTGGACCTTCTGAACCAACAACAAATTAAAGAAATAACAAAGTTGAGGTTTAAACTTTTGAATAGGAGTAGTTAACTCACAGCAGCTGAAGCATCTCTGCCAAGCTGGGCAAGTTGAGCTCCTAGGCTTTGCTGGTTGGACATGAAATTCCCAGCACCAGGGTGACGGTTAGCTGAAACAGCTTGCCAACAAGGACTCTGCCTCCACATGCTTTGTTTTGTTACCTTAAAACCCTGTTCAAATGTACATGAAACGTCAACTTCCCTAAACCATTTGCCAGTGAGGCTCTAATTTCACAACATCAAAGAACATGGTAACCAATGCAAGCATCGATTCTCTTCTAAGCATACAGAATTCGAACCAACCAAAATTAAGTTTCTGAATAAAAAAAAAAAAAAAAAAAACCTTGTTTGATGAGGGTGATGTTGGAATTTCTATCTTAAGAGAGCAATCTTTAGGGAAAATTCCTTTCTCAATGTCTCTTATTGTCGCGTTTATCAAAGGTAAACAGACACCAACAGCATCCTTAAAGTCACTTTCTTGGCTTTCATCTTTCTTCCTATAATAAACAAGAACAAATTTATGGCCAAAACGTCCCGTGATATACTCACTAGTTCTATGATATATAGCAGCACGCATTCCCATGATATACTCACCAGTTCAATGATATTGACAAAGAGGGTACTCCAGAAATCAAGGCTTCCCTGGCTCCAGCCACTGCACCGGAATAGAACCTGAAAGATTCTCGCATCAGGAAACACATAGCAGATGGGCAGACAAGGAACAACCAGTTATATCCAAAACAAAAGCACCTACATTTGATGCCCACAGCTTGATCCCTGATTGATTCCACTAATTACCTGAAGAAAATCAGCGAGGAAAAAGATGCAGAAATTACAAGAGATAGCATAATATTAACTATGATTAGATGATTAAAACGCTAACCAGTACTGGTTTTGACCAAGCGAAAAGCGCTCCGGATAATCCTAATGAGATGCAGTCCGCAGGAGTCCCTGAGACAAAACAATAATCTCAAAGCCTATGAACCGAAACCGTACTTAGTACTTACACCATATGCATTACGACACTAAACTAGCCAACAAAAAGACTCTAACTTTCAGATTAAAAATGTCAACTTGACAAGCTTATAGATGTTGTGAAATCCACAAACCTGAAACTTCGAAGGCAGTGGCACCTTTGATATTAGCGGAACTCGCAGCAATGGTTTCTCCAGGAGTCATAGAATGAGAAGAAGCCGATTTATCCCTGTCACATTCCAATTCACAAAGCCTTGTGTGTCACCAAAAAAGTTCGCAAATTTAACATAAAATCAAAACCAAATCAAGAATCGAAAACAGTGGGGGGGAAGGAACCGAACGTTTGAGGAGCACAAACATGGACATTGTAGAGCCCTTCGCTAACCAAAGCCTCAACGAGAGAGACGAGCCCAGGCGAATCAATCCCATCGCCATTCGTAACTAAAACGATGGGTCTGGAGTCATCGATCTCCTCGGACGCAACATCGACGGAATCAGAAGTAGACGGAGCCTCCTCCGCCGATCCATCGCTCGCAGCTTTCTCCTCGCTCCCTCCTTTCCTCTTCGAAAGCACATCCTGGAGATTCGAGACAAGCGCGGCCGACAAGCCGTTGTTCTTCGCGGACATCGTATACAAAGAGAGAAGAAGAAGAAGAAGAAATGATGAAATGAATCAAAACCCTAAAAGGAGAAAGGGGAAGAAGAAAATTAGACAAAGAGCGGGTCTAACGGAGTTGTCCTTGAGAGAGAAAGAGGAAAGAGAGATTCTTTAATTGGTAGATAGAGAGAGAGAGATTACTTGTGAACTGTAACAATTGGTTTCCTTCCGCTTAGATAGACAAGGAAGAAGAACAGTGACCCTCTATTTTTCCCTTTAACCAAAAATAAATGTTATTAATTAATTTTTAAGTATTTATTAAAATACAGTTGTAATAGTATTTTTCCTAAGTAAATTTTTAATTATGCAGACGGTCAAAAGGATGAAACATGTTACAGAAATGGTCCACAGCTAATAATTATTCAGTTATCGGATGTCCTGAGAACAATTATGACATCAATTTAAAGATATTGGGGGAAAATATAATTTGAACCGACAGCATTATAGTACCATGTTGGTTGAAGATTCAAACTGTTACTTGTTGTTACATCATATGCTACTGAAATATTTTTTATTGTATCAAACAATAGCCTTTTTTTGACGAGAAAAAAAAAAAAAAAAACAATAGCCTTTTGATATGAATAGTTTTAGCCACACTATGTCATTAATGCTTATTACTGAATTGGGTACAATGTAGTAAAATTTATAGCTGAGGAAGAAAATTAGCTTTTCTAAATTTGTCTATTGTAGCTTATTCCAGCTAATAATTGAGTTTTTGTTAGTTAGGGTTGCGTACTATTAATGATTAATGATTTAAAACTAATTATGAATGGCAAAATATTGTAGGGTCTCAAAGTCAACAAACGAATTAGAAAACTTGAATACGAGGAGGGGGAGGGAGAGGGGGAGGGAGAGGGGGAGGGTGAAGGAGTAATTGAGATTATTGTCTCCCTAATCATAAAATGTCAATGGTTTAGCTAGCTCCTTAATTTTGATAATTGGAATGGTGTGATCGTCACGTCGTGATGATTATTCGAGTAACTAATGTCGATTGTATATTAGTAATAAATTCAAAGGAAAACATGAACTGTTGTAAAGTATAACGAAATGAATCTTCTTCTTTTTTTTTTCCCCTTATCCATTGTCCGCTTAACAATTTCAAAAACTTTTATACTTTTCTCCAAGTTTTGGGCTCTCTTTTGCCTTTAGTCTTTAGATCTTTAAACAGTTGGCGACGAACACATTTGTAGAACTTTACAGGCAGAAAATAAAAATCTGTAATTGCTAAATAATCAAAATTCAAAAATTAAGCTCATTTGTGACGATAAAAAAGAATAGCCCATTTGTTTCGTTTTCTTAAGTTTAGTAAGTAAGAGAAGTGTTGGGCCTAATTAACTCATTAGTCGGTCGAACATATCATCTGATATTACATATTATTAGTAAACTTAAGAAAGCCCACACGGACAGCAATCCATAAATTCATAATACGTTTTTAACTATTCTTTCTTGTTTGGTTTTGGTTTTGTACTTCTCTTAAAAGTCTTTCAATCTACAAAGTTAAAGTAAGAAAAATCACATAAATAGTTTACAATTTACCAGACTTTTCAAACTGGAAAAAACCAGATGAATAATCGTATTATAATTGTGTGCATAGCTGTGCCTTTATTTATTATTTAGATCCGCATGATACGAACAGAAAATTTAAAATATGTGATAACTCACATAATTATAATTTTTATATTTAATTTTTTTTAGATTAAAAATATCTTGTTATATGATTTTTGTGTAATTTATTGTATGATTTCATTTTTTATACACTTTTTTACACATTTAAATATGATATATTTTTAAAAAAGTTAGTAATTATTCTATAACTTTTATATTAAAAAATAATTATTTTTCATTTAATTTAAAAATATACATATTAACATTTAATCCATTAATCTAATATATGTCACGATCTAATAATCTTTTAAAAATCAAGTTTTACATATTAAGATTATGGACATAAAATACTATTAATGTATAAGAAAATTAGAAAAGTAATTAGTCTATTCAACTTACAAGAAACTGATAATTTTCATACTAAAATTGAATTTTCTAGCTAGCTAGATTCAATCTTTTATCATATATAATCTTAGTCTAGCCGCCCACTGTTCTAGTCTCTCTTTTTTCTTTGTCAACTATTTTAGTCTATATAGCCAACAAGAAGTTGAGTTAGCTTGCTTGCTGTGATGTATGTGTACGTATCTAAAACATTGCATGGAAACTTAAAAACCATTTAAATATGAAAATAGACTTGTTATTTTCTTATACGTCAATGGTATTTCGTGTATATGATTTGGGCTATTCTACAAAGAAATAAACTTGTTAGTAATAGAAGAGATCTAATTGATTCTCTGTGAGTAATGGATCTCATAGATAAGCCAACCGTATTCGTAATCGTGTAACTATAGCCTCTAGGAGGAGTTTCAAGAGAGACTCGCTCATTCATACTCGAGAAAAGTAAGTACATTTCTTTCCCTTTCCTCCCATTTTCTAACACAGTGGGTGGCTGGACTAAATTTACTAATCGTTTTTTTTTCTTTTCCTGCCATCTGAGTTTACATTAAAAGGAAGGACTGTCTAGTTACAAGGCTAAAGAATCCCAACACCACTATATACGACAACAAAGTCGGACCCAGAACCCACATACAAGCAGCCCCAAAAGCTAAATATCTACTACAGAGAGGTATCTCTCACCAACAAATTAAGAGCTGATCCAGCCAACACGGATGGTTGTAAGACTGCAGATGATCTTGTGATGTGACGTTTTGACACTTTGAACCTCCACCACACCATGGTCCAATCCAAAAAAATGGGTTAATACTAACCTATTCTCCTCCACTTTAACCCTAAAAGACGGCCAAGCAATATAACTAAATTTACAAGTCTATGCATGATAAAAGATTGAATCTAGCTAGATAGAAAATTAAATTTCAGTATGAAAACTATTAGTTTATTATAAATCAAAATAGTCAAACAAAGCTACTTATCTTAGTCACATTTTGACTGCAAAATAATTAGGTAACTCAATTCAAACTAAATAATACTCCTACGAAAGATATTATTGTTGAACCTTTATTTTATTTTGCAGTACTATTTAGTTTAACTATCTGCGGATCTGCCTTTTTCCATTAGTTAATGAAACTATACAAAAAGAAATATTCATTTGAGTTGACCCTAATATTGGGAATTCATACCCTTTATTATCATCATCAAAATAAGACAAATCACAGAGTGTTTCTCGGAATGTGAATGGTAACTTTCATTACCGTGCGTTAAGTGTTATTCTTTCTTCCCAGCTCCCATCCTATAAATAGATAGTCTGTTTGAGTACACTTTCGTACACTGACAAGTCTTAAAAGAGCAAGCAGAAAGAAAACATGAACACCATCGTAAAAGAACTCTCGTGCTTTAACACCAAAGTTAACTCTATACGACTTTTCGAATCCAGGCCATCACTATCTTCTCCGCCTTGTTACTCATTCACTGCTAAAAAATACGACGTCTTTTTGAGCTTCAGAGGCGCAGATACTCGCAAGACCTTCATCAGCTTTCTCTACAAGGACCTAGAGGCGAAAGGTATTCGAACTTTCAAAGACGACAAGGAACTGGTCAGTGGCCGTTCGATTCCACCAGAGCTTTTCCAAGCCATCAAAGATTCGAAAGTCGCCGTCGTGGTGGTCTCTGCGAATTACACAGCTTCCAACTGGTGTCTCGAAGAGCTCGTGCATATTATGAAACTCGAGGAAGAGGGTTTGCTCAGAGTGCTGCCTATTTTCTACGAGGTTGATCCTTGTCACGTGAGGAGACAGATTGGAGAAGTCGCGAAACATTTCACGAAACACGAGAAGAGACATAGCAAGGAGAGGGTCAAATCGTGGAGGGATGCGTTGACTTATTTGGCTAATCTCTCCGGCGAATGCTCAAAGAACTGGTAAAATCTGTTTCTATATATTTCAAGAGACATAGCAAGGAGAGGGTCGGTTTTCTTTGTTGATACGTTTCTCACATTTCCATCTTTTACTTTGCTTTTTGATATTTAGGGAAGACTCGCAGCTGGTCGACAAAATCACGGAGGATGTATCAAAGATGTTGCCCTCAACAACACCTATCACTGAGAAAAAGCTAATTGGAATCGACAAACACATGAATGAGTTGTATCCATTGTTGGATCTTAATTCAAACCATGGTGTTCGAGTCATTGGGATTTGGGGAAGAGGAAGCATAGGCAGATCAGCACTCGCTAGACACGTCTACGAAGACATCTCACACAACTTCGAAGCTCATTGTTTTCTCCAAGCGGTGAGCAGGGTTCCACTACATTGCCGCAAATCTCATCTCCGAAAAGAGCTTTATTCCAAGATGCAAGGTCAAGGCTTGAGCATAGACAGCTCTCATTGGTGCTATAACGCGATCAAAGCAAGGCTCGGGGACAAGAAGGTTCTGCTTGTGGCTAACGACGTGGACGAGCTCGAACAGTTAGGTGCGCTTCAAGAGGAACTTAACTGCTTTGGTCCAGGGAGCAGACTCATCATAACCACTCAAGATAGGCAATTGCTTACTTCATCGTGTGTGAAGAGTGTCTACGAACCTGAGCTCTTGAAATGCTACCAAGTTCGTCCCTTGAGGTCTGTAGCCTTCAAACACAAACAGAGAGACGATCCTGTTGGTTTCGACTGGTCTCCACGTGGACCCATGAATCTTCCTGGTACAGTTTAAATGTTTTTCTCGACCCTGAAATATTTAGTGGCTTTCTTGTGTGATAGAGATCAGCTTAACAAAAGTTTAAATGCAATAATATATATAGTCTTTAATTAGGAATTCATTTGATTACAAAGGAGAAGGCAAAGCGTTTATAGATACAAAGTGTAGATTTTTGTCAAATGGATTTGTTTGTTTATTCTTTCGTGACTTAGCCTTATAATGACGTTAAGCCATTATTTCGGTCTGGGATTTACCAGTTTTTTGTAATACTGTTCTTTCTGATAAGGAATAAAAATACACCATTTAAAAAAAAAAAAAATGTCTGTACAGTTGGGTTTCTTGATGTTTCGACTTGTCCAGCAAATAAACATATTTATTTTTTCTTTAGTTGTTACAAGTTGATTATCCAATGAGATTAATACTGGTTAAAGCCTTAAAAGCTCTGAGCCACCAACAAATTTCTTGTTGTTTATCTTAACGACCGGGAAATTCTCTTTTCCACGCTTTTTGATCTCTCTAGTAATTCTTCCACGCTTCTTGGTCTCTTTATTCCGAGTTTAAGACAATTATATTTTGGCTAACTTTGGTTGACCCTATTAACCTGAATTCAAACTTCAGATCATCTATATTTTCTAGGGTATTTTTTGAAATAGTGATTAATTTTAATTTTGATAATATTATGACACCAATAAGGAAACTTTTGGGGTCCACCACTAATAGCAATATAGCATACGTTATGAACTGACTGCACGACAATAACGTATAAAATATGGTTCCATCAGGTTGATACATATGTAGAGAAAATTTCAACGAGAAACACAGTTAAGCATAAGCTCATTTCAGCTAGAATAGTATTTTAAAATATATTTTAATTTCTTTTTTCTTACGCTGGTAACTATTCATCTAAATATAAAATCGTTTACTTTTATACTTCATATATTTAGAGGAAAACAAAGATATACGCTGACTTTTATTCTTTTATTATTTAATTTAATCTATTATTTTATTTATTTCACTTTCTTCCACTTTAGTTATTATTTTCTTATTTCTCTCTTTTTCACATAATTTATACTTCAGTACTCAAATGTGTTACTAGTCACATTCTAAAAATATCTTTTTAATGTGAACATAATACTAAAAACTGACTTTTTAAATAAAATTATATAAATTCTTAAAATTATTATTATAAATTATTTTTGTAAATTTTCTAACTATATAAAATTCGTTACGATTCTTTAATTACACATTTTTAACTCTTAAAATAAACAATTTTTTATGAATCCAATTTCCAATAACACTTTCTAAATAAATTTTGGGTATACAAATTTTAATAATTTTATTTAATATAATGGTAACTTATATATATATACATATATTTTTTTATTCATTTCATATAATTAATAAAATTGTATTGATAATCTATATATTTTGTAAAACAATAGATATAGATAGTTCTTTAGTAAAATTAGTGAAACAGGATTAAGTATAAAAAAAAAAATCAAACTCCAATTCAGTCCTTTAATTCATTTGTAAATTAGAATGTTTTTTTAATTAAAATTTGTTTATACTTTCAGGTTTTTAGTAGAAATTAATTGAATCCTTTTTTTCTTTACAGTTTTCAGTTCCAATGGTAAAACCTCTCAAGAATGATTAGTTTTACTAACAGTTTCTCTTAAACATATGATCATTTAAATATAATATTTAAATTTCATTTTTAGCTTATAGTTTTCTTTAACAAAAAAAATTTTCATTTGCCTTGGGCCTCTTGCATGCCAAGCACGGCACTGCACATACACCACATAAAACGGGTAACTCAACTTCTTATTGGCTAAAAAGACTAATATTGGAAATTCATACCCTTTGTCTCATCATCAAAATAAAGACTAATGAGTGAAATCACAGAATTTTAATGGTAATTTCCTGGAAACTCATACCCTTAATTATTCTTTCTTCCCATTTCCCATCCAATAAATAGATGCTCCATTTGAGTACACAGACAAGTCTTGAAAGAGCAAGAAAAGAAACATGAACACCATCTTAAAAAGAACTCTCTTGCTTTGAGACAAAAGTTTAAGTCTTTACACTACCCGAATCCATGTCGTTATTACCTCCTTCGTCTTGTTCCTCTTTCACTGCGGAAAACTCCGAAGTCTTTTTGAGCTTCAGAGGCGCAGATACTCACCAGAGCTTCATCAGCTTGCTCTACAAGGAGTTAGAGGCGGAAGGGATTCGAACTTTCAAAGACGACAAGGAACTGCTAAGTGGCAATTTGATTCCACCAGAGCTTCTCCAAGCCATCAAAGATTCGAAAGTCGCGGTCGTGGTGGTCTCTGCGAATTACACAGCTTCCAACTGGTGTCTCGAAGAGCTGGTGCAGATTATGAAACTCGAGGAAGAGGGTTTGCTCAGAGTGCTGCCTATTTTCTACGAGGTTGATCCTTGTCACGTGAGGAGACAGATCGGAGAAGTCGCGAAACATTTCACGAAACACGAGGAGAGAGAAAGCAAAGCGAGAGTCAACTCGTGGAGGGATGCGTTGACCAGATTGGCTAGTCTCTCTGGACAGTGTTCAAAGACATGGTAATTAAAATCTGTTTCTATATATACTATATTGGTTGGTTTTCTTGTTGATCGAAATTTTCAGATTGGGATTTGTTGATACGTTTCTCATATTTCTGTCTTTTACTCTGCTTTTTCAGTGATGATAACTGATGTATCAAAGATGTTGTCCTCAGCAACACCTACCATTGAGAGAAAGCTAATTGGAATCGACAAACACATGAGTGAATTGTATCCATTGTTGGATCTTAACTCGAATCAAGACGTTCTAGTCATTGGGATTTGGGGAAGAGGAAGAATAGGCAGATCAGCACTCGCCAGACACGTCTACGAAAACATCTCACAGAACTTTGAAGCTCATTGTTTTCTCCAAGACGTGAGCAAGGTTTCAGACGTGAGCAGGGTTTCACTACATTGCCGCAAATCTAATCTCCAAAAAGAGCTCTTTTCCAAGATGCAAGGTCAAGGCTTGAGCACAAAGAGCTCTCACTGGTGTTTTAACGCGATCAAAGCAAGGCTCGGGAACAAGAAGGTTCTGCTTGTGGCTAACGACGTCGATAAGCTTGAACAGTTAGGTGCGCTTGATGAGGAACTTACCTGCTTTGGTCCAGGGAGCAGACTCATCATAACCACTCAAGATAGGCAATTGCTTACTTCATCGTGTGTGAAGAGTGTTTACGAACCTGAGCTCTTGCAATGCAACGAAGTTCTTTCATTGATGAGGTCTGAAGCCTTCAAACACAATTAGACAGACCGATCCTGTCGGTTTCGAGCGGTCTATACATATAAATGTTTATACAATTTAAATTCCGAGAAACATTTATATGTATAGTATAAACATTCCAGCGGTCTTCCTGTTACAGTATAAAACTATAAAGTTTTTTTCTCGACCCTGAAATATTTAGGGGCTTTGTTGTGTGATAGAGATCAGCTTAAGGAAAGTTTAAATGCAATAATATATATATAGTCTTTAATAAGATTCATTTGATTACAAACGAAAAGGATAGACATAGACTTTATAAATACAAACTACAAAGTGTAGATTTGTGTCAAATTATATTTATTTTCTAAACTTTGACAATATTGCAAATAACTTATTATATCTAAAGAAATGCAAACAACCCGACTCTATATATATAATCTTTTGTGTCAGCTATTATTCAATTATTATAAACTAAGGGTGTGATGTGACTCATGTGATAATTTTTAGAACACTGGTTCATACAGTATTGGAGTCACAATATCTGCGTAGTTTTTCTCAGCACGTGGTGGGACTTTGAATCCATTTTTGTCTGCAAATAAAGACGAAGCACAAAAGGAAATAATAGTTATTGAACAGTATAGTAAAGAGAAACGAAAGTGTGTAGTAGTAACCAAAAAAATGATTCAATAACCAACATTTATTTTTCACATACAAGTGATAATGCATAAAAGTTTTGAGTGATATACAGATATATAGTTACAAGAACAAATGACACTCCTTGTTTATTTTTTTTAACAATGTCTAATATTTCCTTTTCGTTTCTAGAAAGTTAATCGAANGAAAAAAAAAAAAAAAAAAAAAAAAAAGTTAATCGAAATGAACTTAATAATGGTATAGTGACGAATAACTAACTACTCTCCCACACCTATTCGGGCTGAAATAAAAGCATAACAACAAACTAAACAATAATTAGAGAGACAAGAAGTGTGGGAAAGAGTATTACACAACATATCATTGACGTATAAGAAAAATAATAAATCCATCTTCATATTTAAATGTTTTTAAAGTTTACTTGAAATGTTTTAGATACACTCATACACACATAGACCACAGAAAACGAATCCAACGTCTTGGAGTGGTCAAGGAGACTAAAACAGTTGACAAAGTAAAAAAGAGACTAAAACAGTTGACAAAGTAAAAAAGAGACTAAAACAGTTGACAAAAGAAAAGAGACTAAAACAGTTGACAAAAGAAAAGAGACTAAAAAAGTGGGTGGTTGGACTAAGTCTGACAAAATATTGAATCTAGCTAGTAGATACAAAATTAAATTTCAGTATAAAAATTGTTTTGTTTCTTTTTTTGAAACGCTCAGTATGAAAATTGTTAGTTTCTTGTAAATCGAATTATTTAAACATTGCTACTTATCTTAACAGAAATACAATCACCAGATCTTTACATTTTGACTGCAAAATTATATATAATCTCAATTCAAGCTAAAATAATTCTCCTATGAAAGATATATTTAATACAGTCCTATTTAATTTAATTATCTGCCTTTTCCATGAATTAATGAAACTAGTCAAAATGAAATATTCATTTGAGTTGACCCTAATATTGGAAATTCATACACTTCATTATCATCATCAAAACAAAGACGAGTGACAGAGTGTTTCTAGGAATGTGAATGGTAATTTTCATTACCGTAAAGGCGTAAAGTGTTTTGCTTTCTTCCCAGTCCCCCATTCTATAAATAGATACTCCGTTTGAGTACATTGACAAGAAAAGAAAAAGAAAACATGAACACGATCATAAAGTGTTACTCATTCACTGCTAAAAAATACGACGTCTTTTTGAGCTTCAGAGGCGCAGATACTCGCAAGACCTTCATTAGCTTTCTCTACAAGGAACTAGAGGAGAAAGGGATTCGAACTTTCAAAGACGACAAGGAACTGATGAGTGGCAATTCGATTCCATCAGAGCTTCGCCAAGCTATCAAAGATTCGAAAATCGCCGTCGTGGTGGTCTCTGCGAATTACCCAGATTCCGGCTGGTGTCTCGAAGAGCTCGTGCAGATTCTGAAACTCGAGGAAGAGGGTTTGCTCACAGTGCTGCCTATTTTCTACGAGGTTGATCCTTGTCACTTGAAGGGACAGACCGGAGAAGTCGAGAAACAGTTCAAGAAACACGAGGAGAGAGAAAGCGAAGCGAGAGTCAAATCGTGGTGGGATGCGTTGACTTATTTGGCTGACCTCTCCGGCGAATGCTCAAAGAACTGGTAAAATCTGTTTCTATATATACTTTTACGTTTTCTTGTTGATCTGATTTGTTGATATGTTTCTCAAATCTCTATCTTTTACTCTGCTATTTATTTTTAGGGAAGACTCGGAGCTGGTCGACATAATTACGAAGGATGTATCAAACATGTTGTCCTCAGCAACACCTACCATTGAGAGAAAGCTGATTGGAATCGACAAACACATGAGTGAACTGTATCCATTGTTGGATCTTAATTCACACCAAGGTGTCCGAGTCATTGGGATTTGGGGAAGAGGAAGTATAGGCAGATCAGCACTCGCCAGACACGTCTACGAAGACATCTCACACAACTTTGAAGCTCATTGTTTTCTCCAAGACCTGAACAGCGTTCCACTACATTGCCGCAAATCTCATCTCCAAAAAGAGCTCTTTTCCAAGATGCAAGGTCAAGGCTTGAGCACAAAGAGCTCTCATTGGTGTTTTAACACGATCAAAGCAAGGCTCGGGAACAAGAAGGTTCTGCTTGTGGCTAACGACGTCGATAAGCTTGAACAGTTAGGTGCGCTTGATGAGGAACTTACCTGCTTTGGTCCAGGGAGCAGACTCATCATAACCACTCAAGATAGGCAATTGCTTATTTCATCGTGTGTGAAGAGTGTCTACGAACCTGAGCTCTTGAAATGCTACGAAATTCTTCCCTTGAGGTCTGAAGCCTTCAAACGCAGACAGGGAGACGATCCTATTGGTTTTGGGGGGTCGACTACATATGGATCCGTGAATCTTCCTGGTACAGAATCAATGTTTTTCTCGACCCTGAATTATTTATGGGTTTCGTTGTGTGACAAACTTCAGCTTAAGGAATGTTTAACTGCCATAATATAGTCTTTAATTAGATTCATTTGATTACAAAGGAAAAGGCATAGACTTGATACAAAGTCTAGATTATTGTGTGTCAAATGGATTTGTTTGTTTGTTCTTTAGTTACTTGGCGTTATAATGATGTTAAGCCATTCTTTGGGTCTGGGATTTACCAGTTTTATGTAATACCCTTCTTTCTGATAAGAAATAAAAATACACCATTTTTTTAAAAAAAAAATTGTCTGTACAACTGGGTTTCTTGATGCTTCGACATGTCCAGCAAATAAATAAATAAAGGGGACATGAAAACGTTCCTTACTTTTTTTAGTGTTTGAATCGAAATGTCTAAAAACAGGGATGAAAACTTTTTTCTTTTCTTTTTTAAGCTTTTACGTAATGATCCAATGAGATTGATATTGGTTAAAGGCCTTAATAGCTCTGAGCCAACTGACAAATTTTTCGCTTTTTTTCTTAATGGGAAATTCTCTTTTCTTACCTTCTTGATCTGTCTAGTTATTGTTTAGTTTGTGGTTATGGTTTCGTTCCAATCTCTTTAGATTTTGAATAGTATTGTTTTTCTTCTAACCACGGTCAAAAGATGAAACATGTTACAAAAATAGTCCACATCTAATAATTATTCAATTATCAGATGCCATAAGAACACCAATTATGACATAAATTTAATGATACTGGGAATAAAAATCATTTTAACCGATATAGTACCATGTTGGTTGAAGATTCTAACTGTTAACTTGATAGATCATATGCTAATGAAATATTTTTTTACTATATCAAAAATAGCCTCTTGGTTTAATCAATTTTAGCAACACTGTGTCATCAATGCTTTATTACTGAATTGAGTACTATGTAGAGCCAATTAAAATTTAGACTGAGGAAAAAAGTTCGCTGTTCTTTTTATCTTTTTCTTTTTTGTCGAAGAAAATTAGCTTTTCTAAATTTGTCTATTTGGTAGCTTATTCCAGCTAATAATTGATTTTGTTAGTTAGGGTTGCATACTAGTATGAATGGCAAAATATTGTACGGTCTCAAAGTCAACAAACGAATTAGAAAACTTGAATACGAGGAGGAGGGTGGGGGGGGGTGAAGGAGTAATTGAGATTTATGATTATTTTTGAGTAACTAATAAATTCAAAGGAAAACATGAACTGTTGCAAAGTATAACCAAATGAATCTTTTTTTTTTTTCCCTATCCATTGTCCGCTTAACAAATTCAAAAACTTGTATACTTTTCTTCAAGTTTTGGCCTCTCTTTTGCCTTTAGTCTTTAGATCTTTTACCTGTTGGCTACGAACATTTCTAGAACTTTACAGACATAAAATGAGAATGACCCATTTGTTATCATTTACTCTTGGATGGACTCTTGAGTCGTTTTCTAATTTATGCATAGCTAAGATAAGTGTTGGGCCTAGTTAACTCATTACTCGGCCGAACATATCATACGATGCTACATATATTACTAAGCTTAAGAAAGCCCAGACGTACTGCAAATAATAATGTCATACTAATTACACATAAAATTTCATATATTAATAATATACAAATTATTTTTGGCAAAAAATAAAATATTAATATCCAAACTATTGATGTTTTCTATATTTACTTTCGATTTCTATTGTCTTGTATGTTTTGAATGAATTCCATATATAAAGGCTCATAACATTCATTTTCAGGTTCTTTTGAGTAAATTAAAAAATAAAATTATTTTTGAAATTTTCTTCATGTTTACTAGAACTAGATTTTTGATTAAACGATTCTTGTATTCTATCAAGGCTCATAACATGCATGTTTATATAATAAGTTTTCTATACAATAATAATTAATTTATGATATCAGTAGAATATATATATATATATATATATGTATATATATGGTATAAATCTATTATGCTTTATTACTTTATCAAATTGTATTATATTTTTATATTTATTAATTTATCGAATACTAAATCATAAAAAAAAAAAAATTACTATACTTTGAATAACTGAAGAACTTTGAACAATTTTTTTTTTTTTTTTTTTTTGGTACGAATGTACTTTGAACAATTTATTCCAGCTAGAAAATCAAATAAGAAAAATATCTGAGATTGTTTACAACGTTATGAACTTTTCAAACTGAAAAATTCAGATTAAGAATGTTTAGCCTATGACTATTTCGTCTTTTAAAAAATTGTAGTAGCTCTGACTTTATTTCTTAATTGTGAACACAAAATATTATGACGTCTAAGAAAAATAAAAAGTCTATTTTGACTTCTTTATTGAGTAAAACAAAATAACTGTAGCAGACTTGCAGTATGCGACAATGTGTGACTCGGCAAAGTATAGTAGCATACGTTACTTACGTTACGAACTCAGTGACTTCACGAGAATATCGTTTAAAATATGTTAGAAATTTTCAACGACGATTATATTATATTTGGCAAACAGATTATATTAATTTCCAAGGTACTGAAAGTGTCTGTGACGTTGCATGCGCTAGACATAAATTAAACTATTACTTTGGAATATATGATTGTGACATCTCTATATGGACAACAAACAATTCCAAAACTTTTGTGAAAAAATAACATATGACTCTAGGATGACTATTATATTTACCACTTACACGTAAACATGTCTACAATTCTTTAGCGATCTCGAATAACTCGGTTTTTACTTTTTAAGCGTTCATTTCACGGTGTCTAGAAGCACGTACGGCACGTCAAGGACCGTGCTCTCCAAATAATCTCAGGAACATATCATATCATGGACATTTATTTTAATTTTATTTTTTTGGTTGAATATACTTCTTATTACAAATACAATAGCTCAAATTATATAATCTATATATTTTATTATTTTTAAATTTCCCTGAAATGTTTGGCTAAGAAGCTAGCCTAAAACTAGCCTAAAACGCAGAGAGGGCGGCTAAAAACATGGAATCTAGATTAAAAAATTATAGTTTCAGTATGAAAGTCATTGATATCTTATAAGTCAAATTATTTAAACAAACCAACTTATCTAAACCAAACAGAAGAAAAAACATATGAAAGATATGTCTAAGACACATGAGCTAATTTAACCATTTCGCTTTTCATTCCATTTCCACTAATTAATTAAATTCTTCACAAGAACTGAGTAACTAACGAATTTTTTTTTTAAGTTGATCATAATTGAAATTTCATACAGTTATTGGTTTCGGTTATGTAAATTCACAACTATTTAACTCGGAAATATAATTGTAATTTCATTACTGTTAAATGTTAGTATTCTTTCTTACTTAAAATCAAATTAATTTATTACTCTGTTTTGGTACATTTTTCAAATGAACTTAAACAGAAAAGTCCAAAAAGAGAATTTTTTTTTTAATTTAACATTCCAAATATTTTAAATATTTTAAAATTTAACTCATATTTTAAAAAGTTTGAAACTAATCTTGTGGAATCTAAAAAATAACAGAATATCCTTAGAAAATCCAATTTTGATTTCAATCTCAGGTATTAGATTTATCACAAAATAGGTTTTTAAATTGATTTGCAAAAATATTTAATAAAAAAAATTTATTACATATTTGAAGTCAAAAAGCATGTTCAAAAATATAGTTATAAACAATTTAATTTATAATGGAACGAAACACATATATATATATATATATATATATATATATTTATAATTTTGATGTGCAGATATAAATGTATGATTTTAGCTAGTGATGATAAAGATATGATCCTAGATTTTTAAAGTATTTTAAAAGAATATGTAACATGTGACTATATCTATTAAATATATTTGTGTCTACATATACTTTATTTTTAGAATATATTTAGTTTTGGAGAATATATTTTATTTTCAAAAAATTATATTATATCTAAAATATTAAGTATTATAAAAATATTGTGTTTAAGATATATCTAAAATTCGATTTTTAACTATATTTTTAAATTTTTTAAAATTTCAATATAATAATGATATTATTTTTTTCTAAATTAAAAATTCATTTAAAAAATACAATATAGGTTAGTTTTAAAAATATTAACTCAACTCTCCCAAATAAAAAATCTTGAACACGAGTTACACGATCTTATAAAAATATTTGCTCGATATATAATAATTACTAAAATAAATATTATATATATATATATATAAGAGTTATTGATTTTAGTTTTCCATGAAAAGTTTGAAGCAGTATACCCCACAGAAAACTAAACTCAACTTAGCTAAGGGGGCGGATAGACCCAAATTATAATGAAAATTTTAAAATAGATAGAAAATTGCAAGACGTAAGTATAATTAAAATACATTATATTGATTTCCTATACGTTGAATTATTTAACGAAAAATGATCACCGGATATTTACATTTAATTTACCGCAATATTAAATATCAAAGATATAGAGATTATTTATCCTAACCGTCGACATTTCAGTCCATTTTCATTGAACCCTTCACATACAAATGGGAGTATCTAGCGAACAAAATGGAGATATTCTATAATTCTACCCTAATTTAAAAAAAAAATATATACGTACAAATACAATGGCTTATATAAAAATGTATTTTGGAAATTTAGTGGTTATTTCATTCCCGATAGCTAAGTGTATCTCTTCCTCTATATAAATTAAATAAAGGTCAGAACTCCTTTTGGCTAAACTGCGAAAGGCTCACAAACTCAAAAAAGTCCCATAACAAGAAACATAATTAAAGATGAACAGGCTGTTTAAAAAGTTATCGTGCTTTAAGACAAAAGTGAGATCGTCGTTGCGACTATTCGAATCCAGGTCATCACTGTCTTCATCGTCTTCTTCCTCTTTCACACCTCAGAAATTCGACGTCTTTCTAAGCTTCAGAGGCGCAGATACACGCAAGAACTTTATCAGTTTTCTCTACAAAGAGTTAGAGGCTAAAGAAATTCGAACTTTCAAAGACGACAAGGAACTGGTGAGTGGCCGTCCGATTTCTCCGGAGCTTATCCAAGCCATCAAAGGGTCGAGGATCGCCGTGGTGGTGGTCTCTGCGACTTACCCAGCTTCCTTCTGGTGTCTCCAAGAGCTCGTCAAGATTTTGAAACTCGAGAAAAAGGGTTTGATGAAAGTGCTGCCTGTTTTCTACGAGGTTGATCCTTGTCACGTGAGGAGACAGACCGGAGAAGTCGCGAAACAGTTCAAGAAACACGAGAAGAGAGAAAGCAAAGCGAGAGTCAAATCATGGAGGGATGCGTTGACTTATTTGGCTAATCTCTCCGGCGAATGTTCAAAGAACTGGTAAAACCTGTTTCTACATACTTGACTGTTCTTCTTGTTGATCAAATTTTCAGATTGTGATTTCTTGAATCGTTTCTCAACTTTTTGATTTTTTTTCTCAGGGAAGACGACTCGGCGATGGTCGACCAAATTACGGAGAACATATCAAAGATGTTGGGCTCCGTAACACCAAGCAATGGTAATAATAACCTAATTGGAATCGACGAACACATGAATGAATTGTATCCACGGTTGGATCTAAGTTCAGATCAAGGTGTTCGAGTTATTGGCATCTGGGGAAGAGGAAGCATGGGAAGATCAGCACTCGCGAGACACGTTTACGAAAACATCTCTCATAACTTTGAAGCTCATTGTTTTCTCGAAGACGTGAGAAGGATCTCACTACATTTCCGTAAATCTCATCTACAAGAAGAGCTTCTTTCCAAGATGCAAGGAGAAGGCTTGAGCACAAAGATCTCTCATAGGTGTCTTAACGCGATCAAAGCAAGGCTTAGGAACAAGAAGGTTCTGCTTGTGGCTAACGACGTGGACAAGATCGAACAGTTAGATGCGCTGGCTGAGGAATTTAGCTGGTTTGGTCCAGGGAGCAGAATCATCATAACCACACATGATAGGCAATTGCTTAGCTCATCGGGTGTGAAGAGTGTCTACGAAGTTGAGCTCTTGAAATGCTACGAAGTTCGTCAGCTCTTTAGGTCATTAGCATTCAAACAGAGAGACGATCCTGTTGGTTTCGAGCGGTCTACATATAGACCCATGAATCTTCCTGGTATTAATTTCTTTACGACCCTGAAATATTTAATGGCTTTGTTTTGTGACAGAGGTCATCTTAGGGAAAAACTAAATGCCTTAATATATAGTCTTTAGTTTCCTTTGTTTAAAAAGGAAAAGGCAATGCCTTTTATAGATATAGATCGTATATATTTAGGTAACATAAATTGCATTTTTTGTTCTTTATACTATTGTTTAGATTCAGGAATATTAAATTGATGTGTTTGTTCATTCTTTAGTGAGTTTAGTCTTAATAATGTAACGCCATTCTTTTGGATATGGATATACCAGTTGTATGTAATACTGTTCTTTTGGTAAGGAATATAGAATACACCATTTTTATAAATATTTGTCTGTACAATTGGGTTTATTGATGTTTCGACATGGCCAACGAAATAATAAAGGGACAAAAAAGGTTGCTGACTTTTAAAATTTCGAATCAAAATGTCTAAAACAGAGAAGAGACTGTTTTTTGGTTTAGCGTCTTTGATGATCCAATGAGATTAAAACTGGTCAAAGCCTTAAAAGCTCTGGAGCCACGCCACTGACAAAAACATCTCTCTTTTTCCCTTCGTGGGGAATTCTCTTCTCACTCTCGCTAGTCTCCATCCGATTTGTTCTGATTTCTGCTTTTTGACTTATTGGTTTTTGTTTTTATTTTTGTAAACCTAAGAAAAATAAATCAAAGATCATGTAACTAATTACTTGGTGGAAAATTTGAACAAAGCTGGATAAACCCGATAAAATTTAATAAATATGAACTAACTGGATTAATCAAAAAAATAAACCGGAGCAAACTAATGTTCATAAAATGTTTGATGGTAACTAAACGCTTAGCAAGGCGCCTAGACTGACTAATCAGAAACTAAGCGTTGATCAATTATTTACTTATTTTAAAAATTTGTATATTGAAAAATAGTTTCTAAGAATATGGAATACTCATCTGAACAAAACCCATAACTGAATATATATTAGTGAAGACTGGACCAGTCCAATAAACTGAATCTACCAAATGGGAGAAAATGTTAATTCTGTCCGAATTCGATCACATTTCTTCCAAACCAAACCTATCAGATAGAATATCTAGTTCTATTTTCTACGTCTACTCGTTATTAATTCCTTTAGTTTTGTGGTTATGGTTTTATCTCATCCCGAGTAGGCGTTGTGGTAGTAGTTATACGTCACAGTACGATTAATATGCTCATTTTGATTAACTTTCTCATCATCTTCTTGGAAAAGAAAAGGAATTAGATATCGTCACAAAATAAACAACGTGTCGTTAATTTGTTCTTGTAACTGAGTCTGTATATCACTATCAAACCTCTTATGCATTATCTCTCGTATGTGAAAAGAAAATGTTGGTTATTAAATCATTTTTTTTTGTTACTTCTGCACACCTTCGTTGCTCTATAATACTTTATTAAATATTTTTTGTTTAATAACTACGATTTCACCTATATTTTCCTTTTCCTTTGTTTTGTTTTTCGTCTTATTATTTGACAAAAATGGATGCAAATGTATTGGCGGCAAAAGACATCCAAATGGGCCGATTATTGTCTAATCGATCAAAAATTTGGTTTAACAAATTTTAAAATAGTTGAATGTGTTTTTTTTTAAAAGTGTTTACACATTATTTAGTTTTTAATACAAAAATTTTCGTCTGAATTATATATATTACTAGGATTTTACCCACTCTTCGTACGGAGTAAAATATTTTAACCCGTATTTACGTAAAATAATTATTTTAAGAAAATAATAAAATGTATTTTATATAAATTATATTATTAAAATTAAAATTAATATAATATTATTTAATTGAAAAATATTATGATAGAAAATTGTCTAAATTCATATTTCTCATAATAAATAAGTATATGATGAACATCAAAAACCTTTATACATTGTTTGATAATACAAAACATTTACATATTTTAAAATCTAGTTATTAATCCATATTTATATGAGATAAAGTTTTATATAATTTTTTCAATTTAATATCAAATTTTTGAATAAAATCTATTAATAAAATATGATGCATTTTAGATAAAGCTATTAATATAATAAATATATTTTTAATAAAATGAAATGATCATATATATTAAAAAACAATTTGTTGATTATATAATATTTTGATTAGATTGTTGTGAAATTTTAGAATTAGGTAGAAAATCTTTCAGTTAAATATTTTTAGATTTGGAAAAAAATCCAAATAATTCGAATTGAAAATCTTCTAATAAAGTTTCTAATTAATATAAAATTTATTAAATAAATTGTATATTCATAACTGTTTAGATTTATTTTTAAGATTTAGTTTATAAAATTTTATTTACTAAAAACGAATTTGAACAAAAAGAAACAAATTATAAACTTTGTAAAATAATTTACGTGATGATAATTGGGAAAAAAAAATTTCTTATTTTTAATACATAGAAAGTATTTTAGATATCTATTTCTTATTTTATTATTAATTAATTTATATAAATATAATCCTTATCTATAGAATAAATGAATAAATATTTAATTTTATTTTTAGAAAATTTATTAAGGTTTATTTCCATAACAGAAAATCTTTAATGTAATTGATTAAATACTTTACAAATAATTTATTAAACCAATGCACTTATAATTTTGATTAAATAATTGCTTTAACATAATTTTTGTAATTATAAAATAATAAATATTGGAAGATAATGCAAGATTACGTTTGGTTTAATCTTGTCTAAGATTAGAATAAAATCTATTGCCAAACAAAAGTAACGGCATAGTATGTAAATAACAGATTTTTTCAAGTATTTTTATAAATGTACTTTGCAAATAATAATAGTAAGATTGTTTTATGTGTATGTTTACAAAAAAATCAATTTGATGATTTATAAAAATATTTTTGTAAGGATTATATTATTTAATTATATTTATCATTTAATTTAAATTTGAATATGATTTTATTTTTTATTTTCGTTTTTAATTAATGAGGAAAATATGATCCATTATTTTTAGATTGTTTGGATATATATTTAATAAATATACTATTTAAAAACATATTTAGTGAGATAGTGTTATATTTCTTAATTAATCTTAATGAATATCTTGAAATATATATCAAAGTGAATGACATTAAATGTAAATAACAAATTAGAGTAAGAATTTTTTTTTCTAAAAATGATCCTCTTTTAATAATATAGATAAGAACAAAAGAATTAGTCACTACCATCTTTTCTTCGATCAGATGGTTTTTTTATGGTCGGTGCTCCTCTTTTTTTTTGTTAGTTTTTAACTCATTGGGTTGAGATAGTGATTTTGAATGATATCTGTTTAACATGTTTTTACGTGGTGGTGTTTGTAGACGTCGATGTCCAACGCCGGCAAAGAACATAAAGTGTGGTAAATTCGAAACATCTCATACTTGTGTTTGTGGTAAATGTCTCTTATGTCATTTTCTCTGTGTGGATTCTTTTGGTAATAATCGGCTGAAAATTCAGTACTTTTTGTCGTTGTTTAACTACTTGTTTCTTTTTATATCTCATGTAGTCTTCGGTGTGGCCCTTTCAACATCCCGTGATGCGTGTTTGTAAATTTCGGCTTTGTTTAACTGTAACTAGAATAATTCAAAATTTTGGTAGAGAATTATTCCGTTAAAGTTCTGGTAAATAATGATTTACTGTCGAATAGAGATGACGATATAGTTTTCACCTAGCTATTATTGTATTTTTGTGAGAGATGATGTTGTAATGTAGTTTTGCAAGTTTGAGAATAATGGCTGGATGTGTTTTTTTTTGTTGTTGTTGTTAGAAGAGATTCTTGTATTATCAATTGTGGAATGGTCTACTGAAACAATTCTGTTTTTATATTCATCTTCCAAAAACTGTAAACGTTGAGAGTTGGTCTTGGGTTAAAGTTGTTCCACGGTGAAGCCTCAAGTTCTATGAATTATGATAACAACATAAATATCCGAATGTAAGTGTTCGCATTCGGTAATTTTGTCTTCCAAATTGTCATATTCATAAAACAGTGACATTGACTAAACCAACAAATAATATAAAAAAACGAGAAAAGAAAAAGCGCGGAAATTGACCCTTTTTTCCGAGTGAGAGCGGATCTCTCTTTGAAAGCTGAAACTCGGCTCAGCTGCGTATAAATACTAAATCCCTTTTTCTTCTTTACTCAGAGAGAACCAATGAGATGGCTTCTACTAGAGCAGCAGCAACTACTTCCCTCCTGAAGTTCGATGTCTTTCTGAGTTTCAGAGGACCCGACACTCGCCGCAACTTCATCGCTTTTCTCTACAAAGAATTGCTTCGAAAGAACATTCGCACCTTCAAAGACGACAAGGAGCTCGAGAGTGGCCGGAGAATTTCGCCGGAGCTCGAACGCGCCATCGAGGAGTCGAAATTCGCCGTCGTTGTGATCTCCAAAAACTACGCAGCTTCCGCTTGGTGCCTCGAAGAGCTAGTCAAGATTATGGATTTCGTAAACAAGGGCTCGCTCACCGTGGTGCCAATCTTCTACGGCGTGGACCCCTGTCATGTTAGGAGACAGATCGGAGAAGTCGCCGTACAGTTCGAGAAGCACGAGAAGAGAGAAGATCACGAGAAAGTGCTTTCGTGGAGGCAAGCATTAACCAGATTGGCGAGTTTCTCCGGCTATTGTTCATGGAAATGGTAAAATATTTCGTAACTTGATGATGTTCTTTTCGAGCTTTAGGGTTTCAGGAATGATGGGATGTCTTTGTTTCAGTTCAAAGGTCGGATTTTTTATGGTTATGTCTTAGTTTTACTTCAAAGGTCGGATTTTTATGGTTATGTGCTTTTGTCTTTAGGGAAGATGACTCGATGATGGTCGAAAAAGTTACTGAGAGAATATCAATGTTGATTGGTACAACAACAGCAACAACAAGCAATGGAAGAAATTTGGTGGGGATTGGTGCACACATGAAAGCCCTGTCACGGTTATTAGATTTGAATTCTAGGAGGAGTGTGAGAGTGATTGGGATTTGGGCAAGAGGATGCAATGGTAGGTCGGCTCTCGCTAAATTCGTTTATCACAACATCTGTCAACACTTCCAAAGCCATTGTTTCCTGGAAAACGTCAAAAGGATATCTCAGGATCGCCACATGTCGCATCTACATGAAGAGTTTCTGGTAAAGGTGCAAGGAGAATGCTTGAGTAAGTCAGGGCTCGAGAACCAAAAGGTTCTGCTTGTGGCAGACGATGTTAGTAAACTTGAACAGTTAGATGCTCTTGCAGAGGATTTCAACTGTTTTGGTCCGGGAAGTATAGTTATCATCACTACACAGGACAAGCAGCTGCTTGTCTCCTACGGCATAAAGCGTATCTACGAAGTAGAGCTTCTGAGATTTCAGAAAGTTCGTGAACTCTTTCGACAGGTAGCCTTCAAAAAGAGAGACATTTCTGCTGCGCTCAAGTCGGTTGGTGTAAGGCAAAAAATATCTTGCTATGGAATGGTTAGGTTGTCTACGTGTTAGATCTGGTTAGGGGAAAGTGTTAGAATCAAATTTCTATAAAGCTAAATCCCTTTTCATGTACATTAAGTTAAGTATGACTAAACTTAGTAAGACGTGGCTTAGAAATAGGAGTGTTTGTATCTATTTTTGGAGTGGGTTGCTGCTGTATACAAGAATTATTATTCTTTGTTGGATTAAATGATATACAAATTCTTTTTCAAGATTAGCTTTTGATGTGTTTCCCATATGTCCAACAAATTTGTAGAGGAGATCCAAACTTCCTAACTTTCATTCCTTGATTTCGCTGTTTTCCAAGGAAAAGAATAAAGAAGAATTCTATTAAGTTCGAACCTAAAATGACTAACATGCAAAAATGGAGAAAGGGAAGCTTTTGATGAGGAAGATCCCCAAAGCGTGAAAGCTCTGATCTTTTGCTTTCTTTCACGGACACTTTCCATCTCAGAAAGACCAACAATGGGTACTCTCTCTCTCTCTGCCTGAAAATCTCCATTGTCTGATTTATGCTTATTGATTGATTCCATATTCTTGGTTGGTTTTTAGCCTTTTTCGTCGTGTGAATAGAATTCTTTTCGTTGTTTTTACCCACAAATCATCTTGTAGATCTATGTAATCTGATATACACGAGTCCAGTTTCTCTGTTATCTTAAAAAGGAATGTCGTTGCTATCGGTTTCAGAAAGGCTCTGCATGCCTAGAGAATGTTTAAGATCGAGTTGTTGGTCTTGTTTCATTGCAAAATTGTTGCATTCTATTGTTGAAGATCAAAATGAGGATCCATTGATTGTGACGGGCTACATATTGCATATTGGATGCAGATACGAGCGGGGAATGTTGTTCTGTACAGCTTATTGACGGAGATGGTATATACAATGTCTCTGGCATCGATCATTTCATTAAAGAGGTAAAGCTTGGAGAGTGTGGCCTCTCTTATGCTGTCGTCTCCATTATGGGTCCTCAAAGCAGCGGTATGCAATCCTTTCGAGAGGAGAAAGTTCTGTAATATTTGGAATCTTAACATAACCTTTAACAGTAGTCTGACTGAAAGTCGCTAGTTAATTTACATAACATTTGTGGTTTGGCAGGGAAGAGTACACTACTGAATAATCTGTTTGGAACAAACTTTATGGAGATGGATGCATTTAAGGGAAGGTATGATACCATGTGATAGTATTTGCTTTTGAATACCGTCTAAAAGTTTCTCGCCTGATTAGGAACTTTGTATAGGTCTCAGACCACAAAAGGTATCTGGCTTGCAAGATGTGCCGGTATAGAGCCTTGTACACTTGTAATGGATTTGGAGGGCACAGACGGAAGGGAGCGAGGAGAGGTTATTTTTGTCTCATTACCATTTTGGTTTAGTGTGCGACATTGATTGAATTTCTTTTGTACTGTATAAGGTTTCTTTAAGTCGTGTTCTATTTTTTCCAACCAGGATGATACTGCATTCGAGAAGCAGAGTGCGCTTTTCGCTCTTGCTATCTCAGATATCGTCTTGATCAACATGTAAGATCGTTGTAGAAACTTTCCAGTATATGGAACTTGCACATAGCTTTCAATTTGTTGAAATGAAAGTGTTTCATTACGTACTCTTAACGCTTATGTTTTTTAGGTGGTGCCACGATATTGGCCGAGAACAAGCTGCTAATAAACCTCTCTTGAAAACTGTCTTTCAGGTATTTATTTGTGATGCTCAGAAAGTTAAAAACTCTTTACGTGTATCAAAAGATATCTTTTTCCCCTTGGGTTTGAATCTTTGGAGTTGTGTTTGACAGGTTATGATGCGATTGTTTAGTCCACGTAAAACAACAATGCTGTTTGTAATAAGAGATAAAACCCGGGTACACTCTCTTCGTTTTTCTTTTATCATTATTTTTACATTGCAAACCTGTAACTGCTAACCGGTACGTACATTGTTTTATTGATCTGATTTTGACTGCAGACGCCATTGGAAAATTTAGAGCCTGTCTTAAGAGAAGATATTCAGAAGGTAAAAAGAAAGTGGCTTTCAGCTAATTCCAAATTGATATTATAGAAAAGCAGCTGATCAACGATTTGTTTTTCGCTGTGGCAGATATGGGATTCTGTTCCAAAGCCTGAAGCACACAAAGAAACTCCTCTGAGTGACTTCTTCAATGTATGTTATGCTACAGCTAGACCTTTCAGCAAGAATGGGCGCCACATTTCAGATATTTAATGGTGTTTCTCTCTTTTGGTGGTTAGGTTGAAGTTGTTGCTCTTTCCAGTTATGAGGAGAAGGAAGAACAGTTTAAAGAGCAGGTGTGTGTGTGTGAGGCATTTTTTTTTATAGATGAGTGCTCCAAATTGGCATGCTTTTATAGACAGGTTCATTTTTTTGAAACTTAGGTTGCTAGTTTGCGACAACGGTTCATGCATTCTATTGCACCGGGTGGTCTTGCTGGAGACAGAAGAGGAGTGATTCCAGCCTCAGGCTTTGCATTTAGTGCAGATCAAATTTGGAGAGTTATAAAAGAGAATAAGGATCTTGACCTTCCTGCCCACAAGGTAGCTTATAGTGATAGCTTTTGAGTTTGCTTTATACTCCCTCTGAGCTCATTCTTCTTGCAGGTCATGGTGGCTACTGTGCGGTGCGAAGAAATTGCAAATGAGAAGTTTGCGCATTTCATTACAAACGAGGTAATGTTTCTGATGAAAATCTTGACTTTCACTCTTCTTCATTGTTTGAAGCGTCTTTGTGAGTCCCATGCTCACTAACAAACCTTTTTGTTTTCGTTTACAGGACTGGCGCAAACTTGATGAGGAGGTGCAAGCTGGTCTAGTTTCTGGTTTTGGAAAGAGGCTTACTGCTATTCTCGGTTCTTGCTTATCAGAGTAAGCGCATCGATTTTAATCAAGCTACTCGCACAGGAACTATATATCTTTTTAAGCTAATTTGGTTTATGAGATGCAAGATTTTATATTGATTCTCTTGTTTTTTATTATTCCTTGTGGGTTTATATTCAATTTGATCTTCACAGCCATTTCTTTTATTAGATATGATGGGGAGGCTACATTCTTTGATGAAGGTGTCAGATCTTCAAAGAGACATCAGCTTGAAGAAAAGCTTCTCCAAGTAATAAATACAATCTTGAAATTCTTGAACATGTTTTTTAGCTTATATGCATTTGTGGCCATTAAGACAAATGATTTTCGAGAGAATCTAACTTGTTTCTTTCACACTCAGAGATCGATATTATATGCATTCCTCACTGTTATTTTACCTTACAGCTTGTGAATCCAGCGTTTCAAGATGTATTAGGACACATAAGATGGGGCATGCTTGAAAAGTTTAAGGCTTCTTTTGATAAAGCTTTAGACATTGGTGAAGGGTTTTCTTCAGCTTCTACTGTTTGGTTCAACACTTGCATGGCCCAATTCGATGAAGAGTGTGCAGGTGCCATCATTGAACAAGCCAATTGGGACACAGCTAAAGTACGGGACAAGCTAGTCCGTGACATCGAGGCTCATATTTCCTCTCTGCGGACCTCCAAGTTATCTGAACTTACCAGTCAATACGAGGTAACAGAAAAAAAAATAAAAAACGGTTCCGGAAATTGAGTTATTTACTGATTTAGCTCTAATTTGCAGTCAAAGCTTCATGAAGCATTGTCAGAACCGGTGGAAGCTCTGTTGGAAGGAGCGAGTGATGAAACGTGGACAACAGTAAAGAAGCTTCATCGGCGTGAAACTGAATCTGCTGTTTCTGGACTCAGTAGTGCATTAGCTGGTTATGACATGGAAGAAGAAATAAGAGACAAAATGGTGAAGAGCCTTCAGGATTATTCAAGAGGTGTCATAGAATCTAAGGCAAAGGAAGAAGCTGGAAGAGTTTTGATGCGTATGAAGGAAAGGTATATATATAGCAAGCCTTTCAAGACCAGTTTACAACAGTACTATATTTTGAATCTGGTTTTTTCTTTCTTCCTTCAGGTTTGCTACAATCTTCAGCCATGATTCTGATTCAATGCCACGTGTTTGGACCGGAAAAGAAGATCTTCGAGCAATTACTAAATCAGCTCGATCGGCTGTACGATTTCTATCCCTCTTCACGTTTTGTTCATAAGTCTTGAGAAAGTCTAAACACCTTATGGTTTCTTGTTTCAGTCCTTGAAGTTGCTCTCAGTAATGGCTGTAATCCGATTGGGTGATGAAACCGATAACATCGAGAAGACACTAAATGTTGCTCTTTTGGATTCAACAAAGAATGAAACGTCTAAAAAAAGCATTACAACTTCTGATCCATTGGCTTCCAGCACTTGGGATGAGGTTTGTTTTGTATGATTCTGCTCCAATGTGTTTTAACTTCAGTTGATTCTTGATCTAACAGGATACGGTCACATTATTGTTGTAGGTTCCATCATCAAGAACTTTAATCACACCGGTCCAGTGTAAGTCTATATGGAGACAGTTCAAGACAGAAACAGAGTATACAGTGACTCAAGCCATATCTGCACAGGTATGATTGCGTTACTCATAGTTTAGCTTTATACACTGTTTTATGAATACTGATAATTTTAAAAGTGTGTATACTATACTAATTCAGGAGGCAAATAGGCGTGGTGGTAACTGGTTACCCCCACCATGGGCAATTCTTGCATTGATCGTACTTGGATTCAACGAGTTCATGACACTTCTAAGGTCCATCAAAGCTAGTATTGATTGTTTCATGTCGATGAATGGCTTGTAGTTTCTGAAATCTCTTTGCTTCTTACTGTAACAGAAATCCTCTCTATCTCGGTGTCTTATTTGTCGGTTTCCTTCTCGTGAAAGCACTCTGGACGCAATTGGATATCCCTGGCGAATTCCGCAATGGTGCAGTAAGTGTTCTACCAATCTTCTCAAACCCCCATTAAAGTAGTAGTAGCTTTTTTCATGAATCATGGACTTGATCAAGATCAAGATCAAGATTCTAGAATTCTTGATAATGATACTCATATGATGTTACCACCTATGGTTTCTTCAGCTTCCAGGGCTCATATCGATATCCGCTAAGTTTGTTCCCACGGTCATGAACCTTCTCAAGAACCTTGCCGCGGAAGGCCAAGCTCCTGCAGCTAATCCAGAGAACCGTCGTCCGAGCAACAACACTTCTTCAAATGCTTCCTCATCAGAAATCCCACCAGAGCACAAAAGTGCCTCAAAGACCGATTGAGAGGAGGCAGAGAATCAGCTGCATAGAATCTTCTTACTCTCTAAAGGTTTGATCCAATACTTTGCGTGTTTTTTGAACTTGTTCACTTACTTACTTATGAGTGCAAACGCTGCGTTTTAGGACCTTATGCCGTTTTCTGTTGTTTTAGAATTTCTATCTGTACTCAACAAGTGACTTAAAAGCGTTATGGCATGATTTGAATCGGTTGATTACTTTTTATCTTAATGTAGAAAAAAAAGAAAAATTTGAAGGACTATAAATATTATGTACGATCTCAATTCACACTGGACCGGTGTGTGATTAAAGTTTTAGACACTAGTTTCGTGAAAGTTGAAGCATGGGATAAGATGCCAACCCCCATGAAAACAGAGGAGAAATTAAACTTTACATTAACTGCTTCGTGGTGAAGTTTTGTAACTATATTTAAAAGTATTGAATATATATTCAGAATCCAACTCACGGATTGGTGTGTGTATTTATTATCATCATTTCTTAGCATACCCACCACCAATAACTCTGTGAAATATACACCTCAAATTAGCAGAAGATTAAAATATGAATTTACGCTTCAGCTCAGTTCACATAATATTATTTATCTTATAAAAAATGTCCAAAGGCCTTTGTGGGCTACAGGGTATTAACAACTAACTAAAAAATTTAGATACTAGAATTAAGTGTTTTTTTATTATATACTAGTATCATACATGCGTTTAATTTTCCCTCTAAAGAAACATTCATTGATAAACTCGACATCAAATTAAATTATATTTATGTGGTCGGCTAACTTCAATTTATGTAGTTATAATTAAAGTCAGAGAAATCTCATGTGATCTACATGACTATCGTACGTTATGCGATGTGACATTGACAATCAATATTCGCACTCTAAACTTAGGTGATACAATCAATCCAGATTTAGATAAAATTGAAACCTAACTCATCCAAGGGTGATTGTAATCTTGTTAGTAACCAGTGATCACATGCTAAACCAAATAAATTTATTTGCATAAGTTCATCTGCTACTAATTAAACCACTTGCCAAAAACATGGCTCTGTATATTGTTGTTTTTGTTCTTGGTTAGGTGAAGATGATTAATGGATAAACTTTGAATCTATGAAGCCTTGATCCAACGGCTATCAGACCTCCTACTTCAACCGTTTCATATCGCCATTAATGACATAGACAAGCTGTACAACTCTCCTTTTTATCTTGACATTGTTTTTTAAAACTACGATACTCCTACATTATACTACTACTGCTAATCAATTAATTTTACCACTGGTCCCAGAAGTCAAAACACAATCGTGGTGATTGAGTTACGATCACCATGGTAAAACGGTGATAGCAACGCTTTTAAGCCTTTGTTTCTAATAAAAACGAAAATGTAATTTGATAATGACTATTTTAATAAGCAGTGAAGTGTACTTATCATTAATATCATTTGCAAGAAACAATTCGTTGACAGTAAGTGTTATCTAATTCTGTCTGTACCACAGGACCAGTAAGTCTAATATGAGAAGAAAAAACAATACGTTACTAGCTAGTAAATTTTTTTATTAGGTGACTATTTATAATAGAACTGGGAACAATTAATAAATAGCATTATGCACTTGTCCTTTTCATTTCCTATTTTCGACAATATAATGGGACACACCCAAGATCCGCATTTTCGTTTGAGTAGACCACCAACATCTATTAATTAACTTGTTTTTTTACTATATAATTTTTTTACCTATGGTTGTCTAGCTAAATTCGATGTAAATGTACAAGTAATTCGTATAAATGGTTACATATTGTGTAACAACATATAGAGACACATGCAGGTGTAATTAATATAGTTGCTCTGTTGGATCCTAAGTGTTATTTATAGGAGAAGGTACACACAAAACAAGACCATTCATGAAAAGCCACATAAGAAGTTGAAGCNAAAAAAAAAAAAAAAAAAAAAAAAAAAAGAAAAAAAAAGAAACATAAAAAAAAAGCTCTGTTTTGGTTTCTGCAGTCTCCAATGGCTCTCAAGCTCTTTCTCTTTGCTCTTGTCCTCTGTCTCCCAACTTCTCTCTCCTCCAGTGCTTCTAAAGGTTACCTCTCTCTTAACACATTTCTCATTACAAAGATTACCTTCCGTTTTCTTCTTTATGTTGTGTTTGAAGTAAACCATTTTTTTTCTCTCTCTCTCTCTCTCTCTCTCTCTTGTTCGTTGGCGATTCTGTGTAGTTGAGTAAGCTGTGTGTGTTTCAGAATCAGTTTTCTTCCGAACTTATTCAGAGACATATACATTCATATATATGTGTGTACGTATATTTAACCACTCTACGATGACTTTCTCGAAGGAGAAACTCTGTTTCTTGACTCATCATGACCGAATCTGGTGTGATTAGGACACTAACAGTACAGTCTTTTTTACGCATAACTGTTCTGTGTTTTTTGGATTATGTTCTGCTAACGATATTAATAGTGTATTTATTTCTTCCAACAACCATAATTGTTTATTTATTGTCTAAGTTAAATAACTATAAAAAAAAAACAAAATTTTCTTTTTGTAGGTAAAGAGCAGAAGTTGAAGTTTAATCCTTATCGATACACGTTCATCGATAAAGCCAGCTCATTCGCATCATCCTCGTCGTCTTCTTTTTCATCCAGCGGTCACGATTCCACCTACGACTACATAGTCATCGGAGGTGGAACCGCAGGCTGCCCCCTCGCCGCAACGCTCTCGCGGAATTTCAGCGTTCTTGTCCTCGAGAGAGGTGGCGTTCCGTTTACAAACGCAAACGTCTCTTTCCTCAGGAACTTCCACATCGGACTCGCTGACACGTCAGCTTCCTCTGCGTCTCAGGCGTTTGTTTCCACCGACGGCGTTTACAACGCTCGTGCTAGAGTTCTCGGAGGCGGTTCCTGTATTAACGCCGGTTTTTACTCCAGAGCCGATGCTGCGTAAGTAATTACCAAAAATATACGGATTATATAAAAAGATTGTGAAAAATGGGAAATAGAACTTGTTCTTGTTTATAAAGAAATCATGATTGGTAATGCCTAGTAATGATCAATGCCTCTGTGTCGTAGTGATACATTTATGGAAAACGCACCGATCGAGAATGTTGTGTAATAATGGGCCATGGTCCATCCATAGTGTTACGACCACGTCTTTTAATTTTCCACACGTATCAACAAAATATTTTCTTAATCAAATTCTCATTCTTTTATTTTATTTTTTATATAGAAATACAAATTAATTCCCTCCATTGAAAGATTATTGTCGGATTTGGTTTAGGTTCGTGAAGCGAGCAGGATGGGATCCGAAGCTGGTGAAGGAGTCGTATCCATGGGTGGAGCGGGAAATCGTTCATCAGCCGAAGTTGACGTTATGGCAGAAAGCTCTCAGAGACAGTCTTTTAGAGGTTGGAGTCAGACCTTTCAATGGCTACACCTTCGATCACGTCGCCGGCACCAAAATCGGCGGCACAATCTTCGATAGATTCGGCCGTCGTCACACCGCGGCGGAGCTTCTAGCTTACGCTAACCCTCAGAAGCTCAGAGTCTTGATCTACGCTACCGTGCAAAAGATCGTCTTTGACACATCTGGTACTGAGAGTTAATTATGGGTTTGAAATTCCTGTTTTTGGTTTTTTAGAAGCCGAAAAAGTTTTCAAACTTTATGGTTTTGGATGCAGGAACAAGACCTAGAGTAACAGGAGTGATATTCAAAGACGAGAAAGGTAATCAACACCAGGCTCTACTCTCGAATAGAAAGGGAAGTGAAGTGATATTGTCCAGTGGAGCTATGGGGTCACCACAGATGCTCATGTTAAGTGGAATTGGACCTAAGAGGGAGCTTCAGAGGCTGAAGATTCCTTTGGTTCTAGAGAACGAGCATGTTGGGAAAGGAATGGCTGATAATCCGATGAACACCATCTTGGTGCCTTCGAAACAGCCTATAGAGCAGTCACTTATTCAGACTGTTGGAATTACAAAGATGGGTGTGTATGTTGAAGCCAGCACTGGCTTTGGTCAATCCCCTGCCAGCATTCATACTCACTATGGGGTTATGTCGGGCAAGGTAACCATACAACTACGTGACTTCTATCTTATTACTGTTTTCGTATGAGAATGTAGTTTGATGAAGGAGAGAATGGTCTTTGAATTTTTCTGCAGAATGAATTGTTTTCCACCAAACCTGCAAAGCAGAGAACACCAGAGGCAACACAAGCTTACGTCACAAGAAACAAATACCAACTTCATGAAGCATTCAATGGAAGTTTCATCTTGGAAAAACTAGCTTACCCGCTCTCCAGAGGGCATTTGACCTTGATCAACACAAATGTAGATGACAACCCTTCGGTCACCTTCAACTACTTCAAACACCCGGAGGATCTCCGACGCTGTGTTGAAGCCATTCGTCTGGTTTCAAAAGTGGTGACGTCTAAGCGCTTCCTAAACTACACGCAGTGCGACAAGCAAAACGTCCACAAGATGCTTAGCTTAAGCGTCAAGGCAAACATCAATCTAAGACCAAAGCAATTGAACGATACCAAATCAATGGCTCAGTTCTGCAAAGACACTGTTGTCACAATCTGGCACTATCATGGCGGTTGTCTTGTGGGCAAAGTTGTGAGCCCTGACCGCAAAGTTCTCGGAGTCAACAGGCTCAGAGTTATCGATGGTTCCACATTTGACGAGTCTCCGGGAACAAACCCGCAAGCTACAATGATGATGATGGGAAGGTAAAAAGAAATCAATACCAACATAACGAATCAGAGGTGTCTTTTAAATTTCAATATATAAACAGAAGAATTGTCAATCTTTGCAGATACATGGGAGTCAAGATTCTTCGGGAGAGACTTGGAAACAAGGCAGGTGTTTAGTTTACAAATTGAGCTTTTATCGTAGAGCGTAAACGTACTAGGTAAAGGTAAAACAAATTCGTGGCAGATAATTCTGTTCTGGAATTGCGTTGGATAATATCTCTCTCTGCTTATTTTGATATTCTATTCATTGAAATATAGAATCAGATTGTCTAATGAACTGTGTAACCCTATTTAGGGCAATCGGCTTTGTTTGCTTGAGTGAAAATTAATCATGATCTCTGTTGGATAATATCTTGCAATACTTGCCTTTGATCTTGTTTTCAGATTCAGTCTGACAGTTTCTCAACCTATAGCAAATTTATAATGTACATATGATCCTTTTGGTGTATCCTAATAAACGAAAAAAAAAAAATCAAATCTGTGGTAAACAAGAAGCAAAGTGTGGTTGGTAATCACGAAAATCTGAACCTAAAGGGACTTTGAACATTCTGATAAAGTAGCTCATCAAGAAATGTTCTGTTTTAAAAACGAAGAAACCAAAAACTCTTAAATAATCTGCGACGGCATAAGTATTTGGCTCAAGAGATTGTTCTGTTCTGGATCAGAGATCCCTTCCTTCTCAAAGATCCCTTCCTTCTCAAAGATCCCTTCCTTCTCAAGCTTCACGTTGTTGGTCTGCAAAAACTTCTCGTAGTTTAAGTAACTCTGTTGCTGCATCATCGCTTGTTGTTGTTGCACGTATTCTTCTCCTTCTTCTCCTCGTTCTAATAGATCTCCATAAGAATAGCACGGAAAGGAATGATCTTGCCTTTGCCTTTGTGTCTGCATAGCAGAGTGATACATAGCTAGTTGCTGACGAAGGAAGTTGAGCTCAGCCTGTAAACAGACTATTTTATGCTTAAGATCACATATGATCTTGTAAACCCCACCTACTGGATCTCGGGCACGAGCGTTAGCGTGGAAGATAAGGTTACCCATAGCTATGTCGCGTTGACATTCTTCGACTCCTTTGATCATCTTTGTGATGTTGCTTACTCCAAACAGTTTATGAGCGTTTAGAAACTGCTTGTGGCTATCTTGTGGGAAGTAAGGAGCGAGAATACAGCTTTTTGTGCACTTTTTCCTCTGGTATTTGCAGGCAGCACAAGCCGTGGCAGAGGAGGAGGAGCCACCGTGGAGTTTGCTTAAGGACATTAGGGTTTGTGTTTGAAAAGATATGGTGGTTAGGGTTTCGAAGAGGTTTCCTTGATTTTCTCAAGGAGAGAAGGATAGATAGAGAAGATTGAGGAGAGAGTTATGCGGTAGAGGTGAGTTGTGGACGGAGAAGTTTTCGGAGACGGTTTATCAGAGAGAGAGAGATTAAGGAAAAAAAATTGTAAGTTATGAAATAGTATAAGATACCAACATTAGCTATTTTCTGATAATGATCCGAATTTTAATTTATTTTTGTGTACTCAGATGTTATCTCTTAGAAATTCTGATTTAATCAGGTTTTAGTTTTGGTTTTTTAATGATTTTATAGTTTTTTTTGTTCTACTTTGTGGTTGGATTTTTCTGTTTGTTCTAAATATATAAAGATCGAGTGCGGTATGTATTTACCAAATGTTTGATTTAATTTATGGATAATATCTAATATTTATAGGATTTATCTGATCAATAGGTAAGTGTAAATTACTTTATTATATCCATTGCATTTTCAGGGGCTTTTTCTGGAAAATCTGCTAATACAATATCAAAGGAGATTGCTTGTTTGGAGTATGGATTTGGAAAGATATTTTTTCTTTTCTCTATATATTACTTACTTCTTAACCAATGTATTCTGTAACCAAACACAGCTGCTGCACGACTGAACGGCTACAAGCCTACAACTGATTAACTTTGGAATCATTTGAACCGCATGTGAAGTCTTCCCGATCCACTGCCTCCAGCAAAAGCTCGAGATGTGGAGATTCCAACTCGAAAATCACCTGAAAAAAGTTTTTCAACAAATCCAAGTGATGGAAAGATGCAATGATGATGCATAGAGAGGCTCTTTAATTACCATATAAGATTACTCGTTCCATTTGTGTCCTAACGAACAAAACGGTCTAATAGATTTCATGTTCTTGTTGACATACCACAGAGTTTTGGCCAGGTTTAAGGAGTGGCGCAGGTACGTAGAGGTTGCACTGTGGTCCAACAGACTGCAAAGAAAAACACGTGTAAGACAAACTCTACGATACTCCGTACAATGCATGCGCTTTAGGACAGAGCTTTACCGGCCAATATCTTCCGATGTTGAATTTGTTGACAAAAGCAACTCCTTTACCCCAACCCTTGAATGATAGATATGTGTCTTTGGTTTCTTCTATACTGTTGATAGAGAACTCACCAGCAAACATAGCTGGTTCCTTCTGACCCAAATCTACAGATATCGGTGTAAGATGCAACTTAGTTTCACGTAGACGAACAGAAATACCACCAACAGCATTATTAACGTAACCAAGAATATGCTAGAGAAGAAAAACAGAGCACTTACCATTAGTAAGCTCAAACTTCTCACTTCTCTTTTTGGTATGTTGCATCTCAAAACTGCGATGTGGCACTTGATTCAGGTTGTGAAAAGGAATTGGTATCATCTTCCATCCGTGGAGAATTTTACCATCTAGATAAACCGATGACAGAATACCCTGAAAAGTATTACAAAATAGATCTTTTAAACGAGCGCTGGAAAATGTATAAGGCTACCATGGAGTCCAAAATTTTAAAACCGCAAACATCACATTCACATTGGTACAAATAACCAACTTTGAAGAACAATGGAGATTAAATGTATAAGCTAAAGTGATCAAGAAAAGTTGATTAGATACGTGAGAATAATAACTGTGTAAAATGAGTCTTACCTTCTCATCAAAGATATATGGCCCGTAATTTACACGACCCATGTTTTCAACCTATAAGAAACCAGAGCAAAGTAGTCATCCAAATAAGAATGTGTTTAAAGGAAATTTATAATATTGATGAATCTACAAATCCCCATCGAGGTGAAGAATCTTATCTGCGGATTTTCTTACCAGAATAAATAAGCTAGTGTTAGAGGTACACTCAGTAGCTGGAATAGAAACAGGTTGGTTGTTCCATCTCTCAGTGGTACCAATGTATCTCGGTACTCCCACATCATCATCTTGGGAAAGGCATGAAACAAACACTTGAGCTCTGTCATGAACCTGCAACTCATCATATTAGCAAATGACCCTTGTTTCTCCTGAACGTACGTCTCCCGGATTCAATTCAACGAAAAACTACATATACATATTGCCACTGGATTCAAATGAAAAGGAAACAAGAGTCTTATACCTTGGGTATTCTTAGTACATTCCCACTCTTTTTGGCAATGTATGAAGATTCATATAAAAGAAATCCGAACATCTGGGAGCACGACAATAAGGAATGACTTTATACAAAGGACAATGACATTGGACCATTTCATGGTGAGTAAGGAAATGCTTAAGCTGCACCGTCAAATACAAGGGCAAACGACTAATGATATTTTATACCTGTCCAGCAGATTCCATTGAAACTGGGTTCGCGGAAATGATCACATCTACAGGATCTGTCATACTAATTATATCAAACAGAGACCTTGTCCTCTGCATCTTGATTGGGCCATACGCTTTCCGTTTTTTATTGGAGGGGGTAATGGAATGTGGTGCCGGATTATACTTCTTAATCACTCTTTGGAGAGCTGCAAAAAATAGCACAAATTTGATGAAGGAAACAAATCAAGTCCCATAAATCGCTAAAGCAAATCATAAGATCATCAAACCTTGGAATTTTGGATTATCTATGTCACCAGACTCCTTAATGGGAGCATCCTGAAGTAGAAAAAACAAAAACAAAAACTAAACTACTTTGGATCATAGTTAAGAGTTGAGAATTGTAGATAATGATGTGAAATTGCCCTACATAATCATAGGAAGTCAGATCTGGTTTATAGTCGAATTCTTCGGAGCCAGTATTTGCTCCATTGTAGAAACCAAAGTTTGTTCCTCCATGCACCATCTGAACATCACATAACACGAACGTCAGGTAATCTCACTATCATGTAAACGTTTGTAAAGAAATATATTAAGCACATACATATAGTACAGCAGAACCATTTCCGGACAATATCTTTTCAAGGGAAGCTGCCGTAAATTCGGCAACTGTTTTTGCAATCTTCTCACCCCAATGCGTAAGCCAACCAGTATAGAACTCCCTGTATCATACAACTCAATGGATTCTAAATGAGGAAGTAAATCAAAGTAGAAAGTTAGGGTCACAAGAGACTTACGAGGAAAGTGGAGGCGATTTTCCTGGAGCATTAAACTTCTTTTGCAATTCAAATATTGGCCAAGGGTCATCACCAGTAGTGAAGTCAACAGCTATCAGAAAGATAAAGTTGCTTGTCATTTTAAAAAATTTAAGTAATCATGGATCCGGAGGACCTATATAGTACTCTCAATATATGTTGAAGTTTTATCAGGAAGAAGAGAATAAAATTATCTGAATGAATTTCATTACCTGCGTAGACGTCATGTAAGGGGACAGTTCCTTTCTGAAGTGTTTCTCTTGTACCTCCATCTGTTGTATACCTGACGATCATTAACAGCAATTCCACAATCTATTTTCAAATGAGCCACTGTCATATTTGTTAAATATGTACAAAGTCTTACGCTATAATTTCATTCCCCAAGTGTCCCCTAGCCATAGTAACTAGATTGCCAAGATAAGCTTTGTCATTTCCATATGACCCATATTCATTTTCAATCTGCAGAAAACAGCCTTGACTTAGTAATGCCAATATAAAAGATCTAGGAAATGGACTCAGCCTAGCTTCACATTTGTCAACACATCCAATAAAGTGTTACGAATCACTAGAATACCAAACCAGGATAAATGATGTCGTGAAACATTGTTTTCCTGTGTGTAATACCTGAACCATTATAACAGGACCCCCGTTGCTGTAAAGCAGAGGAAATACCTTCGGCAATAGAACATCCCACCATCTTTCAACCTGTGATATGTTTTGTTATGAATTACTCTACTTTTGAACGACAAGGCATAAGAAGAGTTTTAGGATGCGCCGATTCGGCCTGTGAAAAATATCGCGGAGTGGGAAAATAAGGTAGTAAACGGTCTATATGGAGGACACATATAGAGAATATCCCAAGTAAAAGAACTAAGATGAGAAAAGCCTTAAATACAGTACACAAGCAGGGAAGAGAAAATGCTGAGCATAAATTTAGACTAATATTCACCAATGCATGCTCATTAACAGCGACTCCAATTATTTACTACTTGCTTCATTTTAAATGATAACTTACCAACTTGAGGTATGCAGGATCTGCCGTCCTTAGTTTGAGAGGTGGTTTCACAGAAAGTAACCAAGCAGGAAAGCCGCCCAAATCCCATTCTGTAACGGAGACAGGAACATGTATCAGAATTTGTTTCTTTGTAAAAAGCACATATTCCACATGGTGTGGCAAAAGCATTGGAATCAACTCGTAAGAATCACAACAACGGAAAAGCTAGCACAGACCTCCGCAGATATAAGGTCCAGCACGCAGCATAACCAGGAGATCTAGTTTCTGACACAGCTTGATAAAGGACACAAGATCAGCAATACCCTCAAAGACCATGTTCCCAGGCTTTGGTTCGTGGAGATTCCAAGGAACATACGTTTGTATAGTATTCAGACCTAAAGCCTTGGCTCTCAGAAGCCTATCTTCCCAGTACTGCATCCATAATCTGGCATTAATCCATCAATCAAGGATAGTATAAACATCATGATTATCTACATAATAGACTGTATACGATGCAACGCAACGATCATACGGATTACTGTCACCAAAAATAAAACCAGTTATTGAGAGAGAGAAAGGACAATACAATACCTCGGGGAGAACCCGGAAGTAGTGCAAATCACCACCAATGATCTGGAAAGGATTCTCATCTTTCCAGAACATGTCATGTTTTATATAAAAATGTCCAGACATCATCTACAAGTTCCAAAAAATGAAAGTTAACAAAGCACATGAAATGAGTAAATCTTTGAAAGTATGAATCATTCGTACCTTGTCGTCCCGAGGTAGTGCATAAGGAAGAGACTGATGAGAAGACAGTGACGGAAGAAGAGCGAATACAGGAACACAGATTCCGACAGCTACAAGAACCAGGAGCAACACGAAACCCAAATCATGATGCCTTCTTTGTCTTCCTATTGATAGCCAGATAGGCCAGCTTATCTTCACCATCGTCCCTAACATGTCCCAAACAGGGCTGTAATTCCAAAACCAATCAAAATTACTTAAAGAAGAACTCTTTACTACAAATAAAATAAAAAACAAGAATCTCACAGCAGTTGAAGGATACCAATCAATTTCCAAACTTGATGTTCCTTAAAGAGCCAGCTTTGAAAAGGACGAGCTATCTTGAAATATTGTAACAAAAGCTCACTCTTTGATCTTGTTGGTAGCGATGGTAAGAGTCAGTCATTTGCCTGATGGGAGCAATTATCGATCGACCACTGAAGAAGCTATCGCTATCGCTCCTAAGCCGCGATAGCCGCCAGAAGACTAAACGGCTCGACTTAACGGCAACATGAAAATCAAATCAGATGACGACAGATACTTTCGTTCTCACGTGTTCATCACGTGCCGTTGAGAGGATAGGAAAATTTGCTAAAAGCGTCAAGTCAAGCAAGACTAGCTGTGGTTGTTGTTTGGACATGGGCTCAACTCCAAAAGTTTTTCCTTTTTAGACGTTTTTTGAAGGAAAATAATTTAAATTTGTGGCATTAAAATTGATCTAGTTCATTTTTCATAAATTGGAATTTCATGATCAGTGCTTATGTTTTTTTTTTATCATTCAACAATACAAAATTCGATTATTATTTATAATTGCCAACAGCAAGAAATTTGATTTAAAAAAAAAAAAAAAACCAACTTGCATAAGAATTGCCCATGTTGCATTATAGCTGTTGTTTTAAATTAATCAGAAACAACACTTCTTCCACTTTATATACACATTAACCCTAATAGGGGAATTGATCTTTCTTCTACGTCTTGTATATATCAAAAGTAGATTCTATAAAATGCTTCATTTTGTATTAGTTTACCCTAAAACTGAATGTAGGTAGCTCCTGAAGGATCCAATGAGTCATATAAAAATGAGATTTGATGTCACGTTCACACTTGATACACCAAATTTATAAAAAGCCTGCCTATGCCAAAAGCAATTTAGTGCAACCCAACTCCGTTAGTTGAAGCACATATCAACCTCTCACTTCTCCATTAACTTATACACTTATATAATATAATAACATATTATATATCTCTCTCTATATATATATATATATACGTATGTCAAAAGAATCAGTCCTAGCTAGCTTCTTCATACACAATTTCTTTTCTAAAAGTACTCCCAAAACCATGAACCCTAATCTTGCTCCTCCTATCTACGCCCCATCATCATCATCATCATCATCCACGCCATACGGACTAACGAAGGACGAGTTCTCAACTCTAGATCCCATCATCCGAACGCACCACACGTTCCCAACATCGCAAAACACGTGCAGATCCCTCATAGCACACCGCATAGACGCACCTGCACGTACCATATGGAGATTCGTCCGCGACTTCGCGAATCCAAACAAGTACAAACATTTTATTAAAAGCTGCACCATCAGAGGTAACGGTAACGGCGTCAAAGAGATTAGCGTCGGGACCATAAGGGAAGTCAGCGTAGTATCTGGTCTTCCAGCGTCAACAAGCGTTGAGATACTCGAAGCTCTAGACGAAGAGAAACGAATCTTGAGTTTTCGTGTTCTTGGAGGAGAACACCGGTTAAGAAATTACCGGTCGGTTACATCGGTTAACGAGTTCGTCGTCTTGGAGAAGGACAAGATCAAGAGAGTGTACAGTGTGGTGTTGGAGTCTTACATTGTTGATATCCCAAAAGGTAATACAGAGGAAGATACGAGGATGTTTGTGGATACTGTCGTCAAATCGAATTTACAGAATCTCGCCGCCGTTTCCACGGCTTCTCCGACTTGAAACTTTTTTGTGTATTTGAAAATATCGTGTGTATATATATGTATAGTGGGCCACAAGTGGGTCGATTTGTTCAGTGTATGTGTATGTGTGGAATGTGAGGTGAGATGAGGTGTGTATACTTATGAACTATAATGGGCTACGTAATCCTCAAAAGGGGAAAGCTCTGAGAAGTTTCGACCCAACAAACTATATACTATTTTCGGCGGATGTCCAAATTTATTAAGGGCATTGAGATTATCCATTGATTACTCTCTCTATTTTTCATTTTCACTTTTCTTCAAGTACTAACCGATATGATTTTGATGGAAATTTTAGTACTAGGACTTTTTCTTTAATGTAAGTTGGTGGCAGCATCAGAATAACTGCGAGGCTAACGTGCTTACATTGAAAAAAAAAAATGACATATATAGCACGTTGAATTGGAGATGGTCTTAATAGCAAAATAGAGATCCATGTTTATGTAGAATCTGAATAGCACAAACCTCTGAGCTGGGTAAGATTGGAATTCTCTTCTAAGATTTGTAAACGCTGCAAGATCTTATCAACTAGTTTCGTGTTTTACATTAGTAGACAGAACTGTATTTGATTCTATATGTTTCAGCGTTTTCACTTATATGGCATGTAGATCATGACAAACATTTATGAGAACCAATTAATGCATCTATCAAAATAGAAGGCATTAAGTTCCATTAAAACCAGTAACCAATCTCACAAGTCACAAGCTCAGCAGTTCTTTCAATCTTCGAATCCGAATAGATTCCTCCATTTTCCTAATACCTCATCTTCTGTGTACTTCACAAAGCACAAGTCACAATTGGATATAAAAATATGAAAATCCAAAGTTTCAGATACAAATTATCATCAACCATGATCAAAAGTATTCTTTCAAAGAATTTGATGAAATTTGAGATAAAATATCAACCAATTCAAAGGGAAGTAAGACGCACACCATTCTCGCTATTGAGATTGATCATAGCTGTAGAGATAAGACGCTGAGAGGTAAACGTGACGGTGTCAAAGAGATTAACGTCGATCGGGACCATAAGGGATGTTGACGTGGTGTCTGGTCTTCCAGTCCAGCGTCAGCAAGCGTTGAGATACTCGAAATTCTTGAAGAAGAGAAACAAATCTTGTGTTTCGTGTTCTTTTAGAACACCGGTTAAGAAATTACCGAGCGTCGGTTACTTCGGGTTAACATGAAGATTAATTGATTTTGGCATTTTTGTGGGAAGATTTCTTGAAGCAATGAAAAAAACGAATACACGTATGACGTATCGTTGATTATGGCATCATCATGAAGAATTTTCGTGTCCAATGGTTCGAAGTATGATTCTGTATTTGGAAACTTGGGACCGCATGGCCTCACGTGGAGTCTATAAATTTGGAATCTCAAGGAAAATTAATTGTTATGATAAAATCATCATAAGGTAACTATATACTCCAAATACATGTGTATTTTTAAAGGTAAAATCAAATACAGTATAACCTCTATAAATTAATACTCGATAAATTAATAACCACTATAAATTAATAAATTTCTCTGGTCCCAAGTCGGGACAGTGTAAAATTTAACAAAATTCGATAAGATAATAAGATAATAATTTTTTTGAAACTCCTATGTAAATATATGGTCCCAATAAAATTATAAATTAATAATTACATAAATATATATATATATATACATATAGATATGCTAAGATAATATATTAAATATGAATATGATGTATTTTTATTTAAACTAAAGATTCCATTAATATTTATCTATACTTTTATTTATTATATCGAACTTTTAGTGATACTTATCTTTTAGATTTGAATTTAAAATTTATAAATTTTTTTAGACACGAAAATTTTTTCATTTCTAAATATTTTTAAATATATCATAATATCATTTTTAGTTTCATTATTGTTGATTATAAGTATTTTTTATACATTTTGAACTTAGGAATATATATCATTTTTACATAAATACTCAATATATATTATTAAAATCTATTGTAGTGCGATAAATAAATTCATCTTCATTACTTAAGGTTTGTATATGTCATTTTATTAGTAGATTCATTTAAATTCTTTAAGTTTTTAAGAATATCATTATTTTCCAAAGAAAAACCTAAAAAGATATTATAGATTAAACGCATTTTTCTATAAATTAATAAATATTAATTTATCGATTAATTAATAACTCTATAAATTAATAAATTTTCATGATCCCAACATTATTAATTTATAGAGGTTTTACTGTACATGTGATGAATGTATGACAAAACAGCGTAATTTCAAGTGGAATTCTTCCTTCTTCTTTTTTGTCAATGTTTCCGGCGGAATTCATTCCAAAGTTCTTTTCCTTCCAAAATAGCGTTTTTGCGTTACGAATAATAACCAACTCGATAGAGTATTGTGAGTAATCAGTTCGACCTTTAATTAATGCGGCTAAATCGAAAAATATATATATCAGCCAAACAAGTACTTGTTAAAAACAAAAATCACAATCATACAACTTCATTGTCACATGGTACTTGGGATAAAGTCCAATATGTTTGGAATACTACTACGAATTACGCAGACGAAGAAGAAGAGGAGTAACCACAGATAATATTCTTCTTCCTCCATTATATCAAAATTCATCTAACCAGACTGAGAGACTCGAAGAGCACGAGGCAATATTGGCTCATGATGAACATTAATCCCGGCAGATATCGTCTGCATCTTGCAATTATTTTCCGCACTAGTCAACATCTTCTTCTCCTTCTCTTCATCCAGTCTAATCTCCTCGATTGTTCCCATTAATATCCTCTCCAAGCTTTCACCATCGATCCATTCTCTAATCGTTGCTCTAACCAGCATCGGATTTTGACTAATCAGATCCCAAACCGGGAAATTCTTACGTGGCATCACGTAATCTTCAGCTTTTAGTTTTAAACTTGGACAGTAATCACCAGCTCCATCTCCTAAATAGATCATCTTCTTCTTCCCATCCTTAGCTAGAGATTCTTGAATCCTCTCAATGATCAAGCCCTAAATAAATGCAAACATATATAATGATTAAAATTATAGTATTAATATTTTAAAACGACCAAAATGGGACCATAGACATCGGGATGACATGTTTTGACTGACGTGGTCACTACCTAACCAAAACAAAGTTTTATATCAAAGTGTAGCTTTAAAAACAAAAATTTGGGGTAATGAACTAATGGTAACGCTAACTAGAAGAAAAAATAAATGGAAAATGTACCTTGCACATGTTAGGAGGACAAGTGCAATGAGAGCAACCATGAGGGGAGTTACTGAAATCATGGTAAGGAGAAATTCTCAACGTGTCTTGCTCATCGACGAACCCTGGGTTCGAGTTGATCTCAGAGAAGAATTCACCAATCCCGAGATGCTCAACGATGGTTTCGATGAAGAACATGTTCGCGTCGCTCACTATCCTAAGCTCACACCTGGAAACCGAACCGTAAATGTCGGATCAGAAACGGTGGCTTTTGTCTAACATTAGACATAATTTGAAAATTTCGATTCTTCATCACACACAAAAAATAAAATAAAATAAAAAGAATAAAAAATGTGAATTACCCTAAAGCATGTGCAGATTTGATGGCAGGGACGATCCGTGGATGGATTGGGATTGTTCTTAGGACTTGTTTGATCTGCTCAATTGTTTTACCTTGATCATGAAGCTCTTTCATCATACGATCCTGTTTAATTTAAGGTTTTCATTCGAAATTCAGGATGATATATAAATAAAACTGCAAATTAATATAAAGAACTTTTGGGGAAAATCTTGCGATTCTGGGTCAATAATACGTAAAACCGAACAAAAAAAATTATTATAAAAAATGAGAAACAGAGGAGAGAAGGTATAAGAACAAACCATGAGTGTGTTCCAAGGCATGGTGGGGAGAAGTTGATTGAACAAATCAGTGAAGCCAAGTCCATCGATAACCCAATTATCGCTATCAACGTCGATGATGGTCTTGTCGAAGTCGAACACAACGACAATGTTGTTGTTGTTGTTGGTGGTGTTGTTGTTATTGTAAGCCATGACTCTCGAAATTTTCTCGAGAAAATCTGAAGAAATTAGTGTCTTAGATTGATTTGATCTTTGAGTTCGTTGGTTTGTGGAATGAGGAGAAGAGAAATGCGGTTTGGTATTTATACAAAACAATGGAGGATTTTTTCGGAGATGCCATTGGAATATTACCTCAATGGTGAAAAACAAAAGCGGAAGAAGAAGAAATTAGCATCCTTTTTTATTTTGTTTGTGAACCGTTGGATTTGGTGACGTTTACGGGTCAAACATGGGTTTGTATTGTAATCCAACGGCGATGAGAGCTCTCGGGTTGATTTTGTTGGGTTTGGGTTTTGATTTTGCCTTTTTAGAAGTTTCCGGGTGGGTTTTTCATAAAGGTGTGGAGGTAACGCGGGAATAAGAGAAGAATATTCGGTACCGAAAAATATATATCCTTCAAATTAATATGAAGGGGAATAAATGACTAAAATTAAAGATAAAGTTGTGATATATGATTTCAAAGGATAAATTTGAAAAAATGTTGAATAATATGCTGACATATCATATGAAATTCTAGATTATGCAATTAAATGTTTTTAATGAAGCCCTGGTAAATTTCACATTTAATTTACTTTATTTTGTCACATTTGATGTAATCATAATATTTACCTTAATTAATACTTTGAAGATTATATTAATATGTATTCATTGTAGTGTTAAGTGTATATAAATTTTTTGAGATTCTTCTACATTTTAATACTAATCAATTATTTTAATACATTAGACAAAAAGATAACTCGAAACTTAAAATTATGGTATTTCGAGTATAATCTCTAGAAACCGGATATAGCTAGGAAGCCACTTGCAAAGAATTTAGAAAGAGAGAGGGAATCGTGAGGGACAAAGATTAACAAAAAACAGGATATCCTAATTAAGTAATTAAGCAGCCTTATTCGGTGGCTACGCGTTCGTTGTATTCATCTACTTAATTTCTTCGTTATCAACAATCACAATTTTCTATTTAATTGTATCTTTACGAAATTCCGACGAGCAAACTTTATCAAAAACAGACCAACGGTCCACAATTTAAGACTCGAGTTTAATACATTTAGCTGCAATGACTTGACTGAACTTATAAACACGTAAATTGGTTAAGATTAAGAATAAAGCAATTGAAACGTGTTTGAATACTTATTGCGCATTTCGAAATTAACTCTTTAAAATTTATTTATGGTGTGTTTTCGGAAGTAGGGAAGTAAAAACTGCATCAGAAAATATCTCATTAACACAGAAAAGTAGATATAAAACAAAACTGGTGAATGTCAATTATCAACAAATGTTGCAGAAAAAAGCAATAATCAATAAATAAATAAAGTTGAATCCGTGACACAATAGCAATGGCAAAGGCAGAAGCTGCCACCAAATAAGATCTCTTGGGAACACGTTGCCTTGTAATGGCAATGTCTGATTCACAAGACGCGTCGGCGTTTGGAACTTAACCAACACAAGTTACGCAACATTCGCATCAACTCTGCGCATAAATTAGTAAACCAACATGATTTTGTGTTTATATTTATTTAGATACATAGTTTAATTAGCGGTAAAAGTCTAGTTAATTACAGATTCCAGATAATTTCACAGTTTGGCTAAGCAAAACTTTGGATTTCGCATATTCTTTATTTTATCAAATCATGTATGTGTTATCTCATAATTAAATAACATATTAACATGACCACTTTGCGAAGTACTATTTTCTCTAAACAACATGTTATTTTTTCGTATATATATACATGAATATAATAGTATCCCGTTTCATGGTTTTTTTGGGACAAGAATTTTAAGTATATCCCGTTCGATTTTATTTTTTACAAAAACCCACATGTATCACCATCGCAACGTTAATTACTAAACGTATTTTGTGAGAAAAAAGAGAGACATGCTTGTTTACCTAAGTCGACAAAAGCTAATGGTGGGTTTAGCATGAATGCTCGATGTATAAAATACATAGAATAAGTATATTTTGCTCTGTCTGGCTTTGATATTGCCTTGCGATGATTTACACGTTGAAGAGTTTACATCACATAAGATCAGTATCTCGATCTACACAGACACGCTTATTCCGTAACCTAACAACGCTAACGTTATCCGCGAATCAGCATCGTCGCTACAAACTCGTAAAATTCCTTGTGTCCGTTGATAAGTATAGAAAATAAGTTTGATAGATATTCTCATATTAGTGCGATTCTCATCATGTGCGGTGGTTCGTATGATATGCGTTTACCGACATATTTCTGAATTTTAATCTTCAATGAAATCTATATAAAACTGAAGGAATTACAATATTAACAATAGATTATTTTGTTGTCCAATAATCAAAACAGTTAAAAAAAAGTGTTAATAAGATTCGTCCTTTTCTGTTTGTGTGACATGTCACGCGTGTCCCATTAAAAACCTGAATCCCACTTAACAAAGCTGCTAAAGTTCCCAAGGATCGTGCAGTCCAACAATCTAGGTCTAATAATAATTAAATACTAGTTACATTTTACGTACACGACATTCGAGGTGTGTGCTGTGGTCCTGTGGAGAACTTTGAGTATCTAGAGATGAACGCATTACACTCACACACGCATTTTTTTGAATTTGAATTGGATTAATTACAACATATCACAACACTAAGCCACTGGTATTTTGTCTTTTGATCGCTACGAAACACTAAAATTAATAGTACTCCTCTCGTCTCGTTACAAATATTTATTTGAAGTTTTTCTTATACAATAACAAATAACAAATTACAAATTACAATTTCTGTTTTACTTCTTAGTAGTATAGATATACTGATTACCTCACTTAATCAGTTAAAGAGTAGAAATAAAACTGGAAATTCTATCTGATTTTTTATTAAAGTTTTAAAAATGTAAAACGATAATTTATATAAAACGGTTGGAATATACTTTCTTTATATACTTTTGATATATATATATATATATGTATATAGATATATAATGTTGACTGTGTTGTCATATGCTTTATCTAATTAATAATTAATCGTTTTATACACATTTGAGAAACTGACTGCATGCATAGGCCACGACGTTGTGTCTTCAATACATAACGCGACGATATATCAATCAGCATCCATGTTAATTATTGCATCTTTTTTTTCTATTATCGCTTTACCTTCATTTGTTATTATTACTTTCTTAAAACTTTGCACCAGTTGCGTCTTTTTTGGTCCTGTTGCTTACTATTTCCACAAATTTGATTTAAGAAAGTAAATCTTAATTGGTGGAATTCTAAATAATTCTGTGGCGATTTTTTATTTATAATAACTGGATCTTAGTCTTATAATAAGACTCTTATTATTTGTAGGAAACCTTCGAGTTTGAACGAGCAATATATATTGTTAAAGAAAAATATACGATACTATTTAAAACCGACCACCACTTTGTTTTTTTTTTTAAAACCAACAAACTTTATGTTTTAAAGAGTTACCACAAATTTATAACTTTTATAAACCTTTTGGCATTTTTGAATTTTGATGGCAATTTTTTTTTTAAGCTTACAATGTGATATTTTTAAGACTTGCCCTATATGATATGTTTCTATTTTATTTTAATTTTAAAGAGGAAGTACATATAAAGCGTTTACGTTATAGCGTCATAAATAAAACCGTTAAACTACAATCAGAGACAACGCATTTGATAATTTGATACCTGATTACGTGATACAAATAGAAAATATCTGTAACCTTACCACTCAAAAAAGAAATTTCCACTAATCCAAAAAAGGAGAAATTGACAACATCAAAAAAAATCATCTTTAAATAAAAGAACAAAATCATATCTTTGACCGGAAAAGAGAAAATTATTGTTCTAATAATTCAATCTTTACGAGAGTTGATCATAAATGAGAAAGTTTCCTAATTATAGTACTGCAAGTCTGCAACCATTCATGGAGTACACAAATGTTGATACATAGTAGATGTTCAAAGTACTAGAAAATTACAGGACAACCTTTGTTGTCGATGATGGGAAACATAAACATTGATAATATTAAGGCTGTTTTTCTCTAGAGTTCGACCCATGCTTATAACATAAATGTTAAATTGATTTCCCCATAGTTCAACGTATTACAGACAAAATAGGAGAGATCTGTCTATACAAGATTTCAACATATCACACATACCTTTTTATGCACAAAAGGACGCAAAAGATCTAACTGTCGCACACCCATACAAAAAAAAGAGAGCCTTTTGGTATACTTTAATTCTACTTTTTTTTCAGGTCAAGAATGCTCCGAGTCTTGTTGTTGTTGTTCTTGTTGAGATTTTGCCATGAAGGCAAATTCACCAGAGATGCTTCTCAAGAGCTGTTTACAGTACATGTCTTGTGCTTGTGTCACATTCTTCACACGATTGGCTCTAACCCAAGCAGGCTCTTCAGGGACAAGACGAGAGAGTCCGAATTTGAGAAGCAAGAGTATATGTTCCATGATGAGAATTGCAGCGAGCCCTGGTTCGATCTTCCATTTTCCTTCTTGATCGTATAAGCATACCAAGAGCGCCGAGTTTGTGCATATGGACATTACTACTAGAAACTGAAAGACATAAGAGAGAAATCATTCAGTGCAGCAAGATAAAACCAGCGATATAGGATCGAAGCATTTTGCTTTTTTTTTTTCTGTCTTATCCAAATTACCTGCCATATGTTTAACCAAGCTCCAATTGTTGCAGCAGCACGAGGAAGAGGTCTTCGCAATGTGACCAATAGCTTTAAAGCATTTGTTCTTATTTCCATTATATTGCTCTGTATACGACATATATTCATGTTTGTAAAAGACAAAAATCTAAAAGCTAAAGATGAAACTGACAAAATGTTAACTGTTACCACTGCAGCAAGGGCAAAAGCAAGAGGGAAGGCACAAGCAAACATCATGATCATTCCAAATTGCAATGCTAGCTCGAGGGAATCTGCAAATGCAAAATGCAAATTTCACATATCAGATTTTTAGCGGAGACATTTGCAAGCTACATCTATACACAATCAATCACCCAAGATCATTGACTTCATAAATTAGATTACCATCAAAAAGTCCATCTTCAAGTTCTACACCAATGCTTGCTGAATATGTAGGCTTGAAATATTCCTTCTCAACTCTTGAGGCTATTTGTATCTTTCCTGTTGATGGCCCACCTTCGTTTTTCTTCTTCTTCCTGGAAAAAGAAGAAGCCAGTTTTTGAAATAGCTCAAGAATTCTGACACTGCTTGCATGAAATAAAAGGGCTTACCTAGCTCTAAACTTTCTGTAGCTGTACTTAAGATAAGGCAAAGAACCATCCATCAACGTCCAGAAAACCTGCAGAAAATTCAAACATATGTAACTACGTAAGCACTAACATCTTCAAAGGAGAGATTCTAATGAAAGCATCATCTATCTTGTCACCTGTGAAATTATTAACCGTTGGATCAATACTTGTCGAAGTGTCATGAAGTTTCGGTGTAAAAGCACATGGTAGAAGATCCCGATGTATGTCTGCATAAAATAGAGCCCAAACACCTGCAACGCCAAAGTTGTCCATCGCAATGATTAGCAAGGAGGAACAATGAACTCCGTAAAAAATGATGTCCTTACTTTGTAAATCAAGCTGTTAGCTCGATATTCCACACTCTCGTTGATTTCTCGATTTATCAGTTTGACAGACACTTTGCCTCCCAAACGAGTGAGGTATTGAATGATGAGAAGGTAGATAGCTGTCAATACAAACCTGAAACCATCACAGAAAAATTGTCATGCTTTTTAAAAAATTGCGAACACATGGGACTGGTAAAGCTTGTAAAGAAAAAACGAGTAAGCTCTCTCACTTGATTATATCGGATGTGATAATCTCATAAATATGAGCATATGCCAGCTCAAATGGAAGTTGGAGGCAGATAATGCTTATGATAACGAGAACATCGTTCCTAAACCTCTTGCGATAAGCAACCCATTCATATCTTTGATAAGCTTCCTTCTCTTTGAATTTCTCATTTCCGAAATTCTTTAGAAGCTCCTTTGGAAACGGAAGGGAGCTCCACTCCATTCCGAGAAATCTATACCCTTGACTGGGACCAACTAAATAATTTATCTGCCATCTAAGAAAACAGAACCAATTGGTACAGAATCGACGCAAAAAATGAATAAATAGAAAATCTTTCTAAATTGTTGCACAATTATGCATCAGTGTAGGGGAATCCTACCTAGCTAACAAAGCAGCGTTTTTACGTTTCCAGAACTGAAGAAACAAGGCAGCCCAGAGTATTGTGCTGACAAAGAAACTTGGGAGAACAAGAAACTGCAAGGACCTGACCAAAGTAAAATTACAAACACGGCATGATGTATGTGGCGACATGGTATTAGTATTTATTTACGAGCTTGTAACAGGATTGAGAACTCACCCAAAATCAACCATCTGCACTATAAACCCGAGGAAGGCTGGAAATAGTAACCATTGCGTATACATTCCCAAGAACGAGAAGTAGACTCCAATCTGTGATTTTTCTTTTTAATGAGTTTCCATACAAAAAGCTTTCTGCTACAACATTGTATAGCAAGTTTAGATTTCTCTCTGTGTCTACCTTTGCGCCAAAGTAAGAGTATATCTGATCAATTGGCTGGTTTGTGAAGTTCCACCAATTTAATGCCCAAGTTTGGAGAAGTTCCTTCCTCTTGAATTCATCTACAAAATAAATGTTTTCGTGTGAGAATCTTAGACCATTCAAGAGTCAACACTGCCTGTAACCATTCAAGAGTCAACACTGCCTGTAACCCAAAACATATATCAAATAGCTTACCATGAAGAGGAAACATTTGTTTAATGACGCCCTCAGATTCCAACTTTCTAACTAATGATTCTCCAGGTGCCCAACAAAACTCTCTGCCGTCAAGTTTCAGTGTAACGTCGTAACCATCACAGTTTAGCTGTAGATTAAGAGTAAGTTTGCTGTGTCATGAATCAAGAAAACTATAAACTGAACTGACATATTAAAGCAATCAAAAACATGTAATCGCGGATAAATTATAATTTATTAAACACAAGTTGGAGAGACAGAGCTTACAATTCCGTAAAGAAGATGTTGATAGCACCGAAAACGTTCAAACCAGCTAAATAGTGTCCCATCAGGTTGCCGGAAGAAAGCCTCAGACCCTTGCATCTCAAAGGGCAGATCAATTCCTGAAATTGAGAGATAACCATCAAAAATTCAAACATGTGAAGAACGTAAAACGAGGAAAGATCTGTGACGCTGCAACTGAGCAGATATTCATGCATCTAAGCTATTAGTACAAGGAACCGGTACTTACCAAGACGAGTAGGTTTACGTATATGAAGCTCTGCCGCTGCACTCCCCAAGGTCTCCGAAGGAGCGGCTACCTGAATAGATACTTGAACTATAGTTATCTCAAACGTTATAGCAAAACAGTATACTCTACAGAATTAGAGCTAAACAAGTCATCATAAATCTGTTATACACCATTAGACATAATTAGCAAGTTTTTCAAACAATTTGTTTTTTCTCTTCAAAAATTCACTCTTCCAAGGACACTCCTCAGCTTCAAAACCAGTACTTTTGTATGACAAGAGGATGAATTGAGAAACTACACAGGAAAAAAAGAGACTTGACAATTGAGAAAAAAAAAACCGACCTTGAGAAACTCATCTGCGAGACCAACGACTCTATCAACAACCATTCCTCTCTTCTTTAGCTCAGTCACCAAAACCTCAACACAGTCTCCTTCTTCTTCTCGAATCCTCTTAGGAACCACAATTGCAACCTCGTGAACGATTCGCTCCTCCCCATTGCTCCCACTCATTTCCAAACCCGAATCACACGAAGAATTTTGTTGAGATTCCTTGTATTTGCTTCGTGAACGTCGCCCAGTAGCTGAAGTTTCCACCTTTTTTTCAAGATCTGACTCACATGCCTCTTAATGAGTACTCACCAAAGGTTCCTCCTTTTTTTCTCCTCACTTTTCTTTTTTCCCTCTATTATTTTTCTACCTGTAAATCTAATTTTCCGGTTTCTGAACCATAAAAGGGGATCAAAGGTTTAAGTCCGAATAGTACAAAACTCTAAGGTTACAAAAATTCCACGAAAAATATCGAATTTATTGCACTTCTCTCATTATCCATCCCCTTGCCGTTTCCTTGGGGTTTGGCTTGGCTTCTTTGATTCTTACGTCAATTCAAAAAATGTTTCTGGAAATGGGAAAAGACAAACTTCGGTTTGAAATCGGATTGAATTTGAAAAGAATGACTTACAAAATTCCAAAAGAAGCATCGTTATGAGTTGGCACGCAGCTGATCAACGATCCGTCGTGGAAAAGAGTGACACATCGGACGGTGCTGAGTCATTTTTGACACGTGTGCCTCCTTTCTTTCTCTATTCATGCGCGCGTGTGACTAACTAGTAAATTGCCGTTTATCACCGAAATAATGGATGAAATCTTAAACCGGGTACTACCGACAATCACTAACCGCGGTTCAGACAGAATTGGCCTAGTCCGACAGCAATTAGGAAAACCAAAGTTGACTTCAACATTATGTTTACTTTATTTACGGGTCCCACTTTATCAGATTCCTTCTCCTTTTCTTCTTCATCTTCTTCCATCTCTCGAAAGAAAAAGTAATATTAACGCGTCGAGATCTTTTCCCAAAAATTCGAAGAGAACCCTAACTCTCTGTTTTTGGGGATTTGTGCCGATCAGATCTTAATCGAATCCAGGAGGAGGTGTAGAGGAACGGATCAAGATGGGTAACACAGATAAGTTGATGAATCAGATATTCGACCTGAAATTCACGTCCAAGTCTCTGCAAAGGCAGTCAAGGAAGTGCGAGAAGGAGGAGAAGGCAGAGAAACTCAAGGTTAAGAAGGCGATCGAGAAGGGGAACATGGATGGTGCTCGGATCTACGCTGAGAACGCCATTCGTAAGCGTAGCGAGCAGATGAACTACCTCCGTCTCGCTTCTCGCCTTGACGCTGTTGTTGCTCGCCTCGACACTCAGGCCAAGATGACCACCATCACCAAATCCATGACCAACATCGTCAAATCCCTTGAGTCTTCCCTTGCCACAGGTATAATATCTTCATAAGGCGCTTGTTTCTCATAGTGGTTGCGGAAATGATGTGTTTGGTTGAAATTCTATTGGTTCTACCTGTTGATGTGCTGCTAATCATTAAGCTTATGCGTATTCGTTTAGGCTATTGCAAAGTTCTTACTGGGTAGGCAGAAAGGTTTTGTTTTTATGGAAACACAATAAGGAAACTAGTGTGAAGGGTAGAGAATGATAGCACGAGTCGATAAGTCTAAGTAGATTCATTGTGTTGTATACAACTTGGGGTTCTTATCTGTTTTCTATTTCTTTCAACAGGCAATTTACAGAAGATGTCTGAGACTATGGATTCATTTGAGAAGCAGTTTGTGAACATGGAGGTCCAAGCTGAGTTCATGGAGAATGCCATGGCTGGTTCGACGTCATTGTCCACTCCAGAAGGCGAAGTCAACAGCCTGATGCAGCAGGTAGCAGATGACTATGGTCTTGAAGTTTCTGTTGGACTACCTCAGCCTGCTGGTCATGCCATTCCTACTGCGACAGAGGAGAAAGTCGATGAGGATGATTTGTCCAGGAGGCTTGCAGAGCTGAAGGCCAGAGGATGAATCACCGAACCAACAACTCATGCTTGGACTATCTTGCCATTTAGGACGAGATCCTTATCAAAATGTTACAGCTATTATCTGCGAACACTGGCGCATTTGTGTATATTGCTCACTTTGAGATATGCTTTGTTTATTAACTTTATATAAAAACCTTCGTGTGTTTTTAGTTTTTACCACTTCAATGATATGCGTTTCGTTTTGAATTGTGCATTAAAAAAGCTTCTTTTTGAGTCGATTTTGGTTTCACTGACTAGGATACATCTAACAAGTAACATCCTTATTCGTAGGGGCTAGTTTTACATTCTGTGCAGAAATATTCTATTATATGCAGAAGATCTTATCATGCTACCATTCTTGTGAGCCAGTGAATCTTCCTTCGAAGCTTGTTGATCATCTTCGTTGATTTAGGTCGTGATAGATGGAAACCAATAGAGTCGAGGTACCAGCCGCTCCTACCGTTCATGCCAACTATGCGTCCTCCATTGACTGAGAAAGTGAAAGGTGTTCCTTGTTCAACTCCATAAGGTCCATACACTTGTTTATTGCTCTTGAAGGTCATTGATCTGATCACAGGAGTGCCACCGTGAACTACTGGACAGTAGTAACCACTTACGCCGATCAGATACTCTTCTGGGTATTGCAGCTTTATCTGCATAAACTCGGTATATGTAAAAGAAACCAAAATCTGAGAGAGGAATGTACAGAAGCAGAATCCAAAGTGATAGAGGAACATTACCTCTGTTGTTTTGTTGCCTCCCTGACCTCCATGCTTCTCTGATCTCACAGGTTTACCATTCTTATCGTAGACTAGAGAGATGGAGTCGATGCAGTGATCATAAACAAGTTTGATCTCACGGACACCATGATAGATCCCGTCGTCCCAAACGGTTCCTCCATTTCCTCCCCAGGGTCCTACGAACACAGTCAGATTTTTATCACCCTGTTGTTGTTGATCCATGTGTCCGCCCTGCTGTTTAATTGACAACTTACTTTTGTAAACACGATGCAAGGGAAGATGCTAAGAAACCAAAGTCTTACAACAAAGAGGAACCTGCTATTAATCTGATACCATCTATAAAGAACTAAACTTCTTATTTGCTGCAGGAGAAGCTTTTTGGAATTCAAACAGGTTGCGGATTGATACAGAACAAGAATTGAGTATTTAGCTTTGCAACAAACAACGCATATAAAACGACGGCAAAAACACAAGACGGCTTCGTGAGAAGGAATTGGATTCCAGGTTACGTTTAACTGTCCAATCATCCTTATAGAAGGAACTGGTCGATTCCAGAAAACTTCAAGAAGAAACATTTCCATGGAACATATTCCAAAAGTGTTAGTGCCAAAAGAAGATAAGAAGAATAATTCCTCTTGATGATTAAAATTTTCTCTTGCATATATTTGCAGTATCAATATGTCATTTTCTTTCTGACACAGTAAGGCTTGAAACTTTACTACTCGCTACTCTGAGCAAGATCAGCTATTAGTCATTACATCTCACTCCTGCTGTTTATATCAACTATAGACGACTGTCTATACTCTGTGACTACATGAATTAACTAGAGGAGTCCAATGAGAAAAAAATGAACAAATGAATAGACTAACTGTAGAAGCACCTAATAGAGAGCTACAGGTGAACGTATAGCAAAAGAATCAGTAAACTAGTCCAGAAAAATGACGTCAAGCTCATCTTGTATCTCACTTGTAACTCATTCTCTCTCTCAGCATTTGCAGCCCCATGTACCTGCAATTATAGTCAAATGGAAAATTGTCTTTACTCTGACAAAAAAGCATTGGTAATGTATCAAAGCGTATAAACTTTGACAGTTTCTTTTTACCTTCCAAGCATCATCAAGGTAGCTTGTGGATTAGTCCCAGGAGAGATATTGAAGGTTGATCCATCCACGATCCTGAGAGAATCAACGCCAATGACTTTGAGATCAGAGTTCACTACTTTCCCCACGACGCAGCCACCATGGTAGTGCCAGATCGTGCTCACAGTACGTCTGCAGAATTCTGCCATCACCAGATCATTTGATTGGTCCATAGGCAATGGAACTCCAACGAACCTGAACCTACGGCTCCCAAACCATTCCCTGAACATGAAGTCCTGCATAGCTCGGCTCCTGAGTATTTCTCCAATCTTCCTAGTCCCATTGACACATCTCTCCAGATCCTGTGGATCACTGAAGTAGTTGAACCTAACAAGTGGGTTTATCCTCACATCCGTTGACGCCAACCTTAGTGAACCAATAGACACTGGACCTAGGATCTTCTCCATTATAGTTGTCACAGGGACGTACAGAGGAGAAGCTGGAGCTCTGATGAAAACAGAATGTAGTGGCGACGCAAACGGAATCACATTGGAAGCAGCCTCCAGAAAAGCACCTTCCTTAGTAACACCCACAACTTGTATCAGCGAGTTCTCCATTGGAACCGGTGGAACAATGGAGATACCGTTCCTCGGGTTATCATACACAAAGCCTCCCACATGAGGCAGGTCAAGAGCCACTGGGATCCCCCAAGTCGAAAGGTAACTCCTTGGACCAATACCACTAAGAAGCATCAACTGTGGGCTACCGAGTGAACCAGCTGATAGTATCACCTCTCCTCTATCCCGTATCATCGCGTGATGGTAACGTCCCAGCTGATCACGGTAAACAACTCCAATTGCAGAGACATTGGAACCCGAATCACTCGGAGATGAAGCCAGCAACACTCTCTCAACAGTTGCGTAAACCGCAACTCTAATGTTGGAGTTTCTTGAGTATCTGAGAAGATCTGCAGAGCTGTGTCTCCTCCCAGCACGATCGAACGTGGAACCTCCGATCTTAGTCCCCACTTTATGCTCCAATGTGAAGCCATTAAACGGATGCACACCAACCTCAAGCAACGCATCCCTAATCGCAGATTGCCAAGTCCTAAGCTGAGGTCTAAACACAATAGCTCTCTCCACCCATTCATAAGACTGATTCACAGTAGTCAGATCCCAAGTGAGACCCGAATTATCGAAGAACTGTTTATCAGCTCGGCTATAAAACCCAGCATTGATTGCACTGCTTCCTCCAAGAATACGGCCTCTAGCGTTAGGAACTCCTTCCTCAGAGATGAAAGACTGAGCCGGCGAGTCGAAGCTGTTGACGTCTGTGAGAGTGGTCAAGAAACCGTCGTGTGACATCACGTTAGGTCTGTTGTACGGAACGCCACCTCGTTCGAGAAGAAGAACCCGGAAAGATTGTGACAGTGTGGCGGCTAGTGGACATCCCGCCGTTCCTCCTCCGACGATTATGTAATCGTAGTAATCCTCCGACGCAAAATCGGTTGCGTTCGTCACGAATCGCATGAAGCTGGGAGCTGCAAACGAAGATTCTAAAAGTAAGAACAGCGACGAAGCATAGATTGAAACTATCAATTATCGCGTTCTTGCAAATACTCATAAGCGAATCAGAGAAGAATCGAAATTATCAGAGCCTAGTTACATTTTATTTTTAAAAAAATCAACGAAGACCTCATCAGTTCGTGGCTAAAGATATCAACGTTCAAGCATAACTAGAGATTCTCATGAAGTTTCTTGGGAAACTTACGTCGATTAGCGCGTGGCCTTGCATGAGACAGAGAAGCTGCTCCAAGAAGAAGAACCACCACGAACACCGTGTACAGAAGATAACAATCCGTCCGCTTACTCATTTTCGCTCCTCGGCCGAAGATCTTCTCAGAGCAGAAAGAAAATTAAATTTTCCCGGGAAAAGGAGAGAATTTTCTCAGTTAGTTAGACGGAGAAACAAAGTGGAAGAAGTTAGTTAAGAAGACTCAAAGATAAGTGCTTTTATGGAGTGTTTCTCAGCCCTCGAACTCGTCGACGTATGACGTATCTACAATATAAAGCACTCATAGCCATCGACGACAATTAGATCAAGTAGAGATCAACGGTTATCAAGAGAAGTAATCGTGAGCCCGACCGCAGTGGATAATAACTTTTAATTTCACGGCCGTTGGTAACAGTTTCAACTTTCAAGCTCTAAAACGTCGCCGTATCGATTATCGGTTCGAGAGCCGCTAATAAAGTCCGGTTTAATCCGGTTATGAAAGATAACAGAATTTGACCACGTGTCATAAAGTTGTGCGGATTAGACTCTGTAGCGCTTAGCTCACTGACACCTTAACCGTCAAAGCAGAGAGAGAGAGAGCAAAAATGGCGATGGCGATGGCGATGGCGATGTTACCGGCGCTCTTCTCTTCTCCCTCGATTCTAACCAGAAGAATCAGATGCGGAGCCACCGCAAACAGTGGCGGCGCACTCTCATCTGCATCTCCTGACTCCGACCCGAGGAGAGGTGTCTCCGTTTACAAGCCCAAGTCGTACGAGGTTCTGGTCTCTGACGCCGCCAATTCTCTCGCGTTCGCTCTCCAGGAATCCAAATCTCGTTTAGAAATCGATTTTCCGTAATTATCCTCTTCTTTTCCATCTCAATTGGTACAATTTTGTGATATTGGCTCGCCGTTATAATGTTGCCTTTTGCTCTTCTCTTCTTTTGTAGGCCTTTGCCCAGTAGCATTTCTTCATACAAGGTCTTTTTCTTGTTGCCCTTTGAGACTTTTCATGTTATATTTTCCAATTTTCTGGCTTCAGTTTAACGTATTTGTTGTGTTGGACTATTCAAATGTTATCTAGGGTTCTTCAGATGATTTCATTGATGCCAACATACAACTGGCCTTGTCTGTTGTCCGGAAACTTCAGGAGAAGATAGAGACTAGAGTTTGCATTGTAAATCTATCTCTTTCATTTCTTTATTTGATTAGTCATTCATTCTTCTTATTTGCTTCTTCTGACTTACATCAATCATGGTTCAGGTTTTTCCTGATAAGCCTGAGAAACGCAGAGCCTCGCAACTCTTCAAAGCAGCATTTGATTCGGTAGCGATATGGAACTTACGTTTTTCTGCATTTTGCATATGTTAAAATTCACCATCTTGGATATTGAACACTTGAGTGGCTTGATTTCTTTTTTTTTATCTCATCAGACTGAAGGCATAAGTATCGGTTCTCTAGATGATATACCTGGCACTTCTATAACCAATTTCTTCAGGTCCATAAGGAGTACCCTGGACTTTGATTTTGAAGATGAAAACGAAGGTATAGCTACACAATTCTTTCGTCTAAAAGTTTCCTTTTCCCAACAGATGGGTTATTGCATTTTTTTCATGAGGATTTTGTGTTCCTACAGGTAGTTGGGAGCCCAAGGAGCCACCGACCCTTTATATGTTTATCAATTGCAGCACTCGAGAACTCGGCGTTATAGAGAAATTTGTGGTACTTGAATCCTTTTATCCTTTCTTATCTTAACTTGGATCTTGGTCTAGATACGTTCACTAGCTATAGTAATTTTGGTGTTTTTTTTTCCTTTGTGCCTTCTTATTGAATCGCAATCTGTAAGTTGTTGGTGTATACTTGCAGGAAACCTTTGCCAGCTCAACCCCAGCTCTTCTCTTTAATCTTGAGCTAGATACCTTACGGTATTGCCTATATCGAGACCTCATTTTCGTGCGTAACTTAATATCTTTCGGTTTCCTCACTTCTGGTAACAACTGAACTTTAGTGCAGTGCTGACCTAGGGCTACTTGGCTTTCCCCCTAAAGATCTGCACTACCGGTTTCTTTCTCAATTTATTCCCGTCTTTTATATCCGAATCAGAGAGTATTCAAAGGTAATTGCTAATTAGGATGATAACTTTTCAGCAGATCTTTCTTGACTGCCTGCATAAATGGAGCAGCATAATAGTTTTTTGTGTTTGCTTGGCTAAGACAGTGGCAGTGGCACCATATGTGTTGAACTACAACGGAGCTCTTTTTCGACAATATCCTGGTAAATGCTAAAATATTCTTTATCTGGACTAAAAGTATACAGTGTTACTATTTGTGTTTAACCTGTCTGTAATGTAACTTCCTTGAACAATGAATGCGATGTGATGCTTGTCTCAGTCACACTCTCTATTAGATATGCGGAAACTTTCTTAATACCAATGACTTGAACTTAGAGAGAGGACTGACTCCATCCATATCTGATATGTAAAACTTTAATGCAGGGCCATGGCAGGTGATGCTTAAGCAATCTGATGGCTCATTTGCGTGTGTTGCAGAAAGCCCAACTCGTTTCACCCTGGGAGAAGTATGAGCCATAACCTTTTGTGTTTAGTAGTTTTAACCAACCTCTGAAAAAATTTAACAAACTCTGATTGATGTGGATACAAACAGACGAAGGAAGAGCTGTTACAGGTTCTAGGACTACAAGAAGAGAAAGGAAGCTCACTTGAGTTCCTGCGCAGGGGCTACAAGGTTTTTGCACATTGGTCTAGATTGTGTTTTTGTGTTTCTTGAATGTGAACAGAGTAGCTTAAACTTGTCTGGAACTGATGATGTCGCAGGCGGCAACTTGGTGGGAAGAAGATGTGGAACTTGAGTTATCATCTAATTGGCGTACCTAAATGGTGGCCAAGTCATGGATTCACACTTTTAGTAAGTTTCACAAAATCTCCCAAGATTGCGATATTTACACCTGTATATGTGCAACATTGATGAGAATGATAAATGATAGTTTGGAAATGTTTCTATATTTTTTCAGTCAATTCAATCATAAGCTATGAATAATCAAAGGAAATAACAAAGAAACTAAATAAGGAATATCTACAATTTAGGCTAGAATATATATAATTACCCTTCTCTCCGTAATTCAATGTACAACGTTGATCTCTTTCCTCTAACGAAGATCGTCTTCTTCATTAGTACATCTCTTTACTCTACCGTTACTTATGTTGCTTTCTAATAATGGCATCAATCATATCGAATAATAATAGTCAATACCCGTCAATCAAGTTCTATCCTTCTTTCCTTCTTATCTTTCTCCTCGTGCCCCTCATTTTGGTGGGAGGTTTAAATTTCAATACTGATTGATACTGGGCATATTTCTTGATCTTAAAAGTCTCAGATGAAGAACCTTGGGTTTTCCGAAATTCTTTTGCTTTTCTGTCTCGTTGTCTCGACCCGTATAGTGTCTGTTTCCTGTCTAAATTCAGATGGGTTATCTCTACTCTCCCTTCGGAAGCATTTGGACAAAGTGCCACCAGAATTGACCTCGACATGGAAGACAAACGCATCTGAAGCCACTCCATGCAACTGGTTTGGTATCATTTGTGATGATTCCAAGAAGGTGACGTCTCTTAACTTCACCGGCTCAGGGGTTTCAGGCCAATTGGGTCCTGAAATTGGACAGCTCAAAAGCTTAGAGATTTTGGATATAAGTTCAAACAATCTCTCGGGGATCATACCTTCCAGTTTAGGTAACTGTAGCTCACTCGTGTATCTTGATTTGTCTGAAAATAGCTTCTCTGGTAAGATCCCAGAGACTCTAGGTAGCTTGAAGAGCTTGGCTGATCTGTATCTTTATAGCAACTTCCTCACCGGTGAATTGCCTAAATCATTGTTTCAAATTCCGGGGTTGAATTATCTGCATGTTGAGCATAACAACCTGACCGGTTTAATCCCTCAAAATGTCGGTGAGGCTAAGGAGCTTCTGGAGCTGCGTGTGTTTGATAATCAGTTTTCCGGTTCAATCCCTGAGTCTATTGGGAACTGCAGTAAGCTGGAGGTTCTGTATTTGCACAACAACAAGTTGGTTGGTTCATTGCCTGCAAGTCTCAATCTTCTGGAGAATCTCACTGACCTGTTTGTTGCTAACAACAGCCTCAGTGGAACAGTTCGGTTTGGTTCAACCAAATGCAGGAATCTGGTGACGTTAGATTTTTCATACAATCAATTCGAAGGCGGTGTCCCTCCTGAATTGGGCAATTGCAGTAGCCTTGACGCTTTAGTCATTGTGAAAGGCAATTTGTCAGGTAAAATCCCACCATCATTGGGTATGTTAAAGAATCTTACGATTCTTAACCTTTCCGAGAATCTTCTCTCTGAAAGTATCCCGGCGGAAATCGGAGACTGCAGCAGCTTGAGCACGTTGAAGCTCAACAATAACCAGCTCGGAGGTGGAATACCGAGTGCATTAGGTAAGCTTAAGAAGCTTGAAAGTCTGGAGCTTTTCGAAAACCAGTTTTCGGGTGAGATTCCTATTGAGATATGGAAGATTCAGAGTCTTACGCAGTTGCTGGTTTATCAAAACAGACTCACAGGAAAGCTACCTGTGGAAATGACCGCGCTCAAGAATCTAAGGATCGTTACGCTCTTCAACAACAGCTTCAGTGGAGAAATACCACCTGATTTTGGTCTGAACAGCAACTTGGAGATTTTGGATTTCATTGGTAACAATCTCACAGGAGAGATACCGCCAAATCTCTGCCACGGAAAGAAGTTGACAGTGTTTAACTTGGGATCGAATCCGTTTCACGGTAAAATACCCGCATCTGTTGGTCAGTGCAAGACTCTAAGCAGACTCATCCTTAGAGATAGCAACCTTTCAGGTCTTCTTCCCGATTTTTCTCAGAATCCAGATCTTTCGTTTCTCGATCTCAATAGCAACAACTTCGAAGGACCAATCCCTCGTGGCCTCGGAAGCTGTAGGAAACTCACGGCCATCAATCTGTCACGAAACAAGCTCACGGGGAATATTCCTCCAGCACTTGGGAATCTTCAAAACCTTAGATACTTGAATCTTGGGTCTAACTTATTAAGCGGTTCGGTTCCTCCAAAGTTTAGTAACTGGAAAGAGTTGACCACTTTGGTTCTCTCCGGAAACCGGTTTTCAGGAGTCGTTCCGCCGGACCGCGGCTCTTAGAGAAGAAGAAAACAACCATTTCTCGGAACTTTATAATAAATTAGTCAAAAATCAAACCCCTAATGTACGTTTTTCATAATGTTGTATTACATAATGAAAATGTATAATGTGTCTACCGTAACATTATCCGATGACGTTATATCGAAATATTTGACATTTTATAAACTAGTGGTGGTGGTAAAAAGATATTGGGAATAGTGGGATATGATGTAATGATGTGATGTTTGTATTGAAAAAGCCGATGGCTAGATTATTCGGCGGTTACATTAATTTTAGAAATAACCAAGTCGGCTCAGTCGCTCAGATCATTCTGGTTATTTACAAGATAATGTGGATTTAATATTTAATGATAAAATGTGGAATCAAGTTCGTTCATGCTATCTCGGATTTTGAAAACATAAGTTTTAGGGTGATGCATGCATGTAGTGGGATGACTAAGCGAATATCAAATTGTTCGTTTTGCGGAGTTGCGCTGAGGCCTAAGACCATGATTATCGCAGAGCTCTTGCGATGATATCTCAAAAAAAAAATTAATAAAATAACTAAAAGGATGAGAGAGAATTAGGAAACGTAGTCAAAAACTCTGGTGGAAGAGACTTTGACGTATAGGTTTAGAAACTCATAGTACATGTGTCAATAAATAAGTGGTTTATTTATTAATAAATAATTAAAATAAAATTAGATAATTAAAATATTAATAAATATAGTTTTTAAGAAACTATAAGAAGTTTTGACCGATAATGATGCTCTAATCTTTTGATAAAACAATGAATTTCATATTTTTCTTTTCTTTTTTCAAGGTGTTACCCATCACAAGTTTTAACTTTAAAATAGTCAAATAGTTCTGCTTGTACCTAACGTTTAGCTGTTCTTATCAATTAACAAATCGAATCTTATGATACTTGTACACGTAATATATCAAATTTAAAATTAGATAGTGAAACGATCATAACGTTTGCAAACAATTATATTATATTTGGTATGGGTTGTAGTAGGACCAAATCCCTTTGTTAGTACTTAAAAAAATAATGAACCCAAACCTACCCCAGTTCCACTAATTGACCACCCTCCAAACAAGGCTGCAAATGGACGAAAATAATCTAATTAATTAATGAGATATTTGTTTGATTACAAATTTCTAATACTTTTTGTTAACGGTTTCTTACTTCTTTGGCTACATTTTAGACGGATGTAAACCGATATCTTTGTAACGTATCAAAAAGTGATTCGCGTTTCTCGAGGAAAGAGAGAGAGTGTGAGAATCAAAGAAACAGAGAAGACTTCTTTTCTACAACACGTGTGTCTGAACACGGAAAGAAGGAAGACTGAATGAGAGACGGCGTTCACAAAGAATACGCGTTGAATGTTAGGTTCACAATCGTTGATACTTGATTCAAACCGAACATCTCGTCATAGACAAACTGAAAGACTTCAGCCCAAAAAAAAAAGAAAAAAAAAAAGAGACAACTGAAAGAATAAGATCAACAATCACCTTTTATTACCCATCAATCAAGTTCTCTACTTTCTTTTTTTATTCTCCTTTTCTCTCTCAAATTTCTCAATCTTGATTGAGACTGGGGCATGTTTCTTGAATCTTAATCCCAGATGAAGAATCTTGGGTTGCTCGAAATTCTTCTGCTTTTCTGTCTCTTTGTCTCGACCCGTATAGATTCTGTTTCTTGTCTAAACGCAGATGGGTTAACTCTACTCTCACTTCTGAAGCATTTGGAGGTAGTGCCAAAAGAAGTAACTTCAACATGGAAGATCAACGCATCTCAAGCCACTCCATGTAACTGGTTTGGCATCACTTGTGACGATTCTAAGAATGTTGCGTCTCTCAACTTCACCCGTTCTAGTGTTTCAGGCCAGTTGGGTCCGGAAATTGGGCAGCTCAGAAGCTTGCAGATTTTGGATCTGAGTACCAACAATTTCTCCGGTGCAATACCTTCCAGCTTAGGAAACTGTACTCAACTTGTTTATCTGGATTTGTCTGAAAACGGATTTACTGGTGAGATCCCAGATACTCTCGGTAACTTGAAGAGCTTGACGGATCTCTATCTTTACGTAAACTACCTCACTGGTGAGTTACCTGAATCCTTGTTTCGAATTCCGGGTTTACAGACTTTTCATGTTGAGTATAACAATCTTACCGGTCCCATTCCTCAAAGTATTGGTGAAGCTAAGGAAATCTTGGATTTGAGTATGTTTGAGAATCAGTTTTCTGGTAACATCCCTGAGTCCATTGGGAACTGCAGTAAGCTAGAGATTCTTTATTTGCACCAGAACAAGTTAGTTGGTACGTTGCCTGAAAGTTTCAACATGCTGGAGAATCTCACTGACCTTTTTGTTGCTAACAACAGTCTAAGCGGGCCAATTCGTCTTGGTTCACCTAATTGCAAGAACTTGTTGACAATAGATTTGTCGTACAATGCATTCGAAGGCGGTGTACCTCCTGAATTGGGGAATTGCAGTAGCCTTGAAGTTCTAGTCATTGTGAGTGGTAACTTGTCAGGTACAATCCCTTCATCATTGGGTATGTTAAAGAGCCTATCAACTATCAATCTTTCAGAGAATCGTCTCTCTGGTAGCATCCCTCCAGAGCTAGGGAACTGCAGTAGCTTGAGCTTGTTGAAGCTGAACAATAACAAGCTTGGAGGCGAGATACCGAGTACATTGGGTAAGCTCAAGAAGCTAGAAAGTCTTGAGCTTTTCGAGAACCAGTTTTCAGGTGAGATTCCTATCGAGATATGGAAGATTCAGAGCCTTGCGCAGTTGCTGGTTTATCAAAACAATCTCACTGGTGAACTACCTGTGGAAATGACTGAGCTGAAGTATCTAAAGATCGTTACGCTCTTCGACAACAGCTTTTATGGAGCGATACCATCGGATTTAGGTGTGCACAGCGGCTTAGAAGAGATTGACTTTATTAGTAACAAATTTACAGGAGAGATACCGCCAAATCTTTGCCATGGGAAGAAGTTGACAGTGCTCAATTTGGGTTCTAATCAGCTTCACGGTAAAATACCGACATCTATTGGTCACTGTAAGAGCATCAGAAGATTCATCCTTAGAGATAACAACTTTTCAGGTCTTCTTCCTGAGTTCCCTCATGATCATAGCCTTTCATTTCTCGACTTCAATAGCAACAACTTCGAAGGACCAATCCCTCGGAACTTCGGAAGCTCTAGGAATCTGTCGAGCATCAACCTGTCTCGAAACAAACTCACGGGACAGATACCTCCAGAGCTTGGGAACCTACTAGGCCTCGGATACCTGAATCTTTCGCATAATCTGCTGGAAGGCTCTCTACCATCTCAGCTGTCTAACTGCGTGAGCCTCGAGCGTTTTGATGTTGGATTTAACTCGTTAAACGGTTCGATTCCCTCAAACTTCAGTGCCTGGAAAGGCTTGGTCACTTTGATTCTCAGCGAAAACCGGTTTTCAGGAGGGATTCCTCGGTTCTTCCCTGAGCTTGTGAAGCTGTCTGATCTGCAGATGGCTCGAAATGCTTTTGGTGGTGAGATTCCTTCGTCTCTAGGGTCGATACAGAATCTGATGTATGGTTTGGACCTCAGCGGAAACGGATTAACAGGTGAAATTCCAGACAAGTTGAGGAATCTTGACAGATTAACACGACTCAACATATCCAACAACAAGTTGACAGGCTCCTTATTGGTTCTTGAAGATCTTACCTCATTGCTACACGCTGATGTCTCGAACAATCAGTTCACCGGTCCAATACCAGAAAACTTGAAGAATCAGTTGAGCTCTGACCCGTCTTCGTTTTCAGGAAACCCCAACCTCTGCATTCCACATTCCTTCCCCGTTAGCAACAACAGCGAGTTAAGTTACTGCGACGATCAATCTAAAAACGGCAAAAGTGGTCTCAGCACCTGGAAGATCGCCCTTATAGCAGTTTTGTCCACTTTATTCGTGTTGGTTTTGGTTCTTGCTCTTGTTTTCATTTGGGTACGCCGTCACAAAGGAAAACCACAGGCACAGAAAGATGCTTATGTCTTCACCGAGACAGGTCCATCATTGCTGCTGAACAAAGTTCTCGCAGCAACTGACAATCTAAACGAAAAATACATTATAGGAAGAGGAGCTCACGGCATTGTGTACAGAGCATCTTTGGGCTCAGGCAAGGACTACGCCGTGAAGAGACTCGTCTTCGCATCTCACATCCGGGCGAACCAGAGTATGATGAGGGAGATCGATACTATAGGGAAAGTCAGGCATAGGAATCTGATCAAGTTAGAAGGGTTTTGGCTGAGGAAAGAAGACGGCTTGATGCTGTATAGATACATGCCTAAAGGAAGCTTATACGACGTTCTTCACGCTGTTAGCCCAAAAGAAATCGAGCTAGACTGGTCTGCACGGTACAACATAGCGCTAGGGGTCGCTCACGGACTGGCTTATCTACACTATGACTGTCATCCTCCGATTGTGCATCGTGACATCAAACCAGAGAACATACTCATGGACTCGGATTTGGAGCCTCACATTGGTGATTTCGGTTTGGCTCGCCTTCTTGATGGCTCAACGGTCTCAACTGCCACTGTTACAGGCACCACCGGGTACATTGCACCAGGTAACATATATCATCATCTCATATACATATTAGACTTTGGTATAGTCTGGTTTAGAGTTTAACCGAGTTAGTTATCGGTTTATAATCTGTTAGGAAAATATATTCTCTGTTTCTTGTTTCTCTCTACCAGTAGCTAAAATTCACCCATGAAAATGTGCAGAAAACGCTTTCAAAACCGTGAGGGGAAGAGAATCAGATGTTTACAGCTACGGAGTTGTGTTGCTCGAGCTGGTTACGAGGAAGAGAGCAGTTGAAAAATCCTTCCCGGACAGTACCGATATAGTAAGTTGGGTGAGATCTGCGTTGAGCAGCAGTTGCAAAAACAATGTGGACGACATGGTGTCAACAATCGTCGATTCGACTCTCGTGGACGAGCTTCTGGATTCGAATCTTAGGGAGCAAATCATTCAGGTGACGGAACTGGCACTGAGTTGTACTGAGAGAGATCCGGCAAAGAGGCCGACGATGAGAGAGGTGGTTAAAGTGTTGTGTGATGCGCAAGGTCTTGTAAGATGCTCCTCTGGTTCGGTTCGTTAATATACTACACAAAGGAGCGCGACGTTTTACTACTGATTAGTGTGTTATAGACTATAGTTAACTAGAAGCAATGGAACTCGGCCCATATATATATGGGCCTAAGTAAGGCCCAAATATAGAGGCCCGTTATCTGTAATTGTAAAATCCCACTCATCAATCAATATATCAATTTTCAATTATAAGAAAACTGTTTTTGGAGTTAATTTTCTCGTCTTTGTCGGAGATGAAGATAGGGGCTGTCCGGGAGAGTTGGCCTGTACGGACTCCGGTAGTACCTCCGGCGGTTAGCGGTTTAATTCGCCGGAATGGAAAGCCGCAGCTCGGGTTTCCTATCTCGAACAGTGAGCTTAGTTCTTCTCTTTCATTTATAATGTTTGTTTTTGATTTTCCTCGGAAAGCATCATGTGGACACTTGTAGCAACTTGGTCGATATGAAATTGAGATGACTGTGGTAACATGTAGAGTAATCAAATGGGTTTCCTCATTGACAAATAATCTTTCCTGAAGAGACAAATGTTAAATTTTTATAGTTTAGTTTTGTTTCGTTGTATGTTGATCAGAAACTCCATTGAGTCACTTAAAAGATATGGTTGTTGTTTACCTTTCTATGTCAGTTTAGTGGTGACTGTAGAAGATAAAGTTCGGGTTTTTTTTTTCTTACAAATCTCTTGCCCCACCTATAGCTCTTATATAGTTTCCTTGCGGATTTCATGTTGCTGGGTCGTGTTTACTTTCTAAAGAGAAAGATTTATGTGATAAAAAGGCATTGGATTTTGCCAGGGTTGTCTCGTGGTGTGGTTATGGCTATTCATGGAGGAAGAGGATATCAGTCTCCGTGGGATGAAAAACCCTTTGAAACTCTTCCCACTGGCAAAAAGGTTTACGTTGATGAATCTGATATTGTAACGTTTCTTGATCCCCCCAAGGAGTTGATTCCGTTGGACCCTTCTTCATATAACCCAGCTGCTTATCTCTGGTTAGTCTGCTTTCTTTGATTGAGTTACATTGATTCAGTCTAAGCAAGATGGGTTGCATATCTAAAGTAGTCACTACACTACACAGTAATACCCATATATCATAGGATGGAATTTGATTAAGTCTATGCTGCAGTTTTAATTGGCTGTTTTTCCTCACTTGGCTGCGATAGATTGTTTTAGTTATCCATATATTTTCTTGGAGGGGAGAGGATTTTTCCAAGACAATATCTGGATAACTAATGATATAATGATGCGGTATTCAATTACCTGCTAATAATTAATGTTGTATATCTCAAAGCAAGAGAATAAAAGACACCAAACTAGAGTTATATTACCTCTAATCATGCATTTGATTGTACAGGAAAAAGATTGAAGATATTCCCGAAGAGAGGCGCCATCGCTTGCTACAATTTTTAGAGCCAAGGTTATTCTTGCTAGATTCTGATCGATATTTCGCTTTTGCGTCATGTGGTTGTCATACGTCTCTTGGAAAAGATTGGATTCTATTGCCAATTATTATTTTATTTTTTGGATGAAACCAGACATGGATTGACCACTTCGTGCATGTTTTTGGCATGTATATTGGTTTTCATGAGAGTTATGTATGCAGACTTATATCAAGAGCGTGGGAAGTAGCAGGCGCTCGTTATGAAGATCCAAAGTTAGCTAAAATGACTGCTTCCAAGTTGTTCTCTACTGGAGATGCGGAAATATCACTTGAATACTTTAACTGCCGAACAAGTCAGGGTAATCCATTTTAGGTCTGAGTCCCGGCAAATAAAAACGGTCATGTATGTTGATTTTATGTTCTTGACAGCTTCTAAGATATTCTATTCTTATTGTTAGGTCCACTAGTCATATCTTGGATAAATTCCTTCAAGATGGTAAGTCGGACGGATATCACTTTCATGCCTATATCATTCAGCAGCATCTATCCTTCGCTATCTTTCTTGATATAATATAAACGTTCCTTGGTAGGCTGTGTTTTGCTCCAACAACGGCCAAATCTATGGGCGTATTTGTGGTGAGTCCTTATCCAAGTAATGTTTTTCTCATAATAAATACGGCTGCTGAGAGTTGAATCTCAATTTATGCCATAGTTAAGTAGTTAGCTTTTATCTAACAATGGACAGATCATTTATGAGGCTATCTTTGGCATTGATATAGTAAGTTAAACAAATGATTTTCATTTGAGAGATTTACATATACGTTTGCATCTTTATGACTGTTTTTAAGCCTCTTCGCAAATGGTGAATCCCTATCTGTTGCTATATATGTTTAACTAATATCTTCAGAAATGATATCATGCAGGTGGACCGATAGTCTCAACCCTTGCGAATGCCTTCAGCCCGCTATACTTTGAGGTCGCAGAGGCAATGGAAGTTATGGCCACAGAAGAGCCCTGCGACATAGCATGCAAATTTGGTGATGGGCTTCTCGCGATTGAAGATTGCCCACAAGGCTTCCCTCGACCAGGTAAGATTCATTGCTTAGGTTAGCCGTTTCCACTTTCCTCGCAGACGACACACTATAATTCACTTGCATTACGCTAGTCTGAAACTTAATCCAAGGATTTTACACACCTTAGTTAGCTAAGCAAATAGTTCTCCATATGCGGCATTACGATATATTGCTACGACCATATTGACAACTCTGAACATTTGTATAGAAATCGTATATGTCCTTTATCCCCTCACTTCCACTTTACATTGAGCAATGGAGCATCTTTTAGTAAAAAAAACGAGAAACGTAATCAACTATGACTTTTTCTTACTCACATATCAGGTTTGAGAATAGCATAGACAAGAATGTGTCTAAACTCATAGCTTCATATGTTTTTTTCTTTCGCTTAATGTTGCAGCGAAGCATCCGTATCCATTCAACGACAGCGTCGTCATATACATACGACATATAGGTCCAGGTGTATGCGTAGGACAGGCATGGCAAGAAGGTAAAGAACTGCAACAAGTTCCTCAAAGATTATGCTCCGACATTCTTATGGTCAAACAATACAATTGAATCTAAAGGAGGCTGTTGTTAATTCGGATTGCAAAGTGTTTCACATTAGCTTGAAGAGCTTTTTGTTAACTTGTATTAGAAGCTTTAGACAAATTGTTTTAGAAACTTTTGGATCGTTGTATCCAAATGAACAAGTACGGCTGTTTAAAAGTGCTAAACGCTTTTTTGTTATTAAGTATGTCCGATTTGGTAATAAATGTTACTAAGGTTCTGACATCCGTTTAAGACAAAAGAAAAATGAATCCGTTAGTACATGACTCCATCTTCTTGCATCATCGAATACAGATTCGATTAATTCGAATTTGGATTAAAATTTTCTTTTATATCTTTTGGAAACCACAAAGATCAATTTTTTATTCTAAAATATTCTTTATGGATCCTTGTGCCATCTTTCTTTCATTGGTGGATATAATTTTTTTTTTAAAATGGCGAAGTAACAACACGAAGAACGAAAGGAAGGAAAGGTAAAGAGAGATTGATAGGTTGTAAAAAAAAGTTTCTTTTGGACGGTACAGATGACGAAAACGCGAATCTAACGGTCTGAATTCTCTGTAACTCCAACGTCTTTTGCTAATTTCATGTGAGCAAATAGTCAAATCTGAAAATGCTTTAAAGAAAGGTATCTCTGTCTACACGTCCTGCGTCACTTGCCTTTTTTCACTCTCTGTCGTCAAAATTAGTCTCAGCTCTTTCATCATCATCCTCCCCTCTCTCTCTCTCTCTCTCTCTCTCTCTCTCTCTCTCTCTCTTTTTGTTTTTAATTTTATTCGAAGCCCTAATTTTTTTATTTTCCTCATCCTCGTGAGGTTGGTGACAATCTAATTTCTTGTTTGCTCTTTTTTGGCTTTCGTGTTTTAAGTTGAAATCTGGAATATGAATAAATGAATGTTTCACTGTAGATAAAGTTTTCATTTTTCGTTGGAGAATCGAAAGTAGTATGTTTTGGTGTTCGATTAAGGGTTGGTCTAGTTACTCCTTTAGCTTTCGGTTTACTCCTTAGGGATCTTGATGTACAAAAAGGATGACTTTTTCCCTTATATGTACAATTCGTACGAAAGATCTGGTGTTGTTGGAATTGTACATTTTGGGAGTAAAAGTGTATGAAGAAAAAGGAATAAACTGCTATGCATTTAGGTGTAAGAAAAGGCCCTTTTACGTTGTACATTCTGATAGCAAAGTTTGCATTTTGGGGGTTCATAAAGCAAAGTTTGCATTTTGGGTATCGATTGTTAGACATTTTAGTTGAAGCTAATCTTGCTCGTAGTAAATGGATTCTTTTGTTTGACGCTCTTCAAATAGAAACGACTGCTTTTGCATTTCCTTACAACTTCTTTTCTGCTTTTAATACTGCAGAGAATAACCCACAAGGTCAGTAGGTCACGGCAAGGTGTGTCCGAGAGGACTATACAGTAGATGTTGTGATATTTCTCTTACTTGACGGCTTTGAAATAGGTTTGTGGGAGAAAACGCCGTAGTGTCATGCTTTTCATGCTCTTAATCCAAATGTTGGACCTTTAATCCCATTTTTTTCTACTTTGACAGGAGTTTAGCAATGGACGGAGTTCCGGGGATCAACACTGTTCCAAATCCTAACCATTATGACAAGTCAATAGTGCTAGATGTAAAACCGTTACGAAGTTTGAAACCTGTTTTTCCTAATGGTAATCAAGGTCCACCATTTGTTGGAGGTCCACCTTTTGGCCCTTCTACTTCTTCTTCTGGGTATTCGCCTTTCTACCCATTTGGAGCACAACAACCAACTCAAGATACTCCGGATCTCAACCAAACTCAGGACACGCCTCCTCCATCGTTTGTTGCACCTCTTCGATCATATAGAACACCTACCGTATCAAATGGCCCTAGTACCTCAAGCGGAACTAAAAGAGGAGTTGGTCGTCCTAAGGGAACTAGTAATGCGAAGAAAAAAGAGAAGACTGTCCCCAAAGAGCCTAATTTGGATGCTCCGGTAGTGAAAAGACTCAGTGCAGATTTTGACAGCGGGATCAGTGTAGCAGAGCGAGAAGATGGAAATGGGGACTTAGTAAGTAGCGTATTGATGCGTTTCGATGCTGTTAGGAGACGTCTCAGTCAAGTTGAGTATGGAAAGGCCGGAACTTCGAAAGCAGCAGGTACTTTGATGAGCAATGGGGTGCGGACAAATATGAAGAAGAGAGTTGGCACGGTTCCTGGAATTGAGGTTGGGGATATCTTCTTCTCCCGGATAGAGATGTGTTTAGTGGGTCTTCACATGCAGACTATGGCTGGCATTGACTATATAACAAGTAAGGTTGGGGCAGATGAAGAGCCTTTAGCTACTAGTATTGTTTCTTCTGGACGTTATGATGGTGAAGCCCAGGATCCTGAGTCTTTAATCTATAGTGGACAAGGCGGCAATGCAGACAAGAACGGACAAGCATCTGATCAGAAACTTGAAAGGGGTAATCTGGCATTAGAGAAAAGCTTGAGAAAGGGCAATGGAGTAAGAGTCATAAGAGGGGAGGAGGATCCAGCTAGTAAAACAGGAAAGATTTATATTTATGATGGACTTTATTCAATCTCAGAGTCATGGGTAGAGAAAGGGAAATCTGGTTGCAACACATTTAAATATAAATTGGTGAGACTACCTGGTCAGCCACCTGCCTTTGGCATCTGGAAATCTGTTCATAAGTGGAAGGAAGGTTTGACTGCAAGAACAGGCCTTATCCTTCCAGATCTCACTTCAGGAGTTGAAAGTAAACCTGTTTCGCTTGTGAATGACGTTGATGATGAGAAGGGGCCTTCTTATTTTACTTACATCTCCTCTCTCAAATACTCGGAAACCTTCAGTCTAAGTCAGCCCACAATTGGTTGTTCCTGTCATGGCTCATGTGCACCGGGAAATCTTGATTGCTCTTGCATCCGAAGGAATGGCGGTGATCTCCCTTACCTTAATGGGGTTATACTTGTTTCTCGGAGGCCAATGATATATGAATGTGGACCAACCTGTCCATGCCATGCCAGTTGCAAAAACAAAGTGATTCAGACAGGACTGAAAGCCCGCCTGGAAGTGTTTAAGACAGCCAATCGTGGTTGGGGTTTACGTTCTTGGGATCCCATCCGTGCTGGTTCTTTTATATGTGAATTTGCTGGTGAGGTCAAAGACAAAGGCAAGCTTGGAATGGACCAAGAAGAGGATGAGTTTGTCTTCGATACATCGCGTGTTTATAACTCATTTAAGTGGAATTATGAGCCTGCGTTAGTAGATGAGGACCCTTCAGATGAATTCCCCGAGGAGTTTAATCTCCCATCACCAGTCCTGATCAGTGCCAAGAATTTCGGCAATGTAGCTCGGTTCATGAATCACAGTTGCTCCCCCAACGTTCTGTGGCAGCCAGTTACTTGTGAAGGAAGCGGTGAATCGGTTGTCCACATTGCTTTCTTTGCCATTCGTCACATTCCTCCGATGGCCGAATTGACATATGATTATGGGATCTCCCCTACATCCGAGGCCAGAGATGGGAGCCTTCTACATGGAAAGAGGAAATGTATCTGTGGTTCAGTGAAATGCCGTGGTTCATTCGGATAGTCTGATAAATGTAAACACTTGATTTCCACCTATCTTAGATGATATTATTTTCTTTTTTACTTTCATATTTAATTCTGACACAATCCGTCTGAAACCATTTCTGTTGTCACAGGGCAGAAGGTCTCAACGTATGTAGCAAAGTAAAAAAAGGTGTGCCTTTTGTTATGCGCAGTTCTTCTTCTTAATGTTAAAAAGGTTGCCGTTTTTAAAGACCGTGTATGCATTTACATGTTCTGTGGCTATGCATACACATTTAATGTATTATATTGGCACCACATCTGCTTTAGGTTCCATGCTCGTGGGTTTGGTGAAAACAAACTCTATAGAGCGATGATTCAGTTATGTTTTTAAGCTTTTTGTAGCAACTTATCAGTAGACTTTAAGAATGAGAAGAACAAAAAATTCGATGTATGTTTGGTATTAATCGTCAATGTTCTTCATGTACTCTTTGGAAAGCTTTGTTTCCATGATGAGTTTCTGTTCCTTAATGAGCGAGTAACCTGATTCCAGCAACGCTTCCACCGTTTGCTGTTTACACCATTATCATCATCATAAAACAAACCTTTCATATGATCTCAAGTGGAAGCAAAGCTTGAAAATTATGTATTAGTAAGAGAAGAGAGATCACTGTGAAGCATGTAATGGCATTTACCTCAGGGGGAATGAATTGAGGAACCTCTTCGGTCTTTCTGCGCCGGAGAAGAGTTTTCCCTAGAGTCTCCATTCCTCCAGCTTCATCTACCCACTGTTACAACAAAGAGATTAGCCATTTTCACTGCAGAGATCTTATCAGTCATGGCTGAAGTAAAATTACCTTAAGGATAGATCTATCATATGTACGTGACCTCAGAGCTCCATAGAAGTCAAGTGCTGCCATAAATAATGAAGGGTTAAGGAAACTTCACACTGCAACTTCACATTCCTTACCGAGATAGTAAATATATTACCTTGATTTGGAAACTTATCAACAATGCTTACAACATCTTTCCTCGATATCCCATCTTTCTCGTACATTCTGCTAACAATGTTGACGATATCTTCACGAGTTGGCTGCCTGTTTTAAAATACAACGCTTAAGCTTTCTGTCAGAATCAGGGAAGCTTCCATAGTTGCAGGAAAATAAAATGCAATCTGTGTATTTTATCTACCAGTAGAACTTTTCCATTCTTCCTTCACGGATCAGTGGAGCATAGAGCCTGGAAAAATCGTTCCCTGTGACAATGAGAGGAACTCTGTTGACGATGTCAGCTTCTCTCCAGTCTTGTCCCACACTTACCCTTGTAGGATTATCCGCAAGATTCATCAGAGTACCGACGACTATCTGGTTGTTCACTGTCATTTGTGTTTCCCCTAAAAAGAGAGCACTAAACTCAGTTTAGATCATCCCTGTGGAATAAAGGCAGAGCCGCAGAGGAGTCACAACATAGCTTAAAGTTATATGATATTGAGTCTTTACCAAATCTACCAAGGCCAGCATCAATATCATTGATCATGAGAACACTCATCTTCCCCTGCAGTACAAGTCATCATCAAAGTTCATGCCAAACCCATATAAGATAATTAGGTGTAGCAAAACCGGGAATGATAAGAAAAGCTCCTAACTTGATTCTGAATGACTTGTGAAGCTGTTCGATAGCGGTCACGTATGAGTTTTCCCGGTTCACCTGTTAGGAATATCAGAAAGATCAGAACTTTCCATAGCACAATTGGTCACTAAAGTAACCAGGTTGTTAGCAAGTGGTTTACTACATAGACCCAAATAAACAAATATTTAATATCAGAGTTGGAGAAAATCACCAGCTCTATCAGATTCCAACTCTCCTGCAGACATTATAACCGGTTCAACTCCCATGGTTTTGAATATAAGTTCGGTCTGAAACGTTTTGCCTTGTCCTTTACCTCCCCAGATACCTAGGCAGTCCCAAAAAAACCGCAATGTTCAAGTGATGGTAGCGAGGTGTCAATCACCGGATCTAAACAGAGAAGCAGGAGGCGCATTCATTACCTAAGATCAATGGGATTTTTATATTTAGAGAGCTGGCAAGGTAGTTCTTCACAATGTGGACAGCTGCAGAAAACAATCGAAATCGATATGTTACGGTAAATCGAAGGAAGAAAGAAGGATTGCAGCGGAAGTCAATGAATCCAACAAAGATCATGTCAAAAGTTCCAGACTTTTGAGGCTGTTCATATATGAACCCTATCATCCAACGTGTAAGTTACCAATGCATTAATCCCTTTATCTCTATATAATCTTCACCCAAGGCTTAGACGCTTAGCTCAGATTAACTTACCAACTTTATCCTGTCAAAAGAAAAGAAGAATTAAGATATAAGCAAACATGTCTCAATTTGAATAAAACCATTGGCTCAGTTGCTACATTGTTGCAGATATATAACAGTTACCATGAACGTTGGCGCAATGTAATAATCTCCTTGAAGATGTTCAAAGGACCTCGTGGCCTTCTGACGGTAATCAAACACAATATCAGCTGAAAAGTTACAGAATTACAACTTTGTTAATCGCATAATCAGAGACCAACGTTAACTCAATTCTTTGGGATTGTAAGAGACTTAACAATCTTTCCCAAGGAAATCTCCGATGAACACGTCATCGATCATGCCGGCTCTTGCTCCTACAGCTATGTTAACGTTATCCGACTCCGCGCCAAGCCTGTAGAGATAATCCTTCCCTTCGGAATCTTTTACTTCCCAAGACGACTGCTCCGATAACTTCCGCGGCTTCTTGGCACTGTCTCCACCATTATCAGCTCCTTTTCCGCCGTCATCTCCGGCCGAGAGAGACGAGGAGGGCTTGGAGCAAGCGATGGAAGAAGGTTTTCTAAGGGAGATTAAAGTATTGTTGAATGTGGAAGAGGAAGAGGATTGTAGTGGCGGAAACTTGAAACGCAAAGATATGTTTGCAAGCGCCATTAAAGCTTCTGCCTTTGAAAAAAGAAACAGATTTTTTGTTTTTGTTTTTTTTTTTGTAATATTCTTTTTCTCCCGAAGATAGGATTTTAAAGAAGAAGAGCCATTTGTTCAAAGGATCTCTCGACTGTTGTTTTTTAAAGTATGTCCTTTGAAAAAAAAAAAAAGTCATCTTTGTTTCTTGTCTGATAGTAGTTCTGTGGTTCTTGAAGACAAAGACTAGTTTTTTGGCCCCACGTTTAATCTTCTTCTCTTTGTTACTACTACTTGCAGTTCCAGTTAGTTACTTAGTAATGATGACAACTAATTTCATTTGGATAAGGCTTGACACTAAACAAAGCGTTATTTAGTTATTTCTTGGAAGGTAATCAGCAAACCAATTAATGAAAACATGCATGAAGCAGCGGTTACTGCCAGATGCATTGGTACTTTTAACACATTTCATTATTCATTATCATTGGTTATATGACCGTACATATCCACTTATAATTACACACATATGTATCATACCATACAGCAGTACAGAAAAGTAAAGTTGTCACCATAACGACAATAATTCGAGAACAATTTGGCGATCATGAGATCGAGATGATAAATGATCGAGCGTGTGTGTGATCAAGAGAACCAATTAACGAGCTCGTCCACGTGGGTGCCAGCTGGAGGGGGAGGTACATCTTGCATTACCTTCTCTTGCCCCTTTGGATAGTATATTCCCGTGCCTTCATGTGGGACCCAACTACTGGCTGATGACGACGTCTCTCCGACGGAGAAACCTCTCATCGTCTTCATATCCTCTCCGGCGCCGGCGCCGGCTCCATCCGTCTTCATCGTCTCCCTCACTATGTCGTGCGACGCGCTCTTCTTGTGGATCGATTTCCTCAGCATCGGCCTATATATGTTGAATGTGTAAAACTATAAGCTATATATATAACACAAAACAATCACAATTTTACAGTCTTGCATGATCTCTGCATTATCAACATGACATGCAAGTAGGTATCGACTTACTTGACGAACATGGTGTTCATCGTTTGTGCGCCACGAGACGTGAAGGTGGAAGTCGCCATGTCAATCTCTATGATCTCCCTTACAATAATTAATGTGTATGAGAGTAATCGGATATATAGTGATAAATATACAATATAATGTGTGTGTGTTGAGAGAGGAGTTGCATTTATATACACACATCATCATCAAATGTGAATGGAATTATTCAAACATAAAATACAATAAAATTGGAGTGGGACGATATAGAGTGAGATAATCCATACTCACATTTCCCAACGTAGATAGATTAACACAAGACCCATGCCTCTCTTTGGTCATCTCCTCCACGTGGCATGATCCACGTCTTCAAATTTTGGATCATTCCTCTAAAATACATTATACACAGACGTATGCGTACACATACTAGTCGTTTTGGTCTCTTGTGGCGTGATTAATGACCCATTTTGAGCATTAAGTTATACTGGGCTTTCCATCTAAAGCCCATTAATATATGAAGCCCATATATGGCCCATGAACCTGAAATAGATTAATAAAAATTAAATTAAAAAATCGTAGTATATAAATAAGCTTTTATTTATTGTTGTGGGAAGATTCTTCTGTTCAGGTTATTTCTCGTTTGATCCTAGTCCTATGTTATGTTGTAGTCTCCTCCTCCTTACTTTATCAGGTGATTCTTATCTCTTTCCTTCCTTCTTACAATCCTCCAATTTTAGGGTTTTATTTCCTTTTCATCTCTCTCTGCTTTTTTCATCTGAAAGTCTCTTTTTTTTATGTAATTCGATGCGTCTTTGAGTGTCTCTTTTTTTCAACGATCGTCGTGCTTTGGTCACCAATTCGAGAGAATTGTCTATAGTTTTTACTTAATTACTCATCTTTTACGAGAAAGTAGCTGAACTTTCGATAAATCTTAAGACTTATCGATGATAGCAAAACCTTCAGGGTTTTTGAACTGTTTCTAAGTTGGGACTACTCTCTTTTGTTGTCGTGAGTTTAAAACGAATTTTCTCAAGTCTTTCATAGTCTGTCCTAATTGCGATGACTTTGTTTCCTAACTAAAGTTTGTACCTTTTTTTGCTGGTGTCTGCATAATTTTGTAGTGTAAAGAATGGGTCCAGAATCCAAAGGAAGAGCATGGCTTGGTAAATTCTACAACAAGCTTGAAAAGATACTTGTGGAGGTGGACACTTTCACTTCTCAGGTACTTCTCTCTGCGATTCCATTGTTGTCATATTCAATCTAATGTATTGTTTTTAGAGAGTGAGTGAGTGATTGTTTCTTGTATTTTTGAACAGAGCACGCTTTGTTTGAAATCAGCTGATCCTTCGGGATGGGAATCTGTAAGAGGTGAATCAGAGGAAGTTGCGGAGGACCGTTCTTCTGATTTGCATCAACACTATGATCCGCTTGTTTTACGGAGCTGTGACAATCCTTCTGATCCACCATCACGTCAGAACTTTGACATTGCAGGAAATGTTAGGGTTGAGGAACAAGTTGAAGAGGATATATTGGAGGATGGTTTATCAGCCTCCTCGTCGTCTGATGGAGAAACACTCTCTGGAGCTCCATTGCTCCATGAGTACTGTGATGGTAATCTGACATCAGCCACTACTCTTGGTGATGATGAAGAACCAATAATTACCAATGAAGAGTCTCACATCACTGACACTTTAACTCCTCAGACATTTTCTGCTGGAGAAGCTTCGGTTTTTCCAAGCGAGGAAAGTGTAGAAGAAGTTAGGGTTGAATCGTGCACAGATTTTGTTCCCACGGAATCTCAATCTACTCAAAGTTCAGTCGAAAGTCTTGGGACTGGAGTAGAATGTAATGATGACCCTGTTTTATCAGATACGCTTACGATCTCTACGGTTGTATTAAATCTAAATCCAACCGACACAGAGATTCCAGATGCTCCTGTTCAAGATCATGTGGCAGACATGAGTGTCTCTAATAAGGGTTGGTGCTTCACTGACCCTTTACTCTAGTTTTTTTTAGTTGGACCCTTATATTACTTAACCTGTTTTATTATTTGTAACATTGTTGCAATACTTTTTTTCTTTGTAGATAATCCAGATGATGTGATTGATGACAAATCTGATGTTGCTACACTGGATACCATAGCATTGTCCGGTTTGGAAATTCGAGAAGACCCCTCGTTTGTTGACGACAATGAACTCTATGCACTGGGTGTTAGGACCAAAAAACTCAGATCATTCAAGGTTCCTTGCTTTCTTCCTCTTTCTCGTAAATATGACTAACCTGAAACCTTTTTCTTGCTAATGAATATTTAGCATTACTTATCTCCTATTGCGTAAATTTACCCTTTTCTATCATCAGAGAAAGATCTTGGATGCTTTAACTAAGAAAAGAAGAAGAGAGAAGGAGTATGAACAGCTTGCAATTTGGTTCGGAGATGCAGATATGGGTTCGGATCTGGTCAGTGAAGACTCTGAACACAAGGAAGCCATAGACTCCAAAAGCTCACAGGTACATGAATCACAAGATTCTCAGTGGGAGCTATTGTGAGAATTATGCTAGCATCATTTAGTACAAGTTTAAGTCCGGTCTGGGTATAGTGAGACTCCTTTTGTTTATTAAAACATAAACGAGCTAATCTGCTCTGAGATGCAAACTTTTTTTTTGACGATTTAGAACCAAAAATTTATCCTATCTTCGCTTGCTTTTATATCTGCTCAAAATAACATTTTGTCGAAAAACCATTGATGGTAAAACGTTCATGTTCTTGACCTCGACAATCCCTGAGAAGGGATCAGAAAGAATTTCGATGACTGCGTAGCAAATATGCATAGAGAATCTCGTTCCATGTATCAGGAACTCCAGGCAAACACCAGTGGATGCAATCTCCATAGTTTTTCGGATCAGCTCTCTGTTCCTTTGTCAAGAGCTTCCCTCTCCGTTCTCCGTACACAGTTGTATGTCCATCTTTCCTATATTCTGACAGTTGCGTAATGTTCAGGAACGTTACATTTTCTCCAACTCTGCTTAGAACATCACCAACTATCTTCATGATTTCTTGGTTTGATCCTGTGCCCCAATAAGATTGTTTGTCTATTGGATATAACTCATCATAACAGGTTCCATCGCTCCCTGGATTCCACTCCCAGCTCCTGCCAAGAGCACACACCAAAATCACACTCCTAGTCTTTGGAAATTGAATAGGTTTCCTCTAAAATCTAATCTTTAATCTGTTGAGTTTTTGAAATCTTCCATGTTTTGTGTTCAGAAGGAACATACCATAGATGAGTCGGAGACATACTGGTGAAGAAAACTCTTTGCTTCACTGGATTGATCTTCTTCACTAACCACTTGGCCCATGTTTCTAACGCCATTCTATAGGCAGTCGTCACATTGTACTCTTGAACGTCACTGGTATCTCCATACCTGCATATGCATTTACATATAAGGTTTCCTTCCAGGCGTTGAAAGGCAAGATTCTCAAATATGGCTCACGCGGTATATAGCTTACGTTGCATTGATCTTAGGTTGATGCATCCACCATACATAGCTCTCAAAGACTAGAACATCAACACCTTCCCAGCTCTTGCTATGTTTTTCAATAGCGTCGAGGTTAACCAACCTTTTGTGTACTGTATGATTAGTTGCATGATCTGAAATCGATTCAACGATGAAAGGTGCCCAGTAATACTCGATGGAGACGTTGTATTCCTGATCATATTGCGTACACTTCAATGTAAGAAACATATCTTGGTTCTTTTACCATTAGGAAAATGACTTTTTTATGTACCTCAGCTTTAAAGATCTTCATAGGAGGAATCCTGTGAAAGGACTTCTTATTTTCAGGAATAACTGATTGTACCATACAGACCATTGACTCGAACGTGGTTCTCTGAACTGAGTCTCCTATGAACATCACCCTCTTGTCTCTCAAGACGTCCAACAGTTTCAGGGCATCAAACCTGAAACATCTCAGAGATATCAAACACTACTCAAGTTTGAAATTTGATATGGGAGCATAAAATCACCATGCTTTTTCTTCCTTACCTGGGCAAGTCACATGAGCTCGGTTGCCATCTCCAGTTCTGGTAATAAGAATCAGGCCGTCCGTTTCGTTGACATGTTGTCTGTTTGACCAAATAAGGGCAGCTCTTCTCTGTATAAAGTGGGTAAGAGACATTGTCCCAAACCCATTGTCCTTCGAAGACGTTGCAGCTCTCATCAAGCTGATCCTCTTTGGTAACAAACACTGCTTGTTTCTGTCTGAAGCCATAGAGTTGGAATATTCGACTCTTGTTGCTCTTGAGCTCATCAAGGATCCATCTTGCGGATCCTAAAACAAGAACACTAACAAGCACAACTTGGAAGATGGATTGAATAATCCGGGAATCTGCAGATGTTTGTTTCGACATTTGAAACAGACTCAACGGAAGAATTAGCTCGTTTAGAACCCTCCTTCTTGTTGTTAGAGTTCATGAATCTAACTAAGTTGGGTGTTTGAAAGAATTGACTATCTTCACATATAAGCAAAATGACTTAGTTCCATGTAACCACCAGTTGGTGAACTTGCTACATTTGGTAGCATGTCTTTTTTTTTGTTAATTGGTCTAAAATTAGCAAATGTGATAGAAAAATAAGAATATATAAGACCAACAATCCGACTACAAAATATTCTCCGATCTGGCTCAGCAAGACTGGTCAGTGGAGAAAATCCAGTAATGGCCATAGGAGAGCAATTATTATAAGATAACAAAACAATTAAGACGTACAGAACAAGCCTGTTCGATTGATGACAAGGCCGAAACAAAACACTTAAAAAAAGTTCACTTTTTATGTACAGTTAACAAGAACCCTACTACAAAAAAATCCGATGGGGAAAAAGTGGGAAAAAAAAAAAAAAAAGACAACCTAGCTTTGCTACTGAAAGAGATGCACCAAGTTTTGAAATTGACAACACGATGGCTCCCACCTATGCTAAATACTTTCACGATCTTGGTTAATTACCGGTATCAGACCCATGCCCTGAGCTGTCACTGTCAGAATCTGTATAAGGAAAGAGGTATGTGAGTAAATTGGTCTCGAAATGTGATGCTGATAAAGGAAGAAGGGTAAACAATTTCAACATTTACCACTAGAACACGAGCCTGATCCACTACTAGAACTGTTAGAACTACTTGATCCACCAGCATTCACTTCTTGTCGAACTGGAGATGCCACATGACCTAAATGTCAAAAGCAAAATTATAGGCAGAGTTATTGTAGTGGGGCTAAAAGACTAATATAGTACTCATAAATAATAAATCTCACCTAAATCTGTAACTTTTGGCGATCCAGGGACAGTTACTAGAGTGTTCTGTGAACACGAAAGAAGCAAAAGGATATCATTAGAGTCTAGATACCAGTTAATACGGTAAAAGCAAGAGAAGTGAATAGCAATTAGTTATTTGCTCTCACCGGTTCTTGTACACTGTTGTGAACAGATTCAGCATCTCTTTCAGAGCCCACTCCCTGTTCTTCCTTTCTCTTGCTCGAGCTCTCCTTATATTCGGTCACGAATCTGTAAAGCTCCCAAAGCGTTTCGAGATCAAGACTATCAATATCCAACTCAATCTCATCGTCTTGTTGAGCGAGTTCCGGATTCCTCTTCTTTATAATCTGAACAACCGCCTCTAGCTTGTCGAAAGGCAAATCCTGAAGGTCTTCACTAAGTCTCCGCTTCTCTTCAAACGTCAACTCCCTATTTCCAGATGCCTCTTCTTCTTCACGCTTCTCAGCCTCAAGGGAAACAGTTAGAGCTGCAGGTTCAACTGGGTTTGTCATAGATTCTGCTCTCTCCAAGTTCCTATTTTCAACTACTGTTGTAGGAGGAGGGCGAGGAGGAGGAGACGGGGAAGGAGTAGGAGCTCGTATTGGTAACGGCTCAACATAATGAGTGTTTGTCAAAACAGGAGCATGGAAATCAACATCACGGGCAATTGGTTGTTGCTTCCTAGTAAGAGACTGATACTGCGTTTCAAGCGGCGCCCATTTCTCTTCAAACATGTTCAACAAAAACTCAGCCATACGATGCACATCATGCCCCACAGGATTATACAGCATTGCATTGTTAAAAGTAAGCCTGACGTCGTCAGCAAACTCCAAGGGTGACTTATAGTAACTCTTACTCAACCTAGTCTTCACTGTACCCAAATCCATAGGCTTCTTAACAATAGTGTGATAATCATGTAAACCAAGCCTAGTCGCATCCACTGGCGTATTGAAAACCCATCCAAACTTATGCTTCATCAACTTCGTAAGCAAATTTGTGCAGTTCTTCAGTATCTGAACCGTACCTTTATCAGCAGCAGCTCCATGTCCTCCCTTCTTACCACTGTTTGCTGTCTTGAGCTTCTTGCTCGGCACTGGCTGCTGCGTATCCACGACTCCGACCATGTTGTGACCTCGTGGTTCGAGCCGCTTGATCAAGCTCCTAACTTCTTCCAGCTCAGCTGTTAGTTTCCGCTTCAAGTTCCTCACTTCAAGCTTCGAAATTGAGCTCAGGCTTATCTTCATCATCTGATGATTGTTATCCTCCGACCCAACCGAATTCAACATCTGATGTCTTTTTTTAACGCACAGCGCCAATATTTGGGATTCTGAACAGAGAATCGAAGATCGGTGAGGTAATCAGAGAAGTGGTTATGTTATGATCGGCGGTTCATGAACATTGACTGGGATTGCAACAACGAAACCCTAGGAAGCAATTGGAGTCGCTGCGGTCGCGAGAATATCGTAGACACGCGCGCTTTAGCTCACGCGCTTAAAGAACCCGAGAAATTAGGGGAATAACACATGTGTAATGTGTGACTGGGTAATAACGCCTACGTGTCCCGGACAAAAAAAACCCAAACCGGAACTAACCGGGGAAGAAAAAACACATGTATGTAGATTTGACTTAATTGTGTTCAAAGGGAGATTTGACTTAACTGAAGGTAGAAAGCATATAAAACTAGCTTAAGCCATGTGCAATTCCATTGGAAATCCAACTCTTAAATAAAAATTCGAGAAAGATCCGATTTTTAAGCAAAGAATCATCTTCAATAGTTGCAATCAAATTCACACGGAGAAAAAGAAGAAGAGCAAGCCAAGAAAATGGCCTTCAAGAATCATGCTTCAAGAACTATTCCTACTTCTTCTTCCACTTCATTTCCATTTAGATTTACAACAATCGTTATATTAGTACTCATCTTCTGTTCTTCTTACTACATCTTCTTCTCACAGTTCGATTACTCTCCGGTGACTTCTTTGACGGAAAATCATCCATTCGCCGGAGATCTTCGAGACCTAACATCCCCTTGGAACAAACTCTCTCTCGGACCAATCTCCGAGAAGCTAAAACTCGCCGTATTTTGCAAGTCATGGCCCGTTGGTTCGATCCCTGGAGGAATGGAGCGTCACGCATACACTCTCTACACTTCTCTCGCCTCAAGAGGCCACGAGATTCACGTCTTCACGGTTTCTTCCGACAAAAGTAACCATGAAAACCAAGACGAGTATTACAACAAAGGAGATCTACACATCTACCTTTCTCCAAACGAAAACGGCGTACTTAACATCTCTCATGCCTTCGAGATCTTCCACAGAATCAACGGTGTAGATCATCCTTTCGATTATGTTCATACGGAGAGTGTTGCTCTGCCTCATTGGCGAATCAAAATGGTGCCTAACCGAGACGTGGCTGTGACTTGGCACGGTATATGGTATGAGATTATGCATTCCAAGCTTTTCCAAGAGCTTTACTACTCGAGTGATCATCCTAGCTCTGATCTTCAACAAACGATGCCTAGACTCGTCGACGAAATCAAATTCTTCCCGAAATATAAACAACACATTTGCATAAGCAACAGCGCGCGTGAGGTTCTCGTTAACATCTATCAGCTTCCTAAGAGAAACGTTCACGTAATCGTCAACGGCGTTGACCAGACCAAGTTCGTGTATTCCCCTGAATCTGGAGCTAGGTTCAGGGCGAAACACGGTGTTCCTGATGGTAATGGTACGGTTATTGTGATGGGTGTCTCTGGACGCTTGGTGAGAGACAAAGGACATCCACTTCTCTACGAAGCGTTTGCTTTGATCGCTAAAACGCACCCGCAAGTGTATCTACTTGTGGCTGGATCTGGTCCTTGGGGGAAAAGATACGCGGAATTAGGGGAAAACGTTAGGGTTCTAGGATCTCTAGAGCCAGAAGAGCTCTCTGGTTTCTATAACGCTCTGGATGTGTTTTTGAATCCAACGTTGAGACCTCAAGGGCTTGATTTGACGATCATTGAGGCAATGCAGTGTGGTAAACCGGTTGTGACGCCGAATTACCCGAGCATTGTTGGGACGGTGGTTGTGGATGAGCGTTTAGGGTATACGTTTTCTCCAAACGTGAGATCTCTTGTTGAGACGTTGGATTCTGTTGTAAGAGACGGGTCTAGGGTTTTGGAGATGAAAGGAATAGCTTGTAAGGATTTCGCTCTTTCGATGTTTACAGCTACTCAAATGGCTTCGGCTTATGAACGATTTTTTATGTGTATGAAGAATGAGAGGTATTGTAGGTACCCTCTTCCTATAGATAGTTAATTTTTTCATTGATTTGTAAGTTACTTTGAATCATTTCTTTTGTAACAAGTTACATGATCTCTAAAAAATAGACAGCTTCATACTCTTCATTAACACAATACACATACTTGCAAGTTTTTGTGGATCTAGTAACGAAATTAAAAGTACTGGCTATGTATCCGGTTTATCAATTTAATAGTTGTTAGAGCCTGTTATGTTATCTTCACACTGTATTCTATTTTTCTTTTTTTGTTTATATTTCACAAATCTTCTTCTTCGTTGTAGCTCGTACGAAAAATAAGGAAATGGAAAATTTGAAACAAGGGTTCTGTCCCTGAAAAAAAAAAGTGGAGTTTCGAAGGAGGGGAATATTAGAGACGTTGACTTCGAGCTTAAAAAAGGTCCAATTTCCTTAAAACCAGATCTCTGTTTTCCCCTGTTTTTACCTCTACTTCAATTCAATCACTATGGCCCTGTTCGTTTGGTAAAGAAGATGAGATTCCTACATGCAGCGTCTAAACGCAGTAACTAAATGATGTTCGTTTATGATTTTGATTATGTATTCTAAAATTGTATCTAAATGCAATTTGTTTTGTATTTCTATGTCTATATTTAGACGCATCTTATGTCAAATGACCAAAAACTCTTTACTTTTTTTTTTTATATATAAACTTAAAATAAAACAAAATGATTTTATAATATTTAAATTTAAATTGAGAATTTAGAGTTTTTTTATGAGAAAACGGGATTTTACGATTTTGTCAGAAAAACGAGATTTTACGGTTTTTAAGGAAAACGAGATTTACAATTTTGACGGGAAAATGAGATTTTGCGATTTTAGCGGAAAAACGAGATTTTGCGGTTTTGGCGGGAAAACGAGAAATCATGGTTTCGGCGGAAAAACGAGATTTTATGGTTTCGATGGGAAACGAGATTTTACGGTTTTGGCGGAAAACGAGATTTTACGGTTTCAGCGGAAAAACAACATTTTACGATTTTGGCGGAAAATGAGGTCTTACAGTTTTGGCCGGAAAATAAGGTTTTACGGTTTTGGCGAAAAAACAAGATTTTGCAGTTTTGGCGGGAAAACGAGGTTTTGCGGTTTTGGTGGAAAACGAGATTTTGCGGTTTTTGGTGGGATCTCGAAATTTTACGTGTCGGGAAGTCGAGATTTTGCAATTTTGACAGGAAATTGAGATTTTGCGGTTTTTGTGGAAATTTTAAACTTTGCGGTTGGAGTTTTTTTTTTTTTTGCGAAAAATCAAAATTTTATGATTTTTTAAAAATAAAATTGTTTTTATTATTTTAAAATAATATTATTGGTTAATAAGGGTGTTTTAAACTTTTATTAATTCTGGATGAGTTTAATTTAGTCAGATGCACCAAATGAACTCATCCAGAAATTCTGATTTTTTTTGATGAGTTTTAGAAATGCGTTTGGATACTGATTTCAGATCATGATCTAAATTATCATTAAACGAATATCGACATTCATCTGTATCCAGATAACACATATAACTCACCAAACCAACCTATATGTATATATATGTGTGTGTGAGAGAGGAAGAGTCCATAGATAATATATACTTTCCAAACATAATTTTAAATCGTATAACTACACGAGCCATTAGAGAATAAAGACAGGATAAATTAAATTATTTCAATCTCACTTTTCATACTACTTATTTACCCTTTCTGGTTATATATACTTTATATGCAAACGTGCTCTCTAGTCTGTACTAAACTAAGCTACTATATATATACTACTATAATGGAATGTATGGGGTACGTAAAGCATGCACAATTCATAAAATGTGTGAAGAAAATATAGATCAATTTATTTTGGTTACACCGAACGAACAAACAAGACTAAACATACAAAACGGATCAATATGTTTTCTTCTAAACCGGTTCTCGATCGAGAAAAAAATTATACATCCCTGCAAACTTAAATCTACGAGAGTTCGTACTCACTACTCAGTGATGACGAGGATCGGGACCTCCAGGGCTAAGTCTCATGGACTCATTAAAACCTCTCTCCATTAACTTTTCCATATTAGCTTTCAACACTTTTTCTGCTTCTCTCATCATACGCCCTCGCTTCAATCCGTCTGCGTGTGCAAACCTGTGCTGCAGCGGCCGAGATGCTGATGACTGCGACAACGAAACGCAGATCAGAAGCAAACACAGCCAAAATTTCAAGTTAGCCATCTGTTATGTGCTAATTATTCAATGTGGAAGGTGTACAATTATATGTTTATGTAAAATGGTATACTTTGTGGTGTGTGCATGTTTTCATCACATGCTTGAGACATTTATATAGAGAATGGCATTGGGATCATGAATCTCACTAAAATGATAATTTTTTGGCTATATATTATAAAATGGAGAAGGCGGTCGTGAAAGCCAATTTATAATTGACGAGTTTCCAACTTCTGCAAAGTGCTCGTTCGAGAGCCAGGCACTTGCAATACATATATATTCTTTTTTTGTCAACATATAATGATATAAAATATATTAAGTAATATATATCCAGAAATACTTTATACAGGTTTTTCAGGTTATTGTTAATCAATTTGTTACGTCTCCGAGTGATAAATAGAGCGTGTGAAAAAAAAAATTAATAATGCAAATGATTTTATAATTAGATTGTAAATTTAGTTATAGTTTATACCCAAAAAGTAGCAGATTAAGAAAAAAAAGTGAAAGTGCGTACTGTAGACATGTGTTAAGGTGCTTTTGAATGATAATCCATCTAAGACCAGTTCACAATATAAAAGGAAAATATGGGAGACAACATATATGAATGGGCTCTATTTTAAAAAATTGTCTTAGGAAAGAGTCAATGAAAGCCATGTGGCTGACTTTTGCCGCCTTTTTATTTGGTTGGCCTTTTGATTAGTTGACCAAAAGAGTTAACTAACGTCAATCCGAAGTAAAGGATCTGAGTAATGTCTTTTGATTGAATTTTGATTCTATCGACTGAAAATAACAGATGTGATAATATAACAAAATAAAGTTAGTGTTATTAATGCCGACAAAAAATAGTGTTATAAATAATAAGCAAAATCAGCAATGAATCTATCTATAATCTGTGCATGTACTGATTACAGATTATAAAAGAACTTAGAGAATATTCATGAGTGAGGTCCAAATCACTAAAGCTTCTTTCTCAGTTTTTCTCTAAACTTAACGACAGAGTAGGACAAAGTAAATCACTCTATTTTACTCTGGTTAATAACAAGTTGAAGACTTTTTATGATAAAAAATATTATTAGCGGAAACGATTTCGGATTTTTGTGGATACAAGCGTGGCACTTTAGTTTATAGATTAAGTGAAGCACCAATTCGAAGCTGGAAGAAAAAGTGAATTGAACACTAACTTCAGTCCAACTATTAAAGAGAGCAGTATTGACAGGAATACCTAATTTTTTAGATTACAAAGGATTGAGATAACAAATATGTTAGATTGAATATACGAGAATCTTAGATTGTATATTTGAGATACGATTAATATAGATACTAGTTTAGATACTCAAGATCATCTTGTACTCTATATGTTGTTTTGATTGGGTAATCAAAAGATGGACTTTTTCGAATTACATTATGTATGGGTGTTTTTGTCAATATGTATTTACTTGGTTGTTATAGAATGTAAACGCCTAAACGGAATGAACTTAAAATAATTTTCTATACGTTTGTGGAACATTTTAACCCCAAACAAAATTTCCTCTTTAATAATATGCATTATGCGGAAGAGAACACATTGAAAACACCATTATGTTACATATATATGTTCACATTTTAATCATAAATCAATTAATAAAAATGTAAACGCTTTACCACTTCGATCGATCGATACCACAATAAACACCATAATATTTTTTTTTTAAAAAAAATCTCATCCTAACGCATTTTACCAAATAATTACGTATTTCTTTTTCTTATATGTATACTTCTTATATGTATATTATTCTTCTTCTTTTTCTTCTTATCAACATACTTATAAACAGCTTAAAAATAACTTATGGATAACTCGTAACAAACACATATATACAAAATAAATGTTTCGACTCCATGCATACGATTTTTTTTTTCTTTACTAAACGTCTAGCTATTCAAATTTTGTAAATATTTTTCTTTTTTTCATTGATCAATAAATTTTATATTTCAACAGATAATATGCATATGAATATAAAAATATATGGATAATACAAATACCCGACTAGTAAATAATTTTTTTAAAGAAACCTTTAATGAAGTTTAAGAAGTAAAGTATTGTCGGTCCTCTCAGATGATTAAGGTTATTAAGGTTTAACTACCTCCCACCGTGGTCCTCACTCATCTGGTCGGCACTTTCTTACATGAGGAACTCCAACTCAACTTATTCTATCCAACTTTTTCTTCCATTCAACTCCAAATATAAATAAATTTATCACTTTTATATGTTTGTCTAATTTATTGTACATATATATATTAGATTAGGGGATCCACACTGATGATATATATGTAAAATTAATAACTCACGTAATTATAATTTATATATTTATATTTTATATTTAAATTCATAATATTATTTAACAGTATATTTTATATTTTATAATTAAAAATATAATATATTTATAAAATAAATTAAGAAAATTTTAAGTTGATTTATATTACGTAGAATTTTTAAAAGTAATCTATTTAAATAAATTAAAAGGTTCTAAGAATGTTCTTTAAAATAAAATAATATTGATGAACAAATATAGATATCTAAATAAATCCTACAAAATAGATATGTAAATTTTTATTCAAAAAATAATTTATATTAAAATGCGTATTTATTAACAAATAATTTCATAAAAAATAACAAAATATTATGAAATAGTCAAGATTGACATAATAAAATACACTACATTATTATATTAGCAATCATTAAAAATCAACATAAATAATATTTTCTTTATAATCACAAAATTACACATGCAAATAAATATTATTATTTTTCTAGGTATTTATATACAGATATATTTGATGGTGTAAATTTTTTTTAATTTTTTTTTGAGAATATATTCTTTTTAAATAGTTATAATAGTTTATTTTCTTTTGAGTTAGTAATTTATTCTATAATTTTGGTTTTCTATATATTTTACATGTATTAAAATTATATATATATATATATATATTTAAGATTAATAACTATTATATAATTTATTTTTTATTTTCAAAATATTTTGTAGTGAAATATATTATAATTTAAAAAACTAGAGTTATTATAATATATTTTCTTTTAAGATTAGTAATTTACTGTATGATTTCCTTTTTATATAATTTCTTACACATAAAATTCTGATATTCTTTTTTAAAATCATTAATTATTATATAATTTTTTTTATAGTAAAAACTAAATATCTTTTCTCTTTTTATTTAACTAAAAAATTTTATTTGTATATATTAAGATTTGATCAACTGACCTATCATGTCACATAATAATCTTGTTAATTAATAATTTTAAGAGATCAAGTTTTATATAATATTAGATATATCTCGATTATATTTGAGTAAAATAACAACCATGGGTTTAAAATGGATCACGATCGCTGAACTTAAGATAAACTAAAGAAATTTGTAATGACGGTTAGATATGTATAGAGTCACTAATAAGTCACAACTTTATTACCCACTTTATTCTTTTCCGTCTGAAAAAGAATTGTTACAAAAATGCAGTGAGTGAGGTAATTTGTAAAGTCAACTATTTTTTAATGAAAAGTAATATTAGTTTTTCTTGTCAACAACCTGCACTATAAGTTCGAATCCATGTAGTGATACATTGACGATAGTAACACAAATTTGTTAAACTACATGCATGTCCTAATTTAAAAGAAATATTCTTTTTCACTCTTACCAAAAAAATATTATTTTTCATTTGAATATAAGTTCAAAATATGGTTTCCTTTTAATAATTGGTTTGATCATGATATGCTAACATAGTAGTTTATATCGGTATTGTTATTGTGTCAACCATGTTAAATTTAAACTGGTACACTACATTTGTTGGAAGGAAATGAATAATTGATTTGTGTTATGCAAGTGAGTTTGTTTCAAGAAGAAAAACAAAGAACAAAATCAGTTGGACTCAAGTTAGCGATTAGAGACAAGTCACTGTTGGTCGAGGCCAAATATCCATCTATAGCCAATAAATGGTTTTAAGTAACAAATCAAAATTCGACACTGATCAATCAAAATATTTCGAGACTAGTGTAAGTATCAAGTCACAATATCCAATTACCATTTTTTGTTTTGAAGATTATATCTGCATTCACAGAAGTGTACCTATAACAATGCTATGAACAGATTCTAGTCAGGGAGTAGAGGTAGCCTGTCGATGCCGTAGGGTGAACCATTAGACTCGTCAGTGGCACAACCGAACTCCTCCAGCTCTCTTCCGTTCTCTTCTTCGAATTCCTCTTCCTCTTCATCTTCGTCGTCTTTGTTTTCGTCCGTACCATAAGGGAGGATCCGTAGATACACCTCATCTCCTCTCCATTGTCTTTCTGATCGTAAATTATACTTCCTGACTAGGTTTCCTTGAAGAGACACGATCTTTCTTGGCCTTGGGAGAAGATCGACTGGTTCCTTTTCTGGTATCACTATCCGCTCTATCGCTAATCTTGCTTCCTGCATATAAACAAATCAGTTCGAAACAATGGTGAATTTTGGCTAATATCAAAGAAAATTTTGACCAGCTCTTTAGGTACCTCTAGGGCGTCCATTTTTTCAGATAGTTTTGGACGATCTTCTGATCCAAACTCTCCGAGTCCATCTTCGTAATCGGTTAGTAACGCCCTTAACGCCTTGGCCACTTGAATACCTGAATTGGTCTGCAAGAAGGAGAGTTTCTTTTGGTAACGAACCTGGAATTTGAAAGCTTGAAGAACAAGATATTCTTGGTGTTCTTATACCTTTGTTACATAAACAGGTATACCGTGAGATGTGGCTAACGATTTAATCCGAGGATTCTTTCTGATCTTGGCTTGCAATGCAAGGAAGGCTTCTGCTTCGCTTATGTTGTCGGTTATCTCTACTGCAATTTCCATCTCTAGTTGTTTGATTGCCTGAAGGACAGTTGATTCTGCAATCTGGGTGAGAGAAATTGACGAATCAGTGTATAGGTATATGGATACTATCAACCACGAAATCATATGACCATTGGTAATACAAAAAGGAATAGGAGAATCTACGAAACTCATTAAAATCCTTACCCCATAGACATATAGATATATCGGTGTATTGTTCTCTGATGATTCCGCTTCAGCAATCTCTTTAGTTGGAAGGACTTCAGAGATAGTTTCCTCCTCAGTGAGCTTCGAAACATCTAACGTTTCCTCTTCGTGTTTCTTATCCAAAGTCGTCACATCGATGGAAGGTTCCTTCTTCTCCATAATCACTTCCACTCCATCAGAGTTTATTTTGCGAATTTCAACCTTTGGTAAGCGACCTTTTAACCAGGATATATGAGTCATAAGAAGAAAGATCAACTAAAGCTAGAATCTTAAAACTGTTGTTGTATCAATATAATTTCTGTTATTGCTTCTATTGACAGTTCCAACTCAATAAGACAAGAGTCTACCTGCGAGGACAGCATCAACAGTTGCTTCAAGACTACGATGAACACGAACTTCAGTCTTTGAAACTATTTCTGCACCACAGCTAAATGTTGGAGGACCTTTTCTTTCAAGGACCGTCTTAGGGCCGCCTCTTCTGGTCGCTTCCTCGTCTCCAAGAGTCACACTCTGACAAAGATATCCATTAGTATGTCTGAAATAATAACATATTAGAGAAAACATATTTATAATCATCGACCATTAGAGCTACTATAACATGATATGTTCAAATCTTTTATGCAGTTCCTGTGCCCAATATCTTGTTTAGCAGACATATCGAGCTACAAGAGATTTACGAGAAACAGGAAATATCATCATCTCCTTACCACTTTCTTGATAATTAGTGCAGTGCCAGATTGGCATTGAATTATGCGACAATGAACATTTGTAAGAGAGGCTAACCAAAAAGTCAAATTCGAATATCCAAACAATATCTTAGAATTCAATCTCGGTTTGAATGGTAAGCAAACACATCGTGCCTAACCTGTACACCTCCAACGAGGAGGTCTAATGAAGGGTTCTTAATCAAATTCTCAATGGTGGCTCCATGAGCCGTGGCAACTAACTGTATTCCACGCTCTGCTATTGTGCTCGCAGCAATCGCTTCAAGTTTAGTTCCAATCTCATCAATCACAATCACTTGGGGCATGTGGTTTTCCACTGCTTCTATCAGTACCTGAAATTAAATTACATATAAACACACACTCTCTCTCTCGTATACTTCAATAAACAAAGTTGAAGCTATCTACAACTAAACCTTGTGTTGTATGTCAGAGTTGGGTACTTGCATCCGCCTAGCATTGCCAATCCCTGGATGAGGTATATCACCATCACCACCAATCTCATTGGAAGTATCAACAATCATCACTCTCTTCTCATAGTCATTCCCTAGCATTCGTGCTACCTCCCTGCAATAGCAGCAACAACGAGATGATCAAAATCAAAATGGTCTAAAAAGGAACAAATGAGAAAGAGTTTCACGTGTAAACACAAACCTAATCATTGTAGTTTTACCAACACCTGGTGGACCAATAAGCAACAAAGAGTTGCCATCTTGAACAAGATCACGTAGCAAATTAGCGCTTCCTCGAACAGATCGACCAACACGGCAAGTCAAGCCAATAATTTCACCTTTCCGATTCCTTATGGCACTAATCCGATGCAACGTCCGGCTGATTCCAGCTCGATTATCGTTAGTAAACTCACCAACCTGAGAATGTTTGTATGCTCTTATTAAGCTGTTTCTAACGGAATTTTCAGCTAATTAAAAAAGAAAGAAAGTCACTCACCAACCTGAGAGACAGCGAATTCAAGATCCTTAACCGTAACAGCTTCGTCGGAGATGATGAAATCTCCGGAAGGGAATCGCGCCAGAGGTTTACGACCTAAATCCAACACTACCTCTATGAGTTCACTAATTTCGGGATGCTCCTCCAGTGTGTGACGTATCTCTTCCGGTGCAAGCGCCAACAGACGGCGTAATTCGTCATCGAAGTGGTCTCCATCTGCTAATTCAGGAGCTGCGACTGGAGAGGAAGAGGCTGAAATTGCAACAAGTCCACGTAAAGAAGAAGATGAAGGATTGGAAACGAGCTTAGTACAGAGGAGTTGTATGGACGATTGACATCTGAGCTTGAGGATTCTTCGGTCATGGCTCAAGAGCGTTAATGGAGGAACATGATTACTCAGTGATAAGCTCAGCATATTCCTCCTTTCCCTGAATAGTTTTTTTTTTGTTCTTTTGGTTAAGCGTAATTTGGTTCGAGAATTTAAATATGAATGTATACCAACCACGTGTACCAATAAGCACAAGACACGTCAGGGAAGTTTCTGACGTCAGTATCAGTAACAAGCAAATTTATTCCGTTCAGCAACAAAAAAAGAAGAGGAAGGGAGTTTTATAAATAGAAAGTGAAGGAATGATTGTCTTCATCCAAAGCTTACAAGTTCTGTTTTTGATCATACACAACAAAGGAACGAGCTTATATGAAAAGTTCCCAGTGGAAACTTTGCCACCGTAAGGTTTTCACTGTGTATCGAGGGCAAGGTCATGCCAAGCTTCTCCATCTACTTGCTGAGTTTCCTGATCTGAAACAATCGCAATGCCAGAGATTATTTATTATTAGTCGTACGAAATGCAGTTTCTTGGTAGAGAAACTCCTAAAGCTCAAAGTTTCTCTCAATGTCTGAAACATAATACAAAGTCGTCTCTTTATGACATTTCAAGATGTCAATATTGGGGTGTTTTGTTGTTATGTTGGACCAGATATGCATCAACATCGTGAATTCAAGCACGCAGTGTTTTTAGACTGTGTAAAGCAAAACAAACAAAGAGGAAACATACTGGTTTCTTCAGTATCGTCAGTCCTAACAGCAAGCACTGGAGGCAATGGGAGATCTGCAAACAATTACAAATAACACAAGAATTGATCTGATTAATTGGGTACTTATAGAGTAACTACAAATGATCTTGAGGTGTAAATGTAGAAAGTCCAAACTGAGGTTTACCATCATCAGGAAGAGTGTCCCTCATCCACTCCTCGTCCACAATGTCTATCAGCATACCAAGACTTACTTCTGCCATTGGAATCCCTTAGATTTTCTATAGAAAATGTTCGAAGTCAAATGATAAGTAACAAATACACATATATTTTGGACGAACGAGGGGAGAAAACTGTTTTTCTTCAAGTAAAAATTAACTGGTTGAGAACTTTAAAGACTTCCTAAGAAAGGATCCAAATTTCGATATCCAAGATTTTGAATTTGTGGACTGAATCTAATAGAGAGAATTCTGGGTATTTGAAAACAATCTACAGAGAGTTTCGTCGGATAAAGAAAAAGATTAGGGTTCTACCGAGGAAATTCGTCGAGCATGTGGTGAGCAATCAAGGAAAGAGACCAGCTAATGAACTTCAAACCAAAAATTCTAAGCTAACCCTTGAATTAAGACACGATTCTCAGTAGGAAAAAACCTTACTTGGATTGGTGAATTATAGTCAATTGCAAGAGATTCACCTGGTAAAAGACGATGGAACAAGAAAAGTAGCCGCAGCAGCAGTCTATGTATAATATATTGAAATTTCGAGTTTTTATCCTTTTAATTTTTGTAATTTTTTTTTTTTAATCCTTTAAATAATTAGGGTTACCTTCTAACTTGGTCAGAGGTTCTCTAAAGCCTTTGTGAAATCTTCAGCTTAGGCCTTAGGGTATCTCATTACACGACGACGGTCCGTTTACTCTGCCCGCCGATTGCCGGATCGTTTCAGGTGCCTCCTTCTTCTTCAATTTCAGATTTTCTCCTTCTTTCGTTTCAAGTGGAGAATTCGTTATTAGAAAAGCTGCTCACTTTAATAATCTCAATGCATTTCTTCGATCCAGTAAAGTAACTTAATGATTTTCGTTGCGATTCATGTGTGTAACTAGTCTGCTAATAGAGTTCAAATTAGACTGATGACGAGGTTATCCGTAGAAATTTAAGAGCTTTCTGTTGACTTCAATTTGTAAATTCGGATGTTTTTTGTTCTTTTCATTGATGCAATTAACCAGGTGTCTCAAGTAAGCAATGAGTTCTTCACCGTCGTTGGAGATTTTAGGTACATGTCTTTGAAACTCCATTGCCGTATATTCTTCTGAGCTTTATGGTTAATGTGTATCTTCGATAAAGTTACTGGTTTTTTTATACAGTTAGAGAAGCTGAAGGCTTCACTGTGTGGAATGGCCCTCCATTCAGCAATGGTCACCCAACTCTCAAGCTTGAGCGAGTTTCATGCTCCAGCACCAAGTTCAGCCTTGATGGATCCAAGTTTATGGCGGTCAAAGCAGATGGAAGCATCAATATTTATGATTCCACCAGCTTGAGAGAAGTGCGGTCGTTCGCAATAGAAAATGTTACGGCTTCTGAGCTATCTCCATGCGGGACTTATCTTCAGACCTTTCAGAAAGCCACTACTCCCCAGGAGAAGAACGTCTCCCTTTGGAAAACTGAGACTGGAGATCTAGCTCACGGTCATTACCAAAAATCCATTACTAAAACTACATGGTAAGCTCGTCTTACTGCTTAATTACCGGAAGTGATTGAATGTTTTGATACGTGGATATAGATAGTCTTTGTGCTTACTATACTGCTTGTATGATGTGGAGTGTTTCTGTGGTTGCTGTGTAGGCCATCGGTTCGCTTCAGTCCTGATGAATCTTCCGCGTGCCGTTTAGCTACAAATGAAGTCCAATTCTTTGACCCGAAAGATTTCTCAAAAGGTGTAACATCACGGATCAGAGTTCCTGGCGTAGCGGCATTTGAGCTTTCTAAATCTCCAGCTTCCCATGTTGCTGTGTTTGTTCCGGAAGTAAAGGTGCGTTTCATTGCTTGGGCTATCGTAGTCTGCGCTACTTAATAGTTAAAAAGACAAGTACATAATCTGTGAATGTCACCGTCTTCTAGTTCAAAAAGTTATCCTTTTTTCTTTCTTTCTGAAAGCTGCAAACTGTTATGTGTATAATTGTCTCTTTCGTGTGGATAACTCTGACATCTTGATACTTACATGTATAGGGGAGTCCAGGCAGTGTTCAGATATTTGCGAAAGATTCACAGAGTCAGCCAAGTGCTCGACGTAGCTTCTTCCGGTGTTCCTCTGTGCAGTTTAGTTGGAATCACGGTTCCACTGGACTCTTAGTGGTTGTGCAATCAGATGTTGACAAGACCAACCAAAGTTACTATGGGGAGACAAAGCTACACTACCTTACAGTAGATGGCACACATGAAGGCCTTGTTCCATTACGTACGTCTTAAGCTTTTATATATCTGCTCTGGCGATTTTTGGAAGTACTGACTCTCTGGTGCTTTAACAGGTAAAGAGGGACCAGTTCATGATGTTCAGTGGTCCTTCTCGGGTTCAGAGTTCGCAGTTGTATATGGCTGTATCCTTTTTCCATTAGCTGTAACGATTCATCTTTATGGGTTTATTGATGATTAATATTTTATTGTGAACGTCATTATAAGTTTACATGTTAATATCCTTGTGATCTTCACTATTCTTCTGGCAATTGTTTCTTCATACTTTGTTTTTCCCTAAGGGTGACTTCAGTTATGCCTGCTTGTGTGACAATCTTTGACAAGAAGTGCAAACCCTTGATGGAACTTGGCGAAGGCCCTTATAACACTCTTCGATGGAACCCAAAAGGGAGACGTATGATTCTCTTCTCCATCCCTGTTTTTTTTTTTCTCTTTTTTTGTTTCTTTTTAAATAGAGTATTTGTATCTGTACACACTTTCGTAACTTTCAATCGATGTTCCACAGTTTTGTGTGTGGCTGGATTCGGTAACTTACCTGGTGATATGGTAATAACGATCTCTTGTGTTCTTCATATATTTCAATCTTCGGTTAACAATTTCTCAAGAATTCACGTTATATTGTCCGCATGATGTTCTTGAAATGGTTACTCAATTGATTTAGTTATACATTTCAGGCATTCTGGGACGTTGTCAGTAAGAAGCAGCTAGGAAGTAATAAAGCCGAGTGGTCTGTAACAAGTGAATGGTCTCCGGATGGGCGTCATTTTCTGACCGCCTCAACAGCACCAAGACGTCAAATCGACAATGGGTATGTTAAAACTTCTTGAGACAGTTTGGTATGTTATCTGCGGCAGTGGGTCATAGTCCATTCGAACAGATCGAGTGGTGAAATGAATACTGTGCATTAGTTGTATGTTCTCAAGCCCGCCTATCTTAATCCATGACGTTTAGCGTATGAAACCCAGTCACTTTTATACTTATAGTTGTCAGAGATGGTTTCTCCTTGATCTATTATGCAGAATTGTGATATCTTGCTGATATTGACTGTTTTGTGTTCTATATCCTCTTTGTTCTGACTGAAGGATGAAAATCTTCAACTACGATGGAAAGCGTTATTTCAAGAAGATGTTTGAGAGACTATACCAGGTATATCTCTTTAACAGCTTTTTAAAAGCATAATTACAAGTTGTCTTACCAAGGTGCCATGGCTTTTAACCTACAGGCTGAATGGAAACCGGAGTCTCCAGACAGGTTCAGTGAGATCAGTGAACTTGTCAAGTCAGTTGAATCATTGAAACTCGAAGAGGGCAAATCGCAAGGTTCGAGTCTCTTGGTTTTAACTATCAAACCTATGTTTGATTTGTAAGAAAGTTTTGTAAAACTTTTTAATTTATTCTTAAACGATTATCTTAGGACAAGGATCAGCTCAGAAGAAAGCTGTTACCGCCATCCCCACTGTACATAAACCCGCTGCATATCGACCTCCGCATGCTAAGCACGCAGCTGCCATTCAAGCCGAGGTACTCAAAAAGACTTTTCTATGATCTCACAATGATACTAGTTATCAACTAAAGAGTCATGATTGTCGTACCTAGTTATCTCAATCGGCTCGTTAAAGTGATTTGTTTGTTCATACTCATATCTCCAATGGGATGTTCTGGCCTTGACTATTCCTCATTACTACCGTTTTCGATTGAAAATGCGGCTTCACATATCAATGTCTGATAGTTTCATGATTTGTAATTGCAGTTGCTTGGAGAAAACTCAGCAGGGTAAGTCTCTATCTCGCAATACATACACAATCTTGGAAACCACCGCTCTTATGTTGATGGATGCTCTGTTGTTAATGCAGAGAGATGAGCAAGACCGCTCTTAAAAACAAGAAGAAGAGGGAGAAAAAGAAAGCGGCGGCCGAGGCTGCTGCTTCTGGGGCTAACAACGCCTGATTGAAGCCACACCCAAGATTTCAAATTCAGTGGAGATTACAGTTTTGAGAGATTCCGGGAATGTAATAAAGATTCTATAGGAGTGGCAGAAAGCGTAATGGAAACCGCTGTTTCTTTATTTATTTTAAACGTTTTTGATGTCAGTTGTGTTAACCCGCCAAATATCCGAAGAAGCCTAAGATAAAAGGAGTCGAAATTTTATCCTTGAAAAACCAAGGGTCTCTCAGCTCTGCTTCAGATACAAAATATAAACATTGTTTCACATAGCAAAAAATTGGATACTTTAATAGCACACTGATGTTGTTATTCACCAAAATAAGTATATTGATATTCAGAAGAATATGTTGCACGTTAAGCTAACGGTCAATCTTCAAGAATATCATCACAAGTTTATTTTTTTGGTGGTATTGAACTCCGATTAATCGACAGTAAGTGAAACCAGTTTTGACTGTTTTCCCAATTCTAGAAAATTCGTATTTGTTTACATACTTGGCACACATGCATGCGTGGTCAACACATTACACAACACATACACATACACACACATATTAACACGCACACGACGACATGTAATTATAAATCTCGAACCTTAAGGTTCGTCCAAAAACTTACCAAGAGAAGATAAGGAGGCAGAAGAAAATTATTGATATACACGAACACGAACACGAACTCTTAAGAAAAAAAATAAAGAAGATTGAAGACTTAGTTAAGTAAAATGCATGCAATCTAAAGCTACGTGTCCATCTCAAGACACTCAAGTCTCACATCTGTCCCTCTTTACTTCGACTTTGCTTCTTTTTGGCTTCTTTTAAACTCTCTCTCTTCCCACCTCAAATATTATTCTTCACACATCTTTGTTAATTCAAAGTGTTTGATTAAAATGGCAACATCAGCTCGTAGAGCGTACGGTTTCGGTAGAGCCGACGAGGCTACACACCCTGACTCCATTAGAGCCACGTTAGCCGAGTTCCTCTCCACTTTTGTCTTCGTCTTTGCAGCTGAAGGCTCTATCCTTTCTCTCGGTTCGTACACTCACCGTCTAATGATTCTGTATCTTGGAGTCTTTGCATATGTGATATGACTTGTGACTTGTGTGTATTTTTTTCTCAGACAAGTTGTATTGGGACCATGCGGCTCATGGGGGGACAAACACACCAGGAGGACTGGTATTAGTGGCGTTAGCTCATGCGTTTGCTCTGTTCGCTGCTGTTTCTGCAGCCGTCAATGTCTCTGGTGGACACGTTAACCCGGCCGTCACTTTTGGTGCTCTTATTGGAGGCAGACTTTCTGCGATCCGTGCCATCTACTACTGGATAGCTCAGCTTCTTGGAGCCATCCTCGCTTGTCTATTGTTGAGGCTCGCCACAAATGGCATGGTAACGTCATATATATATATATGAGCTAGTATTTTTGTGTTGCAGTGTTTTAGGTATCTCACAGGTAAGAGTAATCTATAAAGGACAGATGATCCAACCCACTCGTTGGAAGTCAATTTCAGAGAATAAGCATTTAAAGAGAATTTTGTGTTCATGCAGAGACCGGTCGGTTTCCGTGTAGCATTAGGTGTTGGAGCAATCAACGGACTCGTGTTAGAGATCATTTTAACGTTTGGCCTAGTCTACGTCGTCTACTCGACTTTGATTGATCCAAAACGTGGAAGCCTTGGGATTATAGGACCGCTTGCAATCGGACTCATAGTTGGGGCGAACATCTTGGTGGGTGGACCATTCTCTGGTGCGTCAATGAATCCAGCTAGAGCCTTTGGTCCAGCATTGGTTGGATGGAGATGGCATGACCATTGGATCTATTGGGTCGGACCATTCATCGGTGGTGCTTTAGCCGCCCTTATATACGAGTACATGGTCATCCCCACTGAGCCACCTACGCATCACACCCACCAGCCCTTGGCCCCTGAAGATTACTAGATGGGGCTTTCCTCTTGGTTTCGCTGCTTCTGGTCTTTGTTCAATTTCTCCTTGTCTGTATGAAATCACTTGCATAGAATCTCTGTTTTGATGCTACTCTTTGTTTGCTGTAATAATAAGAATAAAGAAAGATTTCGCAATGAAATGAGTTCTTTTGATATTTTCACCAAACATATATGGATACAAGTAACAATTTCCTAGTCTGATCTATATGGACTTTCTTGTTCAGTTTTTCTTTCGTCTGTAACTTGAAAAAGACAACGAAGCTTCCTCTGTTTCTTCTCTCTATAACCTTGTGTCAAGGTCCTCTCATCTTTTCCACAATCTGTCTACTTCTTTCCTCCATATGACGCTTCTTTTCTTCAAACTTCTCCCCAACTTTCTTCCTAAAATCAAACATCCTCTCTTTTGGTCCCATTTTCTTTCCCTTCCAACTCGAGTCATCCTCTTCACTTGACACAATCGACCTCGACGATGACTGGACACTAACCGGAACAGTCTCCCCGTCGCTGCCTCCTCGTGCTACTGTTTCCTGCTTTTCGCTGCTTTCCAGCAGCGGAGTCTTGAGTTCTTCCAAGGATTTGTTACTCTCTACTTTAAGAGCTGCGGAATTAGCAGCTGATGGTGCAGCTGATGGTGTAGCTGATGGTGCAGCTGATGGTGCAGCTGATGGTGCAGCCACAGGTTCTTCCTCAATTCTTGGCTTCTGTGGAACCTTGGTAGTTTTCTTTGTTTCTTCAGCATTCGACGGCTTGTCAGCTTTAGATTTCGCTTCTGCAGCCTCGAAGCTGTCGTGGTCACTAGTTGAGTCTTGATTAAGCCACATGAATGGCGCGACATTGCGTTGGACCCAATCATCCTTTTCAGCTATCATCCACGGAATGGTTAAGCTCTCGCAGTTGGGGAGCACCATGACCTCTCGTATCCCGTTCTGCAGAATAAGATTTTGTCTTATATATTTATTTCGTATTCCTTTAGAAACAAAGGACGGGAAAGTGTTTTACCTTAAACCGGTTGATCAAGAACATAGCAACATGGCTGTTTGTAATTTTGTGTTCACCAACGGATGACACAAGATCGAATTCAATATCGGGCATGCTTGTGAAGCCAAACCATAGCTGATCAGATGGAGGTGGCTTCAAGTGTACACGCAGTGTCCCTCGAAGCGAAGAGACTCCTATTGACAAAGTAATTGGAACCTGCAGTTCACAGAGAGTCGGAGAAAGTCTAAGATACTACAAGAGCTGAGAAAAAGCTCCTATTTCTGCTTTTAGAGTCTATTAATCACACCATGAGCTGACGTTGTAACGCTTAAGCACTGGAGGCCAAAAAACGCAATAAGCAACGAAAACTGTCTTGCAGAAATAACAGATTAACCTGGGAGACTTGCTCAACGATGTTCTTCAGAATAGACTTCCACTTGGATCCATTGTTTGGTGCTGATTTTGTACCTTTTGATCCCTTCGATTCATCTGCAAAGATACAAGTCAATTTAGTTTATCATCCTTTGTATAAATGCTTCTAAGGAGAATGCAAGATTACAAGCAAAATGATTATATGAATACACAAACCCATCAGCAAAATACCGTACTAACCAGCTTTATCGTTTCCTCCAGTTTTCACATCTTGTGCATCAACAGCTCCTCCGGGGACACTTAACTGCTTTTCAAAATCCGCAAGATCTTCAAGGAAATCTGGGGGAACATCTCCAGAAGAATTTGGCTGCAATTTTACCCCAGCTATTCCTTTCTGCAGATCTTCCTCTCGGGCATCAACCCGAGTCTCAACTATAAGTCCCGCACCACCACTGTATTCAACATCTAGTTCGAACGCCCACACACCATTCATCTCCATTGGAAGAATCCTTGTACCATGTATATAAGGCGGGAGATTTCCAATCTTGACATCACAGCAGATTAAATCGCCTATGTAGCTGGGAATTCTCATGTTGGACAACACCCGCTGTTAAACCAAAAAACTAGTTGGATAAATATAAAACGCAACACAAATCCTGATGTAGTGAAAGCTTTTATTTTCATGGAACAGACCTGGATTCGTTCGTGCACTACATTCTTTAGCACTGTGTTCTGTTTGACATCAAAAAATAGGCGAGAAATGAGCAAGTTCCATGCCAAACTTCCTTCATCAGCGGAAAACTTGTCTTCCGAGTCTACATCCGAAGCATGACTGCCATAGCTCCAAGAACGTGAGAACTCGTGCACATCGGTTTCCTCAGGGATGTTATCTCGAATCTTTCTTGCTAGATTGCTCCTTCCAGAGCTACCGGTAGACTGTGAATCTTGGTAAGGACTGGTTGAAGTCTTCTTGTCTTCACGGTTCGGCGGGGCTATATTCACTTTAGTTGAGCATTTTTTTGAAAATTTCTTCCAGAACAAACGAACCTTTGATGAAGGACCATCCATTTTAATCCCCTTGTCTAATGACTCAAAACTAAACCCAGCTGATGGTTTCATAAAAGAAGGATATGCAGCATTAAGGGAAGCCATATAGTTCCGGAAATCTTCTTTCAACTTGGTGGGCAAAATAGATTTTTGCTGATCTTTACAAGCAGCAAGACGAAGAGCTTTACACCATGACTCCTTCTCCCAAGAAGTCTCGAGAAAGATGTAAAACACATGGTTTCCCTTGTACAAGTCCGACGTTTTGCTTTCTACTTTGATAGGAAATCTTTTCGCCCTAAGATAACATCAAACAAAAAGGGTTACTATATACATTAACTTGAATGAAATCAACTGGCAGTCTTAAAAAGATTCAAGTACCATTTCCTAGTCGGGAGTCCAGACCCTGAAACAGCCTCAACTGAGCAACCTTTCAAAGTAATAATCGTCTTCTTGTCATCAGCATCTGATAAGATGAGTTTATGGTCTTTGATACGAGCAAACCTCCTAACTGGATGCACCTCCAAGAGATCTTTCTTCTTCTTCTGCTCTTTCGGTAACTTGTCCTTCATCCAATCTTTCAAACTTTCATCCAACTCCAAAATCCAAATCACTCCCTGAGCAGAGATACAGATCAAATCCAATGAAATCAAACACCTTTCCATCACAGAGATCTATAAAATGGAGAAACCAAAACAAACACACATTTCTTCTTTATCTTCTCAGCAAAACCAAAGTTAGGGGTTATCTCTACTTGAGCGTAGTAAGATACTCAAATACTAAATTAAGGATTTTGATTACTAAAGCAAGAAACTCAATGTTCACTAGGGAGAAAGCAAGAAACTTTATGAGTTGGGTAACCTGTTTGTTGAGAGTGAAATCAATGGACTTGGGAGGATCAGAGTCCTTTACTGTTGGATCAGAACTCTTCGTATTCGATTCCTGTTGGTTTCTCTTCCGATTCAACCGCTTCACTATATACAAAAAACCAGCAACTTCCGCCGCAAAGATGGCAACAATCCCCAGCAAAAAACCAGTGACGAACGCGAAACCAGCGAACGAAACCATCTCCGGGAAGTCTCCAGGAAAAGCGGAGAAGAAGATTTCTTGCCAAAGAATCAAAGATAGAAGAAGAACGGTGTCTTGTAGCTCATTTCACTTTTTTAGAACGGAAAGGAGAAGAAGAAGAAGAAGAAGAGAAGTCATAGAGAGAGAAGAACCAATAGGATATTTTAACTAAATATTTTCCCCAAAAAACAAATAATTATTTCTTGAATAAAAAAAAACACCATTATTATCAAAATAGTATCTTGCAAAACAAAGAAGCGAATCTTAAATCTTAATGACCAAAATAATTTAAGAAAACATTTCAAAGTAACCATAAATATGGCAGTTGGGGAAAAAAATCATAATTTAAATATGAAATACACTGTATATATAGTAATGTGAAATAGGAATTTTCGTTTACTGATTTCAAATCATTTCTGACTTTTACGTGTTTTCAAATTTTAGTTTCCTTATATAAAATAAGGATTAGTTTTCATATTTAATGTAATCTGTTTTTTTAATTGGATAATTGATTAGATTTTGTTACCTACAATATATGCATCAAGATCTATATACATTCATTTAAAAAATTTCTAAACATAGAGATTTCACAAATCTAATGTTTCGGTTTGAATTTAAAATTGCAGATCAAAACACTGTGACTAGAATTCATTTGATTGTCAATGATCTACATGCCAATCGTTAAAGGTTTTATTGGTTTTAATGGAATGGATGAATATGCTAAAATTGGAATAATCGAAAACATACGTATTTGCAAGATATTTGTAAATGAATACCAGCGAATATGATACCGATTAAAAAAAAAAAAGATAAAATTAAACCATTTTGTTGGTACATATGCCTTTGGAGCAAACCTGTTTTTCTTTAATTTTTCGTTTTTTAATATAAACATTTATACATATTACATTATTACGAGACCACTAAAAATGCCCTACATTCATATTTTAGAGACAGAATATATTATGAGAACCCCTAAAGAATATGGGTCATACAAATTTGTATCATAAAATTATTTTGAAAATACAAGAATCCAACAAACACATCACCGATTATTTATGGCCACTAGTGCATAACCAAACAGCTTCTTTTATAATATTGACTCCATAATAATTTTGTTGAACTAGAAAGTTTTGACTGTTTCAATTGGACCCTAATCCTTTGAAGTCCCAACATCACCCAAGTCTTTATTCGTTGAAGAATGAGTCAGAATATATCAATTCTTGAGTCAAGTTTAATTAGTAAATTGCAAGGACGTAGAAAAAAGCATACAAAATAATGCAAAAAAACATGGTAAAGAGAATAAGGGACAAAATAGGAAAAAACCTAGAAAACAAACAAAAGGACACATCAAATCTAACAAAAAAGTATTTTCTCTTCTTTCCTCACTTACCGACATACAAGAAAGGCACAGATTTTTATATATTTAGGCAGAAAAGTACAAAAACAAAGTCATCTGTTCACAGACCCGTTTAGTAAAAAAGAAAAATGAGAAGCAGAAGAGTTACCAACTTCATTTACATGGTCTCACTCATGAAAAACATTCTTGTTACACCCAAAAAAAAAAACAAGAAAAAAAACTCTGTTTTCTTCTTAGTAACTTCCATGGCTTGCAACAGGAGAAAAAACTCCGCGATGGTGGTTGCTACCTAAAACAACACAACGACCCAGACAACAACAACAAAGGAAACACGGAAACAGGAGGGGGCTTGAAACAACATAGAACAGTTCAGGGTTATGGTCCTTTTTTCAAGGTTTTGGTAGAAAGGGTGAACATAAGAGGGGATCCCCACGACTGATCATCTTAAAAGTTGGAGTTTATGAAGTAGTTATAGTCATGGTGATCAACATTTAGCTGTTTCAGCCATGAATCCGCAGCGCTCTGAAGGTAAAGCAACCGATCCTGGTCAAACCCTGTCTTTCCCCAAAGATCTCCATGCATTTTGTAAGTAGCTAAACCAAATGGAGGCAATGGGATTTTCTTGTTTATAAAAGATTCTTCACAACACTCTCCTTCTTCCTTGCCTTTGTTGTTGCTAGGACCCCCCTCCACCACATTATCTGCAGTTTTTGAAGTCGTCAAAAAACAAGAAATGGTGCAGGTTTTTACGTCCATGAGCAGTGATCTCGAGCAAAACTAGTGATCGATCATACGTACCTTGAAAAGACGAAGACAAAGTATGATAAGTTAAGAAGCCTGTCGTCAAATCTTTCTCGTTCTTGCAGGTTGGAATGTGATATATCGGGTACCTAATTCATCAAATAATCACAATTATCAATCCAAAAATTAAGTATACATAAGCTTATGCCGGTTAACCAAACACGAAGGGTTGTATTAACTAAACACTGATTACTTACCATGAAACAGCCATCCAACTTGCAGGAGACATATCGACACTCCTTAAGGTCAGCAGTCCCGGATATTTCTCAGCCAATTCATTTATCTGAAGAAGAATCAAGTACAGTATCTTGGCTTCAAAACCAAAGTCCATTAAGTTTAAAGAGGATAGTGTGGTCACTAAGAGGGAGAGAAGAGAACCTTGTCGGTTAAGGGAACCCGCTTGTAAGGAGGATCTCTTTCGATGTACTTAAAGTCAAGGTAACCAAGTTTATCTCGCACCGATAGCGTACCATCCGGATCAAAAACCGAATCTTCAGATACAGCATCCCATGTTTTGCTCGAATCATTGCTCATTGATCTTGACAACAACTTTTCACTCTCGCTATCGCTCCAACACTCGCTACTCTCAGATTCAACCGCCTCATTCTGGTTCCTGCAACACCGAAAAATGCAGTCAGTACAAAAACCAAGAAACCCGGCACATCAAACAACTGGAGACATGTCCTAAACACTTCCATTGTCAAACCACAAAGACAGCAGATTGTCAATGAATCTAGACTAATCAAAACAAATCAAACGAATTTAGAGTCAAGATGGGATAAGTAACCTGGACATAACAGCGGGTTTGTTAGTGTAGATTTGGATGGCAGATAAATACGGGACATAATACTGCATAACGGTTTCGCCATTGTTTAAGTCAACCTGTGATCCAAAGCCATACGCGCTCAGCTCATCGTAACAGTCCCAGAGATCACCAAGCCTGAAATACTCTATCTCCTCCTTCCCCTGCTGCTGCAGCAAACAGTAAAGATCACTCACACAGCTTTGCAAACAGCACATAAGTTCTAATCTTTTATGCAATGGAATTAACACCTATAATAAAGCTGTTCACATCATTTCAAGCAACTCTGCAGCATTCATTAGTATTGACATGGTCTTAGCATTCATTAGTATTGACATGTATTGAACAATAAAGCTCTTGATCCCTAATCACAGACATGAACCATAATTACTGAATAAGACAAGACCTCAAATAATACAGATCTAAAGGGTATACTTAGCATCAAGAAGATTCAAACCAAATCTCAGTACTTTAGCTGTTGGATTATATTGAATATATATAATAATAATAATTTATTTTCAGTAAAGCAATTCTGTCGCACGTTTCCACGTGGTAATTTATAATCCATGAAATGATGTGACCATTAAAAGGATTAGATTTTCTCAAATTTATTTTTCCGTGATGGAATGGACCATGCAATTATTGTCCTTATTGCCAATTTCATCTGAAAATTCACACCAAAACATTAAAAATAAAAATAAAAAAAATTACAAGTTCTAGGTTGTCTGATACATATCACCATTGATAGAAAATTAAGAGCTTTAGGTAATTCTGTTTTATCAGAGACGAGTTTTAAGGAGGAGAGTCAGCTCAAATCGTTAATTAAAATGATATAATCCGAGAATTAAGAGCCTAAATATCCCCAAAATCAAGGATTTACAGAAGAAGGGGAAAGAGAGAGAGAGAGAGAGAAAGATTAACCTGAGGAAGAGAGAAGGAAGGAGGTTTAGGAGTGACTCCTAAGAGAAACCTCTCGAGATTGGAACGGCCTTTAGTTGAAGAGCACCACCACCACATTCTCTCTCTGCTCTTCTTCTCCTTGTGTGAATCACTTTTGAGATATCAGATCTTTATCCGTAATCGAGTCCACGGAAAGGAAGACAAAGTTTGGAAATTTAATAATTTCTGGTCTTCTCTCATTAATATAAACACTTAATCCCAATATGGTATCTTTATAATTCCCAACATATCTCTCTTTCCTTTTAAATAGCTTCTGTAAATCCCAATACTCAGATTCTTCCCCAAAAACAAAACCCACTAGAGATCGAAACCGAATACTTGCTCTTTCAGAAAGAAAAAAATCGAAACTTTGGATTAAGAGAGTTTAGAGAGAAATGAGGCTGAGAAAAGTGAGTTTTTTTTATCGAATTTTGTGCAAAGTTTAACTCTTTTTGATAAAAGGTGAAGAGGAAAATGGGGACAGAGAAACTGAAGTAAGAGATGAATAGAGCTTTCTGAGTAGGATTGTTTCGTATTAATGGAAGAGGAAAACGAAGAGGACGAAACGCTTCTTCTCTTTCTCTCTCTCTCTTTCACTCACTCTGATCCTTTTTTTATTTATTTATTAGCTAAACTAATTTCCCCTTTTTTTAAAACCCAACTAGTCTGAAACTGAAGACTTTTGTTGGATCTTTTCTTTTTTTTTTTTTGGTTTCTAATAAATTAATTAATTAATTAAAACAACTCGTATCTAGCTAGAATTAAAAGAGGATTGCGATATTCATTATACATAATGTTTTTTTGTATATTTATAGACAATAAGTTTTAAAAATGTGGACACGATTACGTCATTATAACACTAAAATCCAAGTCACATTTGCAAACGGGGAGAAAAAAGTCAAATTTTTTAGTTTCTTTTTTGTTTGTATCGTATATGCTCATTACCTTCTGCTTCTAATATGTTTCTTTTACAAGATAATTAACTAAATATGGATTAAATGTAATTGTGGAGATAACGAGGACGTTAGACAATAACAGCTAAATTTATTCTTTTTTATATTTATGTGTTGAGTGATAAAGCCATTAATAAGATTTTTATTTTTCTCGTAAGTTTTATCTTTGACGTAAAATATCAATGGTTTATTTTTGTATAAGGGTTTCGTCAAATATCAATGTTTTGGTTGAGAAACTGTAAAGACACAAATTCAAAAACGGAACGAGTTTATAAACTGTTGATTACTCTTTGTGTTTCTTTCCAGCAATTGTTGATTTTTTGTGGTAGAGATTGTAATGAGAAATACTATAGGTGATTTATAGGTAGATATCTTTGTAGTGAAATCATTTATAGAGTTTCTGGAGCTCTAATAAAATAGTGGAAGAAAATCAATTCAATTTTAAATATTGAGCATACCAAAAACAAATTCCAAACAAATCTGGAAATTCCATTCCATCATCCAAGCCTCGATCGGTCTACAAGTAAACTCGCGACCAATCATTTTTTTTTAGTTTGTATGTTATTAATTATCAAAATATAAGTAATGTGTATATGCATGTCTTTCAGAAATATGTAGAAAACTGAAAACCATATACTTTTATTGTTGGGATGTATTTCAGTGATATACAAATATACAATTCGTAGAAGTTAGAACTTAAATATACTAGAAAGTTTCCGATTACTAACTTTTTTTTATAACGCTTCCGATTACTAACTTCCTATATCAATTTTATCTCGAAAATTTATGTCCAACATATACGAGAACAACTTAGATCAAGTAATCCCTTCTATATTATGATTTAACCCGTATATTTTTTATATGGTATTAGAGGTCAGGATTAGTTTTAGTCTATAAACAACTCAAATAGAGTTTATTGTCGACTCTGATTAAAATAAAACGCAGAAACCATCATCTAGTAGAATTATGTTGAAAATCCTACATCAAAAAGTATGAAAGTGACATTGACTATTTCCTTTATGGTGCATGTTTATTTACTTTTAGGTGGACAATCTTTAAGATATTCTAACCATTTCAGAAGTATCCGCATAATGACAATATGAACGTTTTTGTAAGAACATTATCAGTGATAGCATACGTAAAACAAGTAATGGAGATTTGTAAATAAACGTCACACCTAAAACTCCATCTTTGGATTACTATAACTTTGTTCACTGATAATTTTTAACCAGAGAAATTCTAACTTCAATCTGTCAAAATAATAAACTTCAATATATCTCATTTTTATAGAGATCATTTTGACATTTTTATTTAAGATTCTCCGAAGCAACAAAAAATCAATTATATAATAGTACTATATCGAACCTGTTCAAATAATTTGATTTTTGAAACTGTGTTCTATTAACATATTTTTAAAAAGTTTGACTGTGAAAATGAACTATTCTTATCATTATATACATTAAAACTATGACCAATATAATATTTTCAAAAATATAAACTGTATCTTAAAATAGTATTTTTGCAAAATATAAATAGTAATAAAAATACGTAATTTTGTTTATAGCATCATATAGGCGTAATATTCTGTTTATTATTTTCCCGCATATCAGTTTATAGTGTATATACCCATGTACTTCCGAAACTTAGCTATTTAACTAAATTTAGATTAACGGCAACTATATAACTCGAAAATGATTTTTTTTCAACGGAAAATAAATAAATAGAAGGAAAATAGAAGAATGGAGAGTGTATCGTGAAAAAAAAAAGAGAAGAGTGGAGAGTATCTGAACACTGAACACTCAAGAGTGTATGTGGTGTCGGAGCACTGGACTTCCTGTTCGACACGTGTGTCCAAAAACGGCGTCAGCCTCTCGCGTTTTGCTCCTTTTTTGTTTTCATATTTGCATAAATTGTATTCTCTTTATGTTGTATTTTCTTTCTTCTTTTTATTCGTTCTTTTTTTCTTACAAATTATTTATTTTTTTCACTTTTTTTTTTACAAATGAAAGCTTTATCCATATTTATAATATTGTTTACTTATTAGCAAGTACTAGCTAGACTCATCTTTGGCATACATTTTTCTAATGGTGGACATGAAAGTAATCGAAGGAAAGTTAATTAATTAGAAATTTAAGATGACTCCATAGACGTATAGCATTAGCATCTAATCAAAAGTTGGATACTTGGATTCTAGAGAGCCCTTCGCATTTCCTCTTTTTCTTCCTGTTTGTTTTTATTTTTGTGAAAGAGCATTTTATTTGATGTATAAAAGAGCAGTTTATACACGTGGAGAAAGTGGTTGTTCATTTTTTTTTGGCTCAGAAAAGTGGTTAGTTTTAGATAAAGTCACGTGTCCTATAATTTGTCGTTTCCTCATCACACTACTCCGACTCGCAATGTCGCCAACGCTATGTTATAATAACACTACCTGTACTATAGTGAACTTGTAATACAGGTAGTGTTATGATTATGTGTGGAACCGTGTGATGCGACGAATAGGGTCATCTTTAGTGATGTGGCTTTCGGCTAAAGTAATCTAGTCAATATTCTCGCTTGGGCTAGGCTCGGTTCTTTAGGCCCATTTGTTTTTTTGCATCAATTTGTTTCTTTGTCTATGTTTTTTGTTCATCAATTATTTCCTTCGTTATGTTGTATTTTCAACGTTGTAGGACCAATATCAAGATATGGTACTTAAAAAAGTTTATATAATATTTTCTGTTCACGATTTAATCACCACCGATAAATATCCAAATTAATCTCTCCCACATTTAAAATAGATAGTCTATTTCACTCGTTCATTATATAGACATTTTTTTAAGAAGAACAAACAAAAATGCAACAATGAAAATGGTCAGATTTTTGGTCGGTCCAATAGATACAAATAAATGCAGACACACCAAATGTCGAATACGAGTACACATTTACCAATTGACCCTAATGGACCCCTCATCTCCTTCTTACCGCTTTGATCAAATGCATTTTTTACCGTAAGCGAAGCAAAGAGAGCACGATGACTGACAATGCGGGTCACTTCCGTCTTCAGCTTTGTAACGTTGATATGAATCGATGGATCTTAAAGGACTATCTGTGTCTTCATGGTTGGCCTTCAATTAGCTTTGCTCTTTTGACAGATAAATGTTATTTTGCCTTTAGTTACTCATACTGTCATACACATGTTAACATTACCTCAAATGGAGAACTTTCCATGTATTTTTTCACCTTCCTAAACTCAAACTTCATTAAAAGCTTCTGTTTCCGTATTTCTAACTCCCTCTCCACTTCAAAATTTGCGGCAAAAGCTCCATCTCTACCTGGATTTGTCTGAGACGACAAGTTCCGGTCACAATCCCTGACCAAAAAATACAAATCGCTTGACTCGAACTTTGGGCCCTAAATCCCTTAAAAGCCCATCTAAATTTTTCTCACAATTTTTTTAAAAAATAAGAAAACTGGGGTGTTCTAAATTTCTAATCTCATGTACTTAAAACCGGTTGAAATCAATGCCAAAAATTTATATTTGGTCATCGCTTACCCAAATAAATTTCTAGTTTAAATTTTGGCACATACATGCTTAGATAGATGACTCGTATTCCTCCTTTTTTTTCTTTCTCATTTTTGAGAACTAAGGATATTTTCAATGAACACTCTATTTTTTATTTTAAAATAGAATAACTCCAAAATATAATTGAGTTTTACTTAATTTTATTTTATATTTTACTTTAAAATAGAGTAATAAACAAAAAAATAGAGTAATCCTACTTTTTACTATATATTTAGAATAACTCTATTTTTTATTCTATTTTACACTATCTCTAATGTATTCATCTAGATTTTCCTCTAAAATAGAGGTGTTTTTTTTTCTCTAATGTATTTTTCTATTTTTTCTTTAAAAATGAATATTCTAAAAACATTCTAATTTTTATTTTAGTATTAATACTTTTTATTTTAAAAAAATACAAATTAAATTAATTTATTTCAATGTTTGCAAGATATTATAAAGTTATGATATTATAATTCATAATTAGTTAGTTATAACTATAAAACTTATAATTTTCAAATATAGTTATGCAAATAAAAAAGTTTAACTTTAAAATAAAGAAAAACATATTTTAGATATTTCTTTTAATCATAATCATAAAAAATAAAGTCGAAGGATTATTATCTAGATAAAAAAGTTCACCTCTATTTTAGAGGAATGCTATATCTTCTTTTAGATATAGAAGTAAAAATAGCAATATCTATTTTAGAAGAATAATATAGAAGTGAATTAGAGAAATTTTTTATTTATAATAGAGTTTAAATTAAAATATAGAAATGAGTTGGAAATGTTTGTAGAATTAGAAATAGAATAGGGTTGGAGTAAATGTACTTTAAAATAAATAATGAAATATTTAAGATGGATCAGTTGATCAAAAAGTGATAAGTTAAACAATCGATAAAATTATTTTGAAAAAGAGTTACATGTAGAAAGAAAATCAACTACTGAAAATTTTATTTAGGACAATGGTAAACTCAAATGAATAGTTTTGAAAGTAAGCTGCATAAAACATAACTTTAAAATTGTTTTTTAATAATAAAATTGCTTAAAATTTGTTTTTTTGAACGGAGTTATAAAGAATTAAAATCTGGTAACGATTCTTAAGATTTTGGTGAATGACATAAAAGTTTTCCTTTAAAAGATAACATACAATTAATGTACCTTGGATAAAAGTAAAACTTCAAATCAAAGATCTCCTAATGATTTTTCTCTTCTACTGTGAATATCTTTTTGAGATACCGCCATACTGAATAAAAGAAATTTCTTTTAGTAAAAATATAAATGAGCTTCACACAAGGTATTTCATACTGAATAAAAGAAATTTATTTTGGTATACCAACAACATCTACGACCGAAATGACCCTTTAAACTATCTTTAACACTATCTTTTATTTTCCTGAACTATCTTTCCAAGATTTTGGAAAATAAACTTTGAATCCATTGTATTCAAACGTTACATAAAACATTTTAACAGTCGTGATTTTCACAATATATGGCTAATCTCATGCATCCCATTTCACATACATCTTGGCATGTTATACCAAACCAGAGCTAGAAAAGAACCAATTACCAAATGTCAAGATGAAGTCTGTATCTCTACGCAAACTCTATTTCCCCAATTTTAAAAGTTCAAGATAATGTAAAATGGGACTATTTTCTGTAATCTGTAAATGGAATTGAAAGGGATATAAATTACAATAATAATCTAATTATGCGCAACTCGACATTGTTTAATTAGTAGATATGCTAGTTCTGAAAAGCTCTCGTGTCAAATTCATTCCATCATCGAATTCAATCAAGTTTCAATTTGTTTATTAGTAAATTCAAAAGAAAACGAATTTTGGAGGTTGAATATCGAGTACGTTGGAGATGATTATTACTGATATAAGATTATATGGGATTTGGATTAGTTTGCATATATATATATATATATATTTATTTATTTAAAGTTTAAAGTATTTCTATTTATCAAAATATATAACATTAGTTACTTTAAAATTAACCAGTGATTATCTTTAAAAATTGTATAATATGTCTTATATAATTTCATTCTTCATGAAATGAAATTAAGAAATGATTTAGTTATTTTTTACTAAACTCAATATATAGTCTTTTTACGCTTTCCTCTTTTCCTCTTTGTGACTTGTGGTGGTAGTAGTTTTGATGATTCAATATTGGTTTTATTTCATTTTACAAGTTTATATATTTAAAGAATATGTAATTATGTATAGTGGTCTGTCGAACCAAAAACCGTATCGAACTAGAGGTCTCGATATTTCATAAACAAACAATTTTTTTTTTGGATCGAAGGTTAAAAACAGACAATGTTTGGTAGATAAAAATTTTAATGTGCTTCAAAATAAGCTAAATTCAACAGATTAAATGGCGTCGGCACCTTTAATTTTTGAGATACAGTTGTCAAACTTTTCTTTAATTCTTTTTTTACTATTTTTTGATTTTTTTTATGAGATTTAATTTAGGTTGTAGCATTATAAGTTAGAGGTTGTGAACCAAGAGATGGTGTTCATTAATTTATAGATATAAGCTTGCCTAACTTTAATGAAGCATTTGCAATGTTCCCACAACTCGTCATCCACTAATAATTGATCAGATACATTTTAGTAATTTTTTATTAATGTAAAGAAGTAATTGAAAAGAAGACAAATGGAAATGGGTTAAGTATTGATTGGATGATCATTTGGTAATTGGTATAGTAGTATATATCGCAATTATGTCGTGTCATTACTAGTTATTCCACTAGTGATAGTGTCTTCGGTTTTCCTCAATTTTATGCTTCTTTCATCTGGTTGATGCAAAGCGAACCAAATTATCTTCTTTCTTATGTCACTTTGCAGTTTGCAACATAATGTGATGTTGTACATTTAATAAATACACTCGGACACACATGATTATAACTCGCAATAGCTATTTCGTTATATATGATATATCATTCGCACTTCAAATTTGACTTATACCGTTTGTGCCAGGAGCCTGGGACGACCGTAACATAATACCCTTTTTTTTTTTGCGTGTGTGAATAATTTCAACTTTTCATCTGGTTAAACAATACTACACTATAATTATTTACCCATTTAGTTAAGAGTACCCTTTAATTAATTGTCTTTTTCTTGATCTCAGGAATTTTAGTGTATCTAGTTAAACAGTCTTAACACTTTATCTTCATTATAGAAGTATATATAACAAGACTTTGGAAACTACAGGCATAAACCAATACAACCACATAGAATCTAAGTAGAATATGCCATAGAGTTATACATTTTGATTCCCACAGATCTGTCCACGATATATATATATATATGAACGTATAACAAAATCTTACGTAATTTGTCATCAGATACGAGAAAACACATGAAAAGGGAGCTTTAAATTACGAATATTCCTAAAAATTATATCTTTAATCAAGAAAAAGTTTGTGGATGATTACACTACCTTAGACGATAATACTAAACGTAATCACAAGTGTTCTAAGTTCTAACATTTTCATCCTCCTGATTAAATTGCAATACTTCATCACAAAAAAAAGTTACGTGATTGAAATTTTATATCATATAAGTTTCAGCTAACGCCATTAAAACAAATAATTATTATTCCCGTAAGGCAGGTTCATGAACACAAATAATATTTTATCCTAGGTGGAGCCAAATATATAGTAAGTTCGAGACTAGATATGGAGGTTTCATCTCATGTGGGAAAACATTATGTATCATGGTATCAACGAAAGACGTGTTTTGTTGTTTTAACAAAGGTTTTCATTCAACGAAAGACGTGTTACGCGATTAATCAGATTGAGTCCAGTTAAATTATGATCCTCGTAATCATCACCAGAATCGATTGTAAAGGATGGTGGAAGAAAGGTGAAATTAATTGGGATGAAAATGCGCACATAGCGGAATTGTTCTTCTTCATGACAAAAGAGTAGCATATATATATGACCTATGCATAAAATTAATTTCGTGAACACGCCAACCTTTCTTTCTATAGGGATAACCAGAAAATAAAATAGGGTGAAAGACTCTGATATCATATCACTACTTATATCAGTATATCACAGAAAAAGACATTTAGGAATTTTGTGTTGTATTGATATATATAGCTCGCAAATTAAAGCTTATCAGATTATGAATGTAGGTTACCAGAGAAAAAGAAATGTTCACATTCTAGAAAATAGCTTAGGCAAGAGCTGAGAAAGGAATATACAAACATTAATTTCTACATCCTAGTAGACCCCTCACCTCCCCACGTAATGTCCTAATCCTACTATTTAACCCACTTTCTTCATGGCCTCTCCGGATGATCGCACCTCTTTAATATACTAATCTTTAATGATCCGATTATGCGACAGCCTTTTTAGTCTTTAATAATTGGATAATCTACATGGAAAACTTGAGTAAGTCCAGTCTTCCATTGATTGTGCAAACCAAATAAATTTTAACGCTAAAATTTTACGTTTTAAAAAAAAGATTACGTTTTTCCTAAGTATCTACTTTTTATATATTCTCTCCTTTCGTTTATTTTTATTTAAGGTTAGATTTTTGTGTTCCATTTTCATTTTTAAATCAAAATTTCACTAAATTTTCTGAATCATTAGTTGATCTTACCGTTCATATATAACGTGTGTATATATATATTTGTATACATATAAAGAAACATTTTATACTTAATTTATTCAAACTTATGGAGAATTTTCATGATTGGTTTAAATTTCTCTTTACACTATATGTACTTTCTTTTTGGTAAAGGGATCTAGTGTATATCAATCGTGAAACCACAGATTACATCGTAAGGAGTATGTATGCCTTATTGCCATACCGATACGTAACACTCAACTACTTACGGATGAATACGTTTTCTTATACAAAGAGAGTTTCTTCCAAAATTCAAACTCAATTTTCATGTATTATTCGGCCAAAACCCACAACTGAACCGAACTTTTTGAAAGCGCGATCAAACAAATGTTTGATGAGTTTTGGAACCCCACATGCATTGTTGACACATGAAAGAGTTAATTTTGTAATTTCAGCCATGTGTTCTCCTTATGCATCATATATTCTCTTTCCTTTTCTCGTCATGCATCATGTATGTTCTAACCGTAACTTTTGTCCTTTGTTATTTTTCAATACTTTTTATATTAGTGGGTACTAAAGAGTTACGTTTGTTGCAAAAAGAAAAATGAGCTACATTTGTGGACAAAAAAGATGGAAGAGAAATAGACAAAAAGAAAGAGAGAGAGTTACTCACTTTTTTTTGGGTTAAAGTTTTGGTAAAGAGTTACATACATACATGAATATTAATAGTTTGATAACAAGTTATAGTAATTCTTTTTTATTTTTCAAAGTTTTTATTGAATACTCAAGCTAATGAATGTACCAATCAGACGCAACTGATAATATAGACACACAATAAAAGAAAAAGCTAACGTAACTATATAAGAAAAAATATAATGACTCATTACCCACAATCGCGTTTTAGATTGTTTATTAGAGAGTGATAGGTAAGATACAAAACGCTGCTCGACCATGTGTATATATACGGTCGCTTACTTAAGACATATCAAACCAACAAAACAAGAGCTTAAAACGAGATTATTTACACCTGAAACAACATAAAAAAAAAAGAATGAAACCTTCTGAACAAGAAGCTCCGAAGCTTGCGGAGACATTATCAAGTATATCGAATGATTCATCAGCATCCGAGAAAGGAGAAGCAACCAGTCAACAACAATCCAACAATGGGTATGCACTCACAGTTGACGAGGTGATCGAGCAACACATTGGAGCACTTGGGTTTGCTCAGATCATGCATGCTCTGTTGGTCTCAATCGCTTGGACCTTCGATGCTCAGACCACTCTTATCTCCATTTTCTCCGACGCTAAGCCCGCCGCGAGGCTTGTCGCAACGGGAGCCATCTTGCAAGGCTCGGCGTTGTGTGGATTGTCCACCGGAGAGTGGCAATGGGTCGGAGGAAAGGGTGACACTATTGTTTCTGAGTGGAATCTCATATGTCAACATAAGTTTCTTGTTGCTCTTCCATCCACTCTTTTCTTCATCGGATCTCTTTTCGGTACGATTCTTAATTCACTTTCTGAACCATCTTTTTTTTGTTTGGTGAGGATTCTACTCGTTTTAGTTCATATATTTAGGCACGGGTCAGTTACTAGTAAATTAATTAATTTATTTCGATTTAGTTCCGCTGAGATTAGTTAATTATTAAAAAAAAAAACAGTGTACATTGATTTCAAATTTCAGTTTGGTTGGTTTATGTGGCCACTGGCCAGTCCTAAAATCTTAATCAGTCTGGTTAGTTTGGTTTGGTACATTGATTCGATTTCAATTGGGTAACTTTGGTACATTGATTTTCAAATTCAGCTCGGTTGGTTCTATGTGGCCAGTCCTAAAATCTTAATGAGGTTGTAGCTCCTCTTTACATGATTCTCATGTTGGCTTTTATTATATTTTTCAGGTTCTGGAGTTTATGGATATCTTGCTGATTCATGGTTTGGTCGAAAAACGACTCTATTTCTCTCTTGTCTATTAACGTTTCTCTCGGCTTTGGCGATCTCCTTTTCCCCAAACATTTGGGTTTACGCGTTCTTGCGCTTCGCCAATGGGTTCTTTAGATCAGGAATCGGGTCTTGCTGTATCGTGCTAGCGACCGAGGTCGTCGGTAAAAAATGGCGTGGCCAAGTAGGGCAATACGGATTCTTCTTCTTCACGTTAGGGTTTCTATCTCTGCCACTCATGGCTTATTTGGAGAGAAAGTCATGGAGAAACCTTTACCGAATCATATCCGTTCTTCCACTTGGATACGCTATTTTTCTCTTGCCCTTTGCCTATGAGTCCCCTCGATGGCTTCTTGTTAAAGGACGTAACAAAGAAGCAATGGTGGTCTTGAAGAAACTCGCGAGGCTCAACGGGAAACAACTTCCAGCGGACCTTAGCCTAGTTGATCCAATTCCAGCGAGAAGTGATCAAACTTCGTCGTCAGCTGAGAACTTTTGGAAAACGAAATGGGCAGTGAAAAGGATCGTAATGGTTATGATGGCTGGATTTGGAAGTGGCTTTGTTTATTATGGTATTCAACTAAACGCCGAGAATCTCAACTTTAATCTTTATTTAACTGTTGCGGTCAACGCTCTGATGGAGTTTCCAGCGGTTTTCATCGGAAGTTTCCTCCTCGGGGTCATGAACCGCCGTCCACTATTCTCGAACTCATCATACCTCGCTGGAATCTCGTGCCTGCTCTGCGCGGTTCTCTCGCTCCATCGTGTGACCCGTGCCATGTCCGTTGCGAAATGGCTGCAGCTTGCAGTTGAGGCGATTGGATTCATGGCGTCCTCGACGGCGTACGATGTCCTATATGTCTACTGCGTCGAGCTATTCCCGACAAACGTGAGGAACTTTGCGGTTTCGCTCTTGCGCCAAGCGTTCATGCTAGGTGCATCTGCAGCACCGTTGCTAGTTGCATTGGGAAGGGAAAGCGCGATGATGTCGTTTCTTGTGTTCGGCGTTGCGTCTGTGTTGAGCGGCGTGATGAGCCTCTGGCTAAGAGAAACGCGAAACGCTCCACTTTATGAAACACTAAGGCAGCAGGAGAAGGGGGAAGAGATTGTAAACGGAACGGAAGGCACTTTATCACTTTAGTGCTGTTCCTGTATAAATGTTTTTATGTCCAATAATTGGAAAAATGTAAAACTTTCTGTTTTCCATCGCAATGTATTGCAACGTTGATTGTTTATTTTAAAGAAACGTTAATCAAAATTGTCAGAACTAAGGATCAGGAAGGCTATGATGCTGTAAGAGTTGACTGAAAAGACCGAACATAGAACAAAACTCATTTGAACAGATGGTAAGCAAAAAGCGATTTGACCTTAATAAAAGGAAAATTGCTGTTCGGACCAAAAACAAGTGATAATGAAACCAAGTCTTTCTGTTCGCAAAGATAAGAGAAAACAAGAATCTGACAAGTGCTCAAAAAAGGAAAATTGAGCACTTGTAAGAGTTGATTGAAAAGACCGAACATAGAACAGAACTCATTTGAACAGATGGTAAGCAAAAAGCGATCTAACCTTAATAAAAGGAAAATTGCTGTTCGGACCAAAAACAAGTGATAATAAAACCAAGTCTTTCTGTTCGCAAAGATTAGAGAAAACAAGAATCTGACAAGTGCTCAAAAAAGGTGGAGCGACAAACATTTTATGATGGGTTTTGCTCGTGAGCTCTTCTTCTTCGTCTAAGTAGCAGCAGCTTTGGGCTGAGCAGCTTCTTCGGCAGCAGGAGTCTCGAAAGTCTCTCCAACTACAAGTTCTGGGACATCATCATCGTCCTCTTCTTGAATGGTTGCTGGAACATCAGCTCCACCTGGTGCCTGTTTCTGGAATTGCTCTGCTAACTTTTTCAAGTTGTCCAAGTTATCAGGTCCTGAGATTACGAGAAATCGGTTAATTCAAGGGACCATTAGTTTGGAAGAAAGGACTTTTAGAGGGTAAACACAAAATGGTGCATACCAAGTTGGCTGATAATTTGAGGAAGTATGTCTTGCAACTCTGCAGGAAAATTCAGATTTCAAAATTAGAATACGCATACACCGAGAAAGAGTATTGGATCATCTATCTATGCGGATATCAACACTTACTTTTGGTCTGTGGTGTACCGCTCACAACCCATGTGTTAGCAGCAATCGAAGCTTGAACTGTAATAGCAAACATAGAAATAAGAAACGCAATGACCATATTAATACAGTGAAACCAAATGCTAAGATTTATAATAAAACCAAAAAAAGGTTGGGACTTTTACCCTTAGGGGTAATGAACTGAATCACAACATCATCCTTGAAGATGTTAACTTCTTCAATGGCGGGAATGGAGTTCACTCCAACTCTCTTAAGAGTGCTCTGGAGCCTCTTGTCATCGGTCGTGGTTGTCTTGTGAACAGCCTTCTTCTTTCTGAAATGAGATAACAAAACAGTTTAGCGAACAGAAAATTGCCTAATGCCGAAACTCAAAACGATTTCAATTGAAAAAGAAGAAGACTTTTGATATACATACCTTCTTACTGTCCCTTTTCCGCCAGTGCGGACAGTGTTGGCCATCTTCATCAACTTTTCCCTATTCATCTGTTGTACACAAAGCTAAAACCTTTAATCCCAAAATGTATCGAGGGAAAGCATAAATCTCTACTCTTGACTGAATCAATAAGGCATACAAACAATAACTAATCCTGCCATCATTGATTAATAAAACACGCTATACTTAGGGAACATGTCAGCAAACAGAACAAAGCTTCTGTTGTGTTGTACTGTGAGCTTAACCTAAGTTTCAACTTTTTCCATCGGTTAGGTATCCATTACTCCAACAACATTTAGTTAAGTTGTTGAAATAAAAAAGGGTACTCAAGTGATAGAGACAGAGACAGTAACACGAATCAGTCAAGAAACCAAATGAATCGAGAGAAAGAAAAAAAACACTGATCTTGACCACTTCAGCTAAATCAGAAAAGCACTAAAGAAACAATGTTTTTATTGGAATGAAAAAATGGAGGAAGAGCAATTAGTTTACTGAAATGGGGTTTACCTTGTTATTCGATTTCTAGGGTTCTTCCTTCGTCGAAGGGTATAAGAAGAAGATAAGAAAGAGAGAGAGAGAGAGAGATCCAAGCGGCGCTGGAGGGTTTTGCTCTTTAAGTAAATGCGAATGATGCCTAGCCCAATCTCGCCTTTAACACGAAATAACAATTATTATATAAGGCACCATCCAACGGTTCATATCTCACGTTCCTTAAAACACTCTCCTTCTCTACCGTTCGATATTACTATAAGCCGCGATTTATTTATTTGGACTATGGGCCTAATTCTATGGCCCATTTCACATTCCAAATTTTTACATTTTTGTGCGTAATTATTGGAACTCTACCGGTAAAAACACATTTATATATACGAGTTCTGCGAAATTCAAGAAGTATAACTTTATGTAATCAAGAAGCAAAATCTAACAATAAAGTTTGATTCTTATGTAATTTTCTAGCTCACCAAAAAGAAATATAAATGTATTGTCCCAAAACTTCTGCAAAATCTAAGGGATTTCGATACGAGCCATTTCTAAAAGTAACAGACACATTTTAGTTCCTTTTTGTTCCAGCTAAGAACATACCGCATTTTTATCAAGACATTGTATTTTTTTTTCTTCAATTTTCCATCAAGCTTGGAACTCGAGGAAGAGCTTAAGCTTCTGCAGCAACATCTCGTTCGTTGCAAAAGCCGGTTTCTTGCTTCCGATCCAATCTCTACCAAGAGTCCCGGTTCTGTCACTGTTGAGCATCTCATCGCGGAATGTAGACAGAATCTGGTATATTGATATCCTCAAAACATCTGAAGCTGCATACGCGTAAGAGTATAGCGCCCCACTTCTCTTTTTAATCGGCTTTACATCTTTTCTGACCATACTCGAGGTCGCCCATTTGATACTAGCAGGTCCCAACAGTTGTTGAGGCGATTGCAGATTATTCTTCTTCCCCATAAACGTTTCAACAGCTAGCAAAAGCGATAGAAGCGTTGAGACAACATCGGCGTTACCACCAGACAGTTGAGCTACTCCACGCCTGTCTTCCTTGTGAGAGATTGAAGTCAGGGATGCAGTTGTTTGAGCACACCATGCATATAGCTGCACATATCAGATAGAGAGGCAGACAGTTTTTGGTTACAGCTACCAGAAGAAATCAGGGAGAAAAGGCAGACAATTTTGAATTGCGTTTTACCTGGAAAGACTTGAGTGATTCGCCAAATTTAGGATCAATGTATGACTCAGTTGGCTGCTGGAGTGGTGTCTGATAGCCTTTTTCAGTAAAGGTGTGGTCTAGCCCAGCAGCTAATCTGGAGGCCAGCTCTTCTAAAGGCCTCAAGCATAGAGTGATTACTCTTTTGTAAGTCTCACTGGACTCCGCGAAGAAAGCAGCACGACGCCAAGTGTCAACATTATTCTGAGACACCGTGTAGAGATCAAGGTATGCAAGATACTGCTCGAGGGAACCCGGAGCACTCCCTTCCAAAGCAGCAAGCAGAGGCTCGCTTGGATTTGTTTCTGCTGCAGCAGATCCTTTTGGAGGAGCAAAAGCGCAGCGTTTTGTGTGCAGAACCTGGAAAAGAAACTGACAATCATGAGAAGCCTCTTTTGAACCTAAAATCTGGGCAAATTGGCTAAAAGTTTACGGCTCCCTTAATACGTTGAGAAGAAACACACAGAACAAAGCTCAAAGATGATCCTTCAACATGTCTAGGCACTAGGCAAGGAATAATAGAGATATCCACGAATAACAAACAATTTGATAAAAAAAAATTTGTCTGCCTCACTAATGTTTAAAGTAGTAGTACATAGAAAAGACATCCATGGTGTTTGACATAAAAACGTAAAGAGTAAAGTAATTCCAGACGATATGAATGCGAACATTTGATGATGATTTTCAGATTAATCTCAGTCGAGCTTTGCATCACTGGACTCATAGTAGTGAGTTCTAACTCTTGTGCAATCTACATGTTACCTCGACTAGGTTCACTAAAAAGATCTCTATACATTCAATTTAAGCAAATCAAAGTCAAAGCAGATGAGGAAACCTGATGTATATGGTGAGTGACTTCCCAAGAGAGAATGAGGCAGAAACTGCCGGCATAAGAAATGACCTGCTCACCCAAGAATCTCGATACGGACACAAGCCCACCCGACCAGTCTAACAGAAACAAGAGCATTATCGTTGAGAGCACATAGAGCACACCCGATAGCTTCAAAGCTTGTGTTAGAGCCGACGGGAGACCAATCTTGAAGCTGAAGAAGGGTGGACGCTGTTTTGGAAACAACACAACAAGTAAGAATCAGCGAAAGATAACAACAACAAATCGATGAAGACACAAAAACATTTGTGAACTGTTAATTAAAACCTGAATGATTGGGAACTGTAAGACCCAACGCTGCTTGAGGACGAAAAGCACGGCGTAAAGCAATCCAGTCACAAATCCCCTAAACCCTATCCTTCCAACCACTCCCAACGAATCAGTCGACAAGCAGAACACGGCCGCCGAGCAGAACCCGGCGAGTGAAGTGGCGGAGACGAAAAGCGCGATGCGCAAGGACACGCGAGCACGGCGGCGGAACTCTGGATCCGAGAGGTGACGGAGGAGGCCGACAGCGAATTGGAGAGGAGAGAGAGGAGAATCTGAGGTCGGAGAAGAGAGGAGAGCGAGTGAGATGGAGAAGATGAGCTGTGAGGCATGGAAGACGAGGAAAGTGAAGAAAACCGAGATGATTGAAGTTGTCGAGACGAGGAAAAGGTTGAAGAAGATGAAGATAGCCGATGAAGGTATTGATTGCCAGATTAAAAACGCTGCGAACCGGTGACTCACTACCGTCTCCGGTACCGGAGGAGAAGGCATATCGCCGGCGATAGTTTTTCCCTTTTTTTCTTTTTTGTTAGATTATTTAACTTTTAAAATGAGTTTTCGTGTCCGAACTTGAGCGGGGCCGTGAAGTGAGTGACCGAAGGAAGGAAAGAAGAGAAAGAGAGACGAAGGGCTTTACGGATTCAAGGCTCTCTCATTTGCCACCACCTTTTTTCCGTGTTGGATCGCGGTGCGTTTTGTTCACGCTATCATTACAAGGCTTTTCTTAGCCCATTGGGCCCAGATTCACTATTTGTTAGTATTTGATTCTCAACCAAACTACTGAGATATTTTTTATCTGCTCTAATACCAAACCACAGCATCTGTTGAAGAATAATCAATTAGTCTCAACTACAACTTCTTAGATATGTTTTATTTGTATATTTTTTATTATCAAAGAAAATTAAATATACAACAGATGTTGCATCAACATGTTAATCTCTGACAATGCAAGTTCCTCAGGCACAAAGAAAAATAACTCAATGTAGATAAAAAGCAATTCATAAATTTTTAAAGATAGATAAAATCACATTGTGGTGATAAGCTGATATACCTGTGAGACTCAAAAGAGTCATATGTATATATTTTTAGGAAGCATGTTACTTATTGGCTGCACAAACATTCTCCAAATACCACTCATAAGTTTGGCGAAGACCATCTCTGAGAGAAACCTTTGGTGTCCAGCCCAAAGAAGCGAGCATGGAGCTGTCCATGAGTTTCCTCGGCGTCCCATCAGGCTTGGTGCTATCCCATCCAAGCTTCCCTTCAAAACCAACAACTTCTTTCACCAATTCAGCCAACTCTTTGATCGTCACTTCTTGACCACTTCCTATGTTAACATGCTCCAACCCACTGTATCGATCCAACAGGAAAACACAAGCATCAGCCAAATCATCAACGTGCAAGAACTCCCTCAACGGGCTTCCCGTGCCCCAAACCACAACTTCCTCTGCACCATTGACTTTCGCCTCGTGGAACCTCCTCATGAGAGCAGGAAGCACGTGCGAGTTCTGCGGGTGGAAGTTGTCGTTAGGACCGTAGAGATTAGTCGGCATCCCCGAGATCGCGTCCCATCCATGCTGGATCCTGTAAGCCTGACAAGTCTTGATCCCTGCGATCTTAGCAATAGCGTACCACTCGTTGGTTGGTTCAAGCGGTCCGGTTAACAAAGCAGACTCAGGGATTGGCTGAGGAGCAAATTTGGGGTAAATGCAAGAAGATCCAAGGAAGAGAAGCTTCTTCACGCCGTGCTCATAAGCAGAGTGGATCACATTGGTCTGGATCTGGAGATTAACACCGATGAAATCAGCAGGGTAAGTGTTGTTAGCATGAATCCCACCAACCTTAGCTGCTGCTAAGATCACGTAAACCGGTTTCTCTTGAGCAAAGAAAGACTCAACATCGGCTTGACGAGTGAGATCAAGCTCTGCGTGTGTTCGAAGAACAAGATTGGTGAAACCTTGTTGCTGAAGCTTGCGGACAATGGCAGATCCAACCAAACCGCGATGGCCAGCGACGAAGATTTTGGCGGATTTGTCAGTCATCGACGACATATCTGCACATTGAACACGCTGCGGTAATTAAACACTAGGGTTTTGGCAATATCTTATCACTATACCATAGAGGTCAGAGGTTCGATCTAAACCAAAAACCAGCCGTACATCTCCTAGTTTCAGAACATTCCGTCGTAGATTCCGTACAAGTGTCGACATGCGAATGATTCAATTCAGATTAATTGAGATTTGAGATAAGAGGTAATTAAGGGACGTACCTGAGCCGATCGTTTCCGCCATTTTCGAGTTCTTGTAGTTCAAAGTTCCAAGGAGACGAAAGGTTTTAGAATCCGAGAGAGAGAGATCGTGAGACGAATTTGGTCAGCGAAGTTTTATTAATAATAATATTTTAGGAAGTTGAATTTCCGGAGATCTGAAACCGTTGACTTTTTACCAAGGTAACGTAATTTCTAATTTGTATGAGGCTCTTGAATATTTCGACTAATCCGAGATCCGAATCATATGGCCCAAGATAGGCCCATCTATTTTGGATATCGTGTTAAACCGGGAAATCCCGGAAACACCAAAGTCCAACCCATGCACGTATTAATTCTTAATTTCTTACCTACCAATCATTGACCATACATTCGTTGACAACGGTCGAACTGATTTGGTTCAGACTAGGTGTTTGGCATCATCGAAGCGATTCTAATTTAGCAGAATGAATTACTATTAGTGATCATGTAATACTAAAGCTAATTATGAAAAGAAACAGATAAGAGAGATTTTATTCAATATGTAATATTCAAAGGGAAACAGAGAGAAGTTTTATTGTAAGTCAACAAAGTAACGATTGAGTCTTGTCCCCCCAGGCAAGTCTCTCACATAGTCTTGGACGAAATCTCTGTGACATTAGCTTTCTTGAACATAACCAAGAACGGCTCATCGCTTAAAGCCAAACGCCTAACGCCGAGTTCATCCACGAATATCCCCACATCACTGCATTTCGGACAGCTAGATTGCCAAGCTGAGGGACAGAATACAAATTTGTAGGCATTATCTCCATATTTCTCGATCTTGAAGAAACTCTTCAAAGAATCTTGTCCGAATCCTTCTGGCTTAGGGCCAGCCACCACGAAATACTGCTTCCTCTCCTCGTCGAATTCACCGACTCGCCAGTATGTTGACTGGATGCAGATCGTGGCTCCAACGTCCGTCTCGATGTTAAGGTCCTGTAATTCGGGAACGAACGCAACCTTGATCCTCCAGTTTGAGAATTTTATGGGAATACCCTCGTCGAGCTCAGATGATTCCTGCACGATGTCGAAAGGACATAGCTCCCCGCCGCGGCCTCGTAGAGTCAAGCCACCGCCTCGGCCGCGAATTACGGGGAGAACATAGTAACTGCCATCGAAAATTGTGTCGCCGTCGATGTCAAGAACCGCAGCATATGTGTTCGTGGCCAAAACTGCGGTTAAGGCAAGAACGAAGTAAAACGTAGGGTTCATGGTGTTTTTTTTTGTTTTTGTGATGATGTGAGTGTTTGGTGGATGAAGAAAATATGAGTTGATGCAATCTATTTATAAACATAGTAGTATAGCTAATGGTGACTGGATGAGGCGGCTTTGATGTCTAGTGTAGACTTAGCTTGTGAACTGTAATCTCTCAATATTATATGATTTTAAGCATACTACACATTGAAAAGATGATAATGTCTTCCTATATTGTAGACAAGTCTATTTAATATCTTGATTATTTTTTTCTACACTTCTAGTTTGATTTCGTATGGTTTTAACTTTTCCGTTCCTAACAGCTTATATCTCCAATTTCTTATAAATATTAAAGCCGTTCGTTCGATTATTCTACTCTTTTTCTTTTGTCAACATTTTACTTTGTTTTTTTATTACGTTTTTCCCAGTATAGAAAATGGGGAAGAATGAAAACGAAGGTTTGTTTATGTTATTTTTAGTGATTACTGCAGTTCAATTTGATTAAACCAACCAAAATGGACACGTAACTAAAACTGTAATTCTAATCCATCTATACATGTCATGTGTTCATCTTTCTCTAGGCAAATATACTCAGATAGTTTAATTTCAATGTCATGTTACTTTGGAGCATTGTCCAAGGATATCATCAGAAATAAAACTTTTAACTATTTTTGTTAATATGTTTTACGGATATGGATTAACGTAGTGATAATATTAGTACATGTCAGATGTCACCAAACTTAATGTTTTTTTATTACGGTAATCGAAAAGCAGCAACTCGGAACAAACACGAAATCATGGAGTTATATTCTTTTTGTTGTTGTTGCATAGTTATTTTCATTACAACAATCATGAACGATCATATCCAACATCTTAATCACTGATTTTTTTCATTATTAATTTCACTCTACCATATGCATTAACCAAGTTATTTTTTTTTATATGCCCTATCCACTTCTGATCCGTCCCGGTAAATATACATCAAAATGCTATAAAATGGATAACTTCCGCTTGGATTACTTATGTATGAGCTATTATACTATTTGATCCAAGTTTGAAATACCGTTCGACTAATAACATACCGTATGTATTTCTTACTATCAGATAAACTAATTAGACTTTAGCCCAACTGATAAACTTCCCAACAAAATGTTGATAATAGTAAGAATAGAGAATAGAACTCAAAACCTGGGAATTGCACCCTTACCCTCAAAGTTCCTACTATTAGTCCACCAGGATGAGGGCAATTTTTTCGTTAGTAGAAGTTAGTCGTCTTGAGTTGTATCGATTTCATATTTTCTAGATGGTTGAATTTATTTTTGGAAGGAAATTAAAAACTGTTTGTTTATAAATAACCAGCAAACAATATGGTAGCAGATTCCTACTGCGAGGCAAAACTTGTGTTATGCTCTGGGTTAGTGTTCTGCGAAGAATTCGCTCTATCAGTTAACTTTAGGGATGAGTATCCTGCCACACTAACACGGTTACGACAGTATTCAGAAAGATAAAAGGAAAGATTGTCTCCCGAGTATTATCACTATACAAAATCAAGCCATGCACGTATTCTCACCCTATCAATCGTTGACCATAAATTCGATTACAACGGTCAAACTGATTTGGTTCAGTCTAGTTGATTTTGGCATCAAAGCGATTATAACTTTAGCAGAATGAATGATTAGTGATCATGTAAGTGTTAAGCTAATCGTGAAAAGAAACAGATAGAGATATTTTATTCAATATGTAATTTTCAAAGGAAAACAGAGAGGTTTTATTATAAGCCAAAGTAAAGATCGAGTCTTGTCCTCACACTCAAGTCTCACATAGTCTTGGACAAAATCTCGGTAACGTTAGCTTTCTTGAACATAACCAAGAACGGCTCATCGCTTAAAGCCAAACGTCTAACGCCGAGTTCATCCACGAATATCCCCACATCACTGCATTTCGGAGAGCTGGATTCCCAAGTTAAGGGGCAGAATACAAACTTGTAGGCTGATTCTCCAGATTTCTCGATCTTGAAGAAACTCTTCAAAGAATCTTGTCCGGATCCTTCTGGCTTAGGACCAGCCACCACGAAATACTGCTTCCTCTCCTCGTCAAATTCACCGACTCGCCAGTATGTTGACTGGAAGCATATCGTGGCTTCAACGTCCGTCTTGATGTTAAGGTCCTGTGATTCCGGAACGAACGCAACTCTGGGCCTCCAGTTTGAGAATTTTACGGGATTACCCTCGTCGACTTCAGATGATTCCTGCACGATGTCGAGAGGACATAGCTCCCCGCCGCGGCCGCGTAGAGTTAAGCCACCGCCTCGGCCGCGGATGACAGGGAGAACATAGTAACTGCCGCGGAAAATGATGTCGCCATCGATGTCAAGAACCGCACCATATGTGTTTGTGCCCAAAACTGCGGTTAATGCAAGAACGAAGTAAAACGTAGGGTTCATGGTGTTGTTTTTTTTTAGTAAACTTTTTTTTTAGTGTTCGGTGGATGAAGAAAATATGAGTTGATGCAGTGTATTTATAAATATACCAGTATAGCCAGTGGTGATTAGATGAGGCGGCTCTGATGTCTAGTGTAGACTTCGCTTGTGGACTATATTTCTCAATATTTATATGATTTTAAGTATAATACACATTGAAAAGATGATCATGTCTTCCTATATTGTACATTAGTTTCTTTCGTATCTTGATTATTTATTTTCGTCAAGCTCGATTGTTTTTTTTTTTTTTTCTTTATTAAGTATGAGAACTGATTCTACAGTTCTATAATTTGATTCGGTACGGTTTATTTTTTTGTTTTGTTTTTTGGAATCAGGTATGGTTTTAATTTATTCTTTCCTTAACAGCTTATATCTCCAATTTCTTAAAAATATTAAAGCGTTCGTTCGATTATTTTCCTCTTTTTCTTTTGTCCACATTCTACTTTGTTTTTATTACGTTTTTCCCAATATAGAAAAATGGCAAAGAATGCAAACGAAGATTTGTTTATGTTATTTCTGCGTCGACTGCAATTCAATTTGATTAAACCAACCAAAATGGACACGTAATTGAAACTTTAATTATAATCCATACATGTCATGTCATGTGTTTGTCTTTCTCTTGGCAAATATACTCAGATAGTTTAATTTCGTGGTGGACATGGTTGGCTTGGCTAAGCCAGTCACATCTTAATCATGGATACAACCTAAGCATTTTCATTTTAGGTTTTTTAATAAGAAATCTTTGTGTTTCTTTGTTGTTTTAAAGCGTTTCTCATGTTGGTGTAATTGTATGACTATAAGTTTATAAGTCATAGCCAAATGTAATTAAAAGTGTCATGTCACTTTGGAGCATTGTCTAAGGATATCATCAGAAATAAAACTTTGAAATATTTTTGTTAACATGTTTTACAGATATGGATTAACGTAGCAATAATATTAGTACAACAAGTCACTAAACTTAATGTTCTCTGTTACGGTAATCCAAACCCAACAACTCGGGAACGAAATCGTAGAGTTATCTTCATTACAACAAACATGAACGATCTACTATTTATAGTTTCGGCTATTGAAACTTGGTTTTAGTACTTCTCATATGTTTCAACCCAATGTATGTTTAATTTTATCCTTTTTAACTTTCTAAAAATTGTATGACCATGGTTATAGCTGTAACCTCCTTCGTCATTTAAATTGTAAAACCTTTGTTAAGAAGATAAGTGTTGAAGATTACGCACGTGCCAAATTTCAATATACATTTGTTACGTGAATTACTTTACGTTTTTTTGGGTAAAATTACTTTACGTTTTGTGGGTTCTTTGCAAATACACAACCCTTTTTGGCTCCGTGGCACCACATGACTCTTCGAGGAACTCATTAACCCACCAGTACAGTGAAACTAGTGAGTCCGCCCGAATATAAATTTTGATTAATACTCAATACTTGCTTCGTGGTCCGCGATCCGCACTCGGCACATGGCATGGTTAGGTGTTTCCTCCGAGATATATTACATGCAATGTAAATTCACATGGTCGAAGTTCTTCGTCACAGATAAAGCTGTATTAAACTTATTGGAAGGTTCTTGGATCTCGCGACGTGGCTACATGTTTAGGAGATACGGATAAATGATATACCAACGTATATGATTAGTGATTTAATGTAGACGGTCTATAATTTATTATTTACTCACTCCTCGTGTGATTTAAAAATGAGAATTCCATTTCGACTTACAAGGTTAGTTGGTCGCTTCTTTTGTTCGTCTACAATTCTACACGTACATTCTTCATTCATATATTACTCACCAGAAATCCAACTTTCATCGTAACTACTCTGCCACAGGATTATCATTGTGTTGCAACATTTAGGTCTAGTTTAATTTGCGAATGTAGTTTTTACCAATTTCACTCGATCATATATGTATGAACCATTCGTCTGTAGAAGTAGTGTGGTGTAGTGGTGTTAGATCATCTATTTTTATATGTTGTCATGCTAAAAGAGAAAATGTTTCTGTTTCATTTCCAAGTTATGTGACTAGAGAGAGAATTAAAAAAGAAACAAAGAAACAAAGGAAAGATATTTTATTTCATTGATGAACTGAGAAAACAGTGAAGACACAGAGTTTTATTATTAGTCGTAAGTTATAACTCTTATCCTCTTAATTTTGTAGTCTTTCATTTCTCTCAGATAATAGACATAGTCTTGGACGAAGTCTCTTTCTCAGTAGCTTTCACGAACACAACCTGGAATGGCGTAGAGCTTAAAGCCAAACGCCGAACACCATATTCGTCCACATATATCCCGACATCGATGCAATCCTTACCGTTAGGGCAATACACAATCTTGTAACCGCTAAGAAGATCTCCAGTTTTCTTGATCTGGAAGAAACTCTTTATCGAATCTTCTTCAGGTTCTGGCTTAGGACCAGCCGCTATGAACCACGTCCTACTGTGCTTGTCGGACCGAGTGACCCACCAATAGGTTGACTGAACGCAGATCGTAGCTGCGATGTCCATCTCGATGTTGAGGTTCTCTGATTCGGGAACGAACCCAACTCTAGACCTCCAGTTTGAAAATTTTACGGGAATCCCCCTGTTGACCTCTGAAGTTTCCTGCCCGACATAGAGGGGACATTGTTTGCCACCACGGGGGGCGAGAGTCAGGCCGCCACCTGCAGGACCGAAGATGAGGGGGAGAACGTAGTAACTTCCGTCGAATATGATATCGCCATCAGTGTCGAAAACTGGTCCGCCAGCGTTTGCGGCGGTGGCCAAAACAGCGGTTAAGGCAAGAAGGAAGTAAAACATAGGATTCATCATTTTTTTGAGTTTTTGTAGTTGGTTAGATTTGAATGTTACTGGATGAAGAAAATGTGAGTTCATGTGATCGGTATTTATACACGGATGTGTATACATGCACATACAGCTTTTTATCCGCTAAGCTTAGGTTTTTGAATTATTTAACTTAAAATTAAGCAAATACATTGAGATTTGAGAAGATAATTATCTTTTTTTATTCCACTTTCCTAACACGCTTCTTGGTTTTTTTTTTTTTNGTTTTTTTTTTTTTTTTTTTTTTGCTACGAACGCTTCTTTAATTTGTTTGTCTATTTATCTCGTATGGCCGTATGGGGAGTTAGAGTTAAGCCTAGTTTTGGACCGTTAATTAACGAATAAGATTATCACTATAGCTCTGGTTTTATGAGTTCTTTTATTTTAACGTTATGAAAGAAAAAAGAACAACTAAAAGCCCCTTTATACCTCTGTTAATTTTCTCGGTTCAATCTGGTTGGTTCGAAATTGACCCCTGGTCAACAGTTTGGTTAACCCCTGATAGTTTCTACACATGTTTTTTCGATTCAATTGTTATATGAGGGAAAGTCTTTAATTAGAAGATAGGGATAACAACAAGGTTAAATATAAAAATAAAGAGAAAAGATACCTAGCATATGCTTATACTTAATTATAGCATAGAGGTCATTCTTAGCCTCGTGTTTTCATAGATTATCCTCGTGTGATTAAATTTGTGGGGAAATTGTTTAAGTGGGAAGTTTTAAAAGCGCTAAACTTCTTACTAAACACTAAATAGATAGACCTTGTTACCCTCAATTACACATGATCCCATCTTTCTTTTTCATCCAAATTACACATACATATATAGTCCTTGTTCGACCTAATTTAAAGGATCAAACCGGTTAGGGTTGAATAATAATAGTCATATTTTCGTATTTATTTATTTTTAACGAGAAAAACAGACAAAATAAGTAGTTTTAAAGGTACCTTTTTTTTTATTGGAACACACTTTTAAGAATTTTATCATAAAAATTAATTTGATTTATAATACAAATTAAAAACTTAGGAATAATTGTTTTTAATTTTCAAATGAAAAAGAAAGACAGGATTAACAAAAAAAAAGGTTAATCATTGTGCTTTATGTTTTTGTTCATCCTATTTTGTTTCTAAATATATAAAATAAATATAGTTGACTGCTTCTATAAAAAGGTATAATAATACTATACGACCACAGACACTTTAACTATACAATTCATGATTGAAGATGAGGAGTGATCGAAGAAAAGTGTTTACAAAGAAAAGGTTTTAGTTGGAAATTTTAATACGTAAAAGTTTTTAATTATAATTTTCCATTCAAAACGAAAGTAATACTGGTATTTTTTTAATGAAATTTTCAAAACTGGTATTTGATAAAAATTCTCTTAAATTAATTATTTCACCCAAATTCTCTTAAATTTTAACAACTGTACACGTCGAGAAGATGATCATCTATAATATAGAATCACTTTCCAAGCACCATTCGCTAATTGCTTGTTTGTCTTTTTCTATTATGGGTCTAACTTTACTAATAAAATGGGTATGTGGTTCACGAGTTCTATTTATTTAATTTAATCTAAAATATATTTTAAATTAAGTACTAGACAATTTTTCAGAAAATAATTGTTCGTCCGTCAATCGTGGAGGCCACTTTTCCTCGTGTTGTGAAACCACAGATAAAAAAAAAAAGAAAAAGAAAAAACAAAGAAGAACACGAACTCGTATGAAATTTTTTGAGAATAAAACAACTAAAGTGAAAATATGAAAAACACGTTCATTTTTGTGAAGGATTAAAACATGTGAATTGTAATCTCTTACTATTTAATTTATATATATGGTCATCAACTCTTAATCTATTTTAGACATAAAAATTAAGCAATTGTACATCTTGAGATTTGAGAAGATAATCATCCAGTATTTAATTTGCAAAGCACCTTTCACGAGCTCTCTTTATTAATTAGCCTCGTGCTTTGGGAGTTTTCACGGCCGTCGATGCATTGCAAACATGTACACTGAATTTTTTTTTTGCCTTAGGGTTGATCAACTTGCGAATTATTTTATTTCTTTGTGAAAATGTATCAGAAAAGCGAATATTTTGTACGATAAAAAAAAGCCAAATCACAAAAAAAAAATACGACATTTGAAATTTATTTAAAATACCGTATGTTGTAGATTACTAGAGAGATCGATCTTCAGAAAATATTTGTTCATCCATTTTGGATCCAATTTGTCTCGTCTTTTTAAGTTCAATTTGATACATCCAACTATAAATTAAATAAAGTATGGGAAACTATTAGATAATCAAGTGAAATGCAACTGTACCAACCCCGAAAGGCAACAGTCATGTAGTTGCTTACAAAGTAGATTAGTAGATTAACAAATTATGAGTTTTATTTCAAGTCACTTAAAAGGCCTAGTGTTCTTATATATTTGGAGAACGTGTGTACTATAGAATAAGTATACACTAATATTAGAATCATAATTAATTTCCTCATTTACCATTGATCCACCTTCGGAATATGATAAAGCTTTCTTCTGGTTTGTACTCCGATGTGTGCCCACTTCCCTGTAATTGAAATCCACAACTCAATAAAGACTGCAGTAAAAGAGAAAAAAAGAAAAGAAGAGGAAAGACTTACTTTGATAGTAGCAAATGTCATTTTATTTGCATAGGTCCTTGCGTATCTGCGAAGTAAGAGTCAAGAATAATCTCAGCGTGAGTTTGAAAGAACGAATGAAAAAAGGGTATAACCTATTAAAGAAAGATGGGTATATATATACCCAGCGATTTGATCGTTGATTATCCATGGCCTCCAGTCATCGATAATAGAATAGTTGAGAGACCTGATCCAAGCTTGGGTTCCAAGGTAATTAAGGCACTGCCATATCGTGATCACCACTGTTCACCACAAAACCGCACAAAGTTTACCTAAAGTCTTGAATCTTGTAGGGAACAAAAAGAAGATGATTAAAAGCTTAAAACTCTGACCTGAAGATGAGAGAACGATAGGCATATTTATACAATTATTCTTATGGTAAGGTACGCTGCTTATAATGTCATGAGTGTAAGGGATATCCCCATTTACATCGTACTCATTCCCCTATGCTCACCTACGAATCATATAGATCGTCTCATTTATAAGACTAAGACCAAAGATCTTTAAATAAATCATGTATATATATCTCATTGATTTGAAGAGCTTTGCGTACGGTTTTGTCATTGGCCCAGTAGGTAGATAACAAATTTGTAGATTTGTCATGTAAATTCTAATTTGAAACATTAAAAACACAAAAATGAGTTATCTTAATGAAATCGATTTGTTGGCTGAATATAGCGAAATCGCCACGGTTAACCACCACCAAGCACTCTGACCTCGCTTAGTCGGCCATCACCGCCGCGTTTTCGAACATAGTTACGAGAAATCCAACTTTCATTGGAACTACTCTGCCACAGGATTATCATTGTGTTGCCACTCCTTTTGTTTCTGTATATGCTGAACTTTTTCACAGTTAGTAGTATTTGTTTTTAACATTTTGGTGTAGTTTAATTTTCAAATGTTATCAGCAATTACACACGATCGTATATGCATGAACCAATCGTCTATAGAAGTTGTGTGGTGCAGTGGTGTTAGATAATCTATTTTTTTTTTTATGTGGTCATGCTAAAAGCGAAAATGTTTCTGTTTATTTTCCAAGTTATGTTACTAGAGAGAGAATCAAAAAGAAAAAAAGGAAAGATGTTTTATTCCATATATGATGATTGATGATCAAAGAAAACAATGAACACAGTTACACAGATAGAGTTATGTTATAGTCGTAAGATATAACTCTTATCCTCTTTATTTTGTAGTCTTTAGTTTCTTTCAGATAATAGACATAGTCTTGGACGAAGTCTCTGTCTCAGTAGCTTTCATGAACACAACCTGGAATGGCGTAGGGCTTAAAGCCAAACGCCGAACGCCATATTCGTCCACATATATCCCGACATCGATGCAATGCTTACCGTTAGGACAATACACAATCTTGTAACCGCTAAGACGATCTCCTGTTTTCTTGATCTGGAAGAAACTCCTTATCGAGTCTTCTTCAGGTTCTGGCTTAGGACCAGCCGCTACGAACCACGTCCTAGTGTCCTTGTCAGACGGAGTGAGCCACCAATAGGTTGACTGAACGCAGATCGTAGCTGCGATGTCCATCTCGATGTTGAGGTTCTCTGATTCGGGAACGAACCCAACTCTAGACCTCCAGTTTGAAAATTTTACGGGAATGCCCCTGTTGACCTCTGAAGGCTCCTGCCCGATATAGAGGGGACATTGTTTGCCACCAAGGGGGGCGAGAGTCAGGCCGCCACCTGCAGGACCGAAGATGAGGGGGAGAACGTAGTAACTGCCGTCGAATATGATATCGCCATCAGTGTCGAAAACTGGTCCGCCAGCGTTTGCCGTCGTGGCCAAAACAGCGGTTAAGGCAAGAAGGAAGTAAAACATAGGATTCATCATTTTTTTGAGTTTTTGTAGTTGGTTAGATTTGAATGTTACTGGATGAAGAAAATGTGAGTTCATGTGATCGGTATTTATACACGGATGTGTATACATGTACATACAGCTTTGTATACGCTACGCTTAGGTTTTGAATTATTAACTTTAAAAATGCATACATTGAGATTTGAAAAGATGCTTATCTTTTTTTTTATTCCACTTTCCTTACACGCTTCTTTAATTTTTGTTTTGTTTTTTGTTTTTTTTTTTGTTTTCGCTACGAACGCTTCTTTGATTTGTTTGTTTATTTATTGATTTCTTATGGGAAGATAGGGTTTTAGGCTTGAGCCTGGTTTTAATTTGGACCGTTGGTTAACGAATAAGATTATGTATGATCATCAATTTACCATGCATATATAGCTCTGGTTTTATAAGTTTTTGATTCAAAAGTTAGAACAACTTAAAGCTCCTATCTTGTGTTAGTTCTGTAACTTGTGTTAATTTTCTCGCTTCAATCTGGTTTGGTTCGAAATTGAGGACCCTGGTCAAAAGTTTGGTTAGCCGTTCATATAGTTTCCAGACATGTGTTTCGATTCTTGTGATATGAGCACAAGTCTTGATTAGAAGATAAGGATAACAACAAGGTTAATTTAAAGAGGAAAGATACCAAATCATATGCTTATAGATTTATAGTATATAATTCATTTTTAGCCTCGTGTTAATAATTTTATGAGCAGATTGTTCGAGTGTGAAGTTTTAAAAGCTTTAACTTCTTACTGATTAGATAGACCTTGTCCCCCTCAATTACACATGATCTCTTCTTTTATTTCCATCCAAATTACACATAAGCTTTAATTAGTGACTATATTTTAGTAGAATAAATATGGTAAATTTATTTTTCCTTAAAATTCAAATTTTTAAAGTATAGGTCCTACATTATTTTTCGTTTTCTTTATATTTTATTGACTTAATGAAAAAAATATTTTTCTTCTCGAAATTTGATGAAGAACAAAAAATAATATTTTTTTCTTTTGTAATTCTTCAAATAATTTTTTTTTTAATTTTTTTTCTTTTTTTTTTTATATTCATCAATAGGATACTAATTGAAATCATAATCTTTATTCTACATAACCTAAATGACTAACCGATTAAGGTTGAATAATATTGGTCATCTTTTTGTTTTTTTTTCGTTTTTTTAACGAAAAAAATTGACACTAAAATAAACATTTTTTAAAGGTATTTTTAATTTAATTTTTATCTTAAAAATATTTTTGATTTATAATACAAAGAAAAAATTATGAATAATTATTTATAATTTTCAAATGAAAAGAAAGAAAGAATTAACAAAAATATGGTTATTTGTGGATTGCTTTTTTTTTCATCTTAATTTTTTTTTCAATATAGAATAAATTTAAAATATATATATATAGCTGACGTACTGTTTTTTATAAATATACGAGCACTGCTCGCACGAGACAATTAAGCTATACAATTCATTGCCATTGATCCACCTTATAGGAACATGATAAAGCTTTCTTCTGATTTATTTAACTCTGGGATGTGCCGACAACTCAATTAAGAAAAATACAAGTTCAACCCGCAATAATATTGTTGAGTGGGAAAAAAAAAATTAGTTTACAGTAGCAAATGTCATTTTATTTGCTTAAGTCCTTGTATATCTGTTGATGAAGAAGAATCAAAGAGTATTTTCAGTGTGAGTCTAATTGAAGGATTTATGAAGGATTAAAACATGTGAATTGGCATCTTTTACTATTTAATTTATATATATGGCCGTCCTTAATTTATATTGGACATCAAAATTAGGCAATATCTTTAGTAGATGATCATCCAGTATTTAATTGCAAGCACCTTTCACGAGCTCTCTTTATTTATTGACCTCGTGCTCTGGGAGTTTTCACGGCCGTCGAGCAAATACACTGAATTTTGTCCTAGCGCCATTGATCAATTGATCAATTTGCGAATTCATTTATTTCTTTGTGAAAAAGTATTAGAATAGCGAATAAAAAAACAAATCACAAGGTAAAAAAATTATGACATTTGAAATTTATTTAAAATACAAAGTGTTGTAAGCTACTAGTAAGAGAGATTTTCAGAAAGAATTAGTTCATCCATTTTGGATCCAATTTGTTCTTTCTTTCTACGAAAGTATTCCTTTCGTTTTGATTATTTGTTATTTTAGAATATTTTAAATTGGTGTTTTCAATTTTTAATACAAATTTTTATTTCTTTTTTATTTTTATAAAATTTTACATGCTTCATTTATTTTATTATTGATTAAACTATATTTAAATAGATAAATAATGATGTTTAAAAGATTAACAAATTTTATTATTTTTAATTTAAATATATATATATATGTTTTAAATGACAAATAATACTCCTTCTGTTTCAAAAGATGATTGTTTTTAAAAAAAATTATTTTAAAATGATAGAGTTTTTAAGTATTCTATGCAATTATTAATGATAAATTGTAGATTTTAAAAAAGTTAATTGAATTTTTTGAATTGCTATTGGTTTAAAGTTATTGAAAATTGATAATCACAAAAAATTATACATTTATTATCAAATTTTAATATGTTTTATTAATATGAGTGAAAACATAAAAAATCTATTATTTAAAAACAAAGGGAGTATACAATGAAAGAAATAGTGAAATGCAGTTGTACTAATCCTGAAAGGCAACACTCATGTAGTTGCTTACACACAAAGTAGATTAACAAATTATGACTTTTATTTCAAGTCACTTAAAAGACCTTCTTATATAGTCGGATAATGTGTGTACTAGAGAGTAAGTACATACTTTAAGAATATTAGAATCATAATTAATTTCCTGTTTTACAGAGGTTGGCCATTGATCCACCTCTGGAACATGATAGAGCTTTCCCCTGGTTTGTGCTCTGGCGTGTGCCCACCTCCCTGTAATCAAAACCCATAGCTCAATAAAGACTGCACTAAATAATGTGTAGTGGAAACAGAAAAGGAGGAAAGACTTGCTTTGATAGTAGCAAATGTCATTTTATTTGCGTAAGTCCTTGTGTATCTGAGAAGTAAGAGTCAAGAGTAATCTAAGAGTGAGTTTGATAGAACGACTGAAAAAGAGATATAACCAATTAAAGTACTGTAATATATATACCCAGCGATTTGATCGTTGATCATCCATGGCCTCCAGTCATCAATAATAGAATAGTTGAGAGACCTGATCCAAGCTTGGGTTCCAAGGTAAGGCACTGACATATCGTGATCACCACTGTTAACCACAAAACCGCGCAAAGTTTACATAAATTCTTGAACCTTTTAGGGAACAAAAAAAAAAGATGATTAAAAGGTTAAAAACTCTGACCTGAAGATGAGAGAACGATAGGCATTGATACTATTATTCTTATGGTAAGGTACGCTGCTTATAATGTCATGAGTGTAAGGAATATCCCTTTTACATCGTACCCATTCCCCTATAATCTCCTACGAATCGTATAGATCGTGTTATACTTATACATAACACTAGACCAAAAATATAAATATAACAACTAATCATGTATATATACCTCATTGATTTGAAGAGCTTTGCGTACGGTTTTGTCATTGGCCCAGTAGGTAGATAACAAATAGCGATAAATCTGCAAAAGCAATTATAGATATCATTATATTTTCTCAATTGTTTAAACGGTAAACATAGGGCAAGATGGATTTACTCACATAGCAATCTGGAGTTGAAGTTTCGCACAGTGGTAGTTGTATATTGAATAAGTTTATTCTATCTGTACACTATAACCACACACAAAAATCTGAATTTAATGACGATCTTTAACAAGGCAAAAGACACAATATCAACTACGTTATTTTTCCTCGAGTGTACGTGTACCTTATTATATTCTTCAAAGAGTTTCAAGCATTCTGTGTTACGTGGATCAACATTTACATATTCTCCTTTGCATATTCTTTCCAGCGACTGCATGAGTTTTTTTTTTTTTTTTTGAACTGCTTTGTTAATCATTTTCATTGGAAACAAAAGCAAATGTGATGATGTGTGCATACCTCGTAGAGCTCATCAGAGATGAATGCCATACCATGAGCATATGGAATTCGGTGGTTAAAATCAGTATGAAGTTCTGTTATTGGGTTACCGAGCATGTAGCCCTGTATATTGTTGGCATGGATGAAAACTATCAGGTTTAGAGTATGATTATTGGGAGGTCTTATGGGAGGTTCTAAAAAAATAAAGCTTGGGCAGAAAAATAATATAATACATATATGAAGACCGTCTCAAATTATTTTAAGGCTCTGCCTCTAACGTATATTTGATTGGCTAGTATTTGTTTTCCCAGTCTTTTGAATTGCAACTCTATTCCAATGCTCCATTTGCATATGCTAAAAGACGATTCTGATATATATATATATATATGGAGCAAGAAATGCCAAAGAACCTGAAAATTTATTGGAGGACTGCAACACTGATAATTTCCTGTATCATCATGTGTACTTCTGTTATAAAAGTTCATTGAGAGAAAAATAATTTAAAAAATAAAACTAAAAAAGGGCTTGGGGGTCGATAATCATAAAACCAAACTACCTTTTGTGATTTCTTGAACGAGAGCCGGAATAACCATACCGGAATAAGAATCTCCTGCGACATAGAAAGGGTTGGAGGAAAACTCTTGATGCTTGGCTAGCCACTGCACAAGAACAACAAAAAAGAAAAAAGGCTCCTTAATGTCTATGCATAAAGAACCGTAGCTCCAACAGACAATTAAGTTTGTCATTAGTTTACCTTTTGAAGAAACTCATGGATCTGTTTGGCCTCTCCTGAATCACTCGGCTTGTTAAGAAGATGAGTCCTTGAGTAGGAGAAGCCAGTTCCAACAGGCTGATCCAAGTATATTATGCTCGAAGTCTGAGAAAAATGATCAAGAGACTTGACCATCAGTTTGTGGTCGTCATATGAATAAACACACTAAATGTTGTTACCTTTGTCCATGAGTATGTAGTAGAGACCAAAGAAGGGAGGGTTCCGTTGTAAACATCAAGCTTCATAGCCATAGGCCCTGTCGAATTGAGTCGAGTTGTAATCGGAGACACAAAAGAACGAATTGAAGAAGATCAATGTTTTATATTTTACCATTCTCAAATAGAAGGCCAGAGATGGAAGAGCAGCCAGGTCCTCCACTTAGCCAGATAAGAAGAGGGTCTTCTTCAGGGTTCCTCTCAGACTTGATGAAGTAGTAGAACGATTGCACTTCCTCCTCCTCACCAACACCAATGTACCTTCATTCACAAGAAACAATAATAACCTATTTAGATTATCTCAAAACTCAGAATTAACACGGATTCAATTAATCACAACAAGAAGAGAAAACATACCCGGTTTCGAGCTCAAAGGGGAGAGGGCCTTCAAAACCAGGAAGAAACTTGACGATAGAGGCAGAATCAGCATTCTGAATCAAGAAGAGAAGTTGAAGAAGCAGAAGCAACAACCTCAGAACAGAGGAAACGTAGTCGTTCGCCATTCGTTTTTTCCCGATTTCAAAAAGCCAATAAGGAAATGTCGCCTTCAGAACAAACGAATTAATGGATCTTTATAATAAAAACCAAAAAAAAGTCGCCTACTCTTCACCTTCCCGTTTTTCACATTTTTTAAAGATGAACAGTTCGTGCCTGATCATCAAATCGTATATAATATTGTTAACAGAATACAAATTTACATGTTAGTTGTCCTCGCGCTTCTCGTGAGCATAAAAACAAGTCTTTCTTCTTTGCTTTTCTTAACATAAAGTAAAAATTCTATGTTTCATATTCTAATTTCAATTGGTCAGTTGTACTACGATTGTCTTGATACACTGTAAACAAACATATTGTTTTTAGTAATTTACAAAAAAAATTAAAATCATTCTAAATATTCTAATATTATTTTAGACCATTTTTATAAGTTTCCCTATTAAAAACCCACAACTAAATTAAGAAAAATACAAGTTCAACCCGCAATAATATTGTTGAATGGGAAAAAACTTTCTTTTACAGTAGCAAATGTCATTTTATCTGCTTAAGTCCTTGTATATCTCTTGATGAAGAAGAAGAATCAAAGAGTAATTTCAGTGTGAGCTGATTGAAGGATTTATGAAGGATTAAAACATGTGAATTGTCATCTTTTACTATTTAAACTTATATATATGGTCGTCAACTCTTGATTTATATTGGACATAAAAAATAAGCAATAGTAGTACATATCTTTAGAGATGATTATCCAGTATTTTTAATTTGCAAGCACCTGTCACGAGCTCTCTTTATTTATTGACCTCGTGCTTCGGGAGTTTTTTTTTTTTTACGGCCGTCGATGCACAGCAAATACACTGAATTTTGTCTTAGCGCCATTGATCAATTTGCGAATTAATTTATTGCTTTGTGAAAACGTATCAGAATAGCGAATAAGAAAAAACCAAATCACAACGCAAATAATTACGACGTTGAAATTTATTTAAAATACAAAGTGTTGTAAATTAGCTACTGAGAGAGATCATCAGAAAATATTAGCTCAGCCATTTTGGATCCAATTTGTCTCGTCCAACTATATAAAGGCATGAGAAACTTTTAGATAATCAAGTTTACTTGATTTTTTTTCCGTCTATGAAAGTAGTGAAATGCAATTGTACCAACCCTGAAAGGCAACACTCATGTAGTTGCTTACAAAGTAGATTCACAAATTATGAGTAAAATTTTGAGTCACTTATGTTCTTATATGTGAACTAGATAGAGACTAAGGACACACTTTAAGAATACTAGTGTTCTTTCTCCCCCCGCGCAAATGCAAAAAGTCTGATTTAAAAAATTAGGGGCATAATTCATTAAATGCATAGAGAAATGGCTTCAGCCTTCTTCTTTCTTCTACTTTTCTATCTCTCATACACACAGTCTTTTTTTATCGATTCTTCTTCAATACTTTCACTGCATTTCTTTTCCACCACCATCTCTCACAATAGCATTAGCCAGAAGATTTAATTTGAACAGTCTGAGAAACAATTTGTGACTCTAAACCAACTGGAGGAAGATGGAGCTTTATCATTACAGAGCATAAGAGGAAGAAAAATGGACATAGTAATTAATACATAAGTGAGAAGGTGATTAATATACGTCATGGGGTGAGTGAGTAATGATAATTGAAAAAAGAGATTGAAGTTATGAGATAGGAGGCATGGGATCCACCGCGGTTTAAAATCTGTACGGCTAAGCCACGAGAAAGTTTTGCGAAGTGAGAAAAGAAGTAAAAAAAAACTAAGAGAAAACATTTGGTTTTTTGGGTCACGGTTAGATTATAAGAGCATGATTATTGAAGGGTTCTGATTAGAGTTCTGATCAATTTTATAATTAAAAAAAGGAAAAAGTAAAGAGAGAGAAAAAGTAGAGGTTCTGAAAAGAAAGAGTTTAGAACTCATATTTACATGAAGTTCTACATTTGCCATATTTTTATTGGTTCAATCATTTATAATTTAACTAAATTATAAAAAATAAATAAAATAACAATATTAAATTTTCTAGAACCTGAGATTTAGGGATAATTATGCTCTAATTATGTGGGCCTTTATTGGATTATAATGTCGTCTAGCAAAGGGAAGAAGCTTTTGAGCCTCGATTATAATAAATTTGTTTGACACTCCTGAGAGGGTAAAATATAAAGTAGGACAGGTGACATTTTTTGCGAATTGGAGGGACTGACGTGGCTCATTATAAAATAGATTTTACAGAGGTTGGCCATTGATCCACCTTTCGAACATGACAGAGCTTTCTTCTGGTTTGTACTCTGGCGTGTGCCCACCTCCCTGTAATCAAAACCCACGACTCATTAAAGACTGCAATAAACATGTTTAGTGGAAACAAAAAAGAAGAAGAAAGACTTGCTTTGATAGTAGCAAATGTCATTTTATTTGCATAAGTCCTTGCGTATCTGCGAAGTAAGAGTCAAAAGTAATCTCAGCATGAGTTTGCTAAAACGAATGAAAAAAGCGACATATCCAATTGATGAAAAATGGGTATATATATATACCCAGCGATTTGATCGTTGATCATCCATGGCCTCCAGTCATCGACAATAGAATAGTTGAGAGACCTTATCCAAGCTTGGGTTCCAAGGTAAGGCACTGCCATATCGTGATCACCACTGTTCACCACAAAACCGCACAAAACGTTTACATAAAGTCGTGAATCTTGTAGGGAACAAAAAAAGATGATTAAAAGGTTAAATTAAACTCTGACCTGAAGATGAGAGACCGATAGGCATTGATACTGTTATTCTTATGGTAGGGTACGCTGCTTATAATGTCATGAGTGTAAGGGATATCCCATTTACATCGCACCCATTCCCCTATGCTCTTCTACGAATCATATAGATCGTCTCATATATAAGACTAAGACCAAAATTCTTAAAATAACTAATTATATATATGTATACCTCATTGATTTGAAGAGCTTTACGTACGGTTTTGTCATTGGCCCAGTAGGTAGATAACAGATAGCGATAAATCTGCAAAAGTAAACTTATTATTTCTCAATGGTTTAAACGGTAAACATACGGCAAGACTTCTTGCCGCAAGATGGATTTACTTACATAGCAATCTGGAGTATCAGTTTCGCACATAGGTAGTTGTATAAGAAATATGTTTATTCTATCTGTACACTATTAAATAACCACAAAAAAAAAATCTGAAATTTAGTGATGATCTTTAACAAGGCAGAAGACAAAATATCAGCTAAATTCTTTTTCCTCGAGGATACGTGTACCTTAGTATATTCTTCAACGAGTTTCAAGCATTCTGTGTTACGTGGATCAACATTTACATAATCTCCTTTGCATATTCTTTCCAGCGACTGCATGAGATTTTTTTCTTTTTGAACTGCTTTGTAAATTATTTTCATTGTGGAAGCAAAAGCAAATGTCATGATGTGTCCATACCTCGTAGAGCTCATCAGAGATGAATGCCATACCATGAGCATATGGAATGCGGTGGTTAAAATCAAATTTAAGTTCTGTTATTGGGTTACCGAGCACGTAGCCCTATATATTGTTGGCATGGACGAAAAATATCAGTTTTTAGTGCTTGGGAGTATATATGGAGACGTTCTCAAATTATATAACGTATATTTGATTGGTCAGTATTTTTTTCCCCAGTCTTTTTAATCCAATGATCCATTTTTATTACGCTAAAAGACGATTCTCCAATCGATATATATATATATATATATAAGCAAGAAATACCAAAGAACCTGAAGATTTATCGGAGGATTGCAGCACTGATAATTTCCTGCATCATCATGTGTTCTTCTGTTATGGAAGTTGATTGAGAGATGGCAAAAATTAATTAAAAACAAAAAAACGGCATGGGTCTTGATATCATAAACCAAACATACCTTTTGAGATTTCTTGAACGAGAGCCGGAATAACCATACCGGAATAAGAATCTCCTGCGACATAGAAAGGGTTGGAGGAAAATTCTTGATGCTTACCTAGCCACTGCACAAAACAAAATAAAATAAAAAAGAAAAAGGCTCCTAAATGTCCATGCATAAAGAACCGTAGCTCCAAGAGATAACTAAGTTTGTCTTTAATTACCTTCTGAAGAAACTCATGGATCCGTTTGGCCTCTCCTGAATCACTCGGCTTGTTAAGAAGATGAGTCCTTGAGTAGGAGAAGCCAGTTCCAACAGGCTGATCCAAGTATATTATGCTCGAAGTCTGAGAAAAATGATCAAGACTTGTCATCGGGGATTTTTATCGTCATATGAATAAACACACTAAGTGTTGTTTGTTACCTTTGTCCATGAGTATGTTGTGGAGACCAAAGAAGGGAGGGTTCCGTTGTAAACATCAAGCTTCATAGCCAGAGGCCCTGTTGAATTGAATCGAGCTGTAATCAGAGACACTAAAGAACAAATTGAAAAAGATCGATCAGTCTTTATATTTTACCATTCTCAAATAGAAGGCCAGAGATGGAAGAGCAGCCAGGTCCTCCACTTAGCCAGATAAGAAGTGGATCTTCTTCAGGGTTCCTCTCAGACTTGATGAAGTAGTAGAACAATTGCACTTCTTCCTTCTCACCAACGCCAATGTACCTTCATTCACAAGAAACAGTAACCTACTTAGATTATCTCCAAAACTTCGAATTAACACGGATTCAATAAATCACATGGAGAGAGACAAACCCGGTTTCGAGCTCAAAGGGGAGAGGGCCTTCAAAACCAGGAAGAAACTTGACGATAGAGGCAGAATCAGTAGTCTGAATCAAGAAGAGAAGTTGAAGAAGCAGAAGCAGCAATTTCAGAACAGAGGAAATGTAGTCGTTCGCCATTTGTTTTTCCTGTTTTAAAAAGTCAATGGCCTTTAAGGACTGGAAAATTTATTGGATCTTTATACTAAAAACCAAAATTCGCCTACCCACTCTTCATCTTTCAAGTTTGGATTCATCACCGAACTTGTGACGTTTTTTTTTATGATGAAAATTGTGTACCTGATCTTCTAATCGTATATAATATTGTTTAACATAATACAAAATTACTTGTTAATTGTTCTCGCGCTTGTCGTGAGCATAAAAATATGCTTCTTTTTTCTGTTTACATAAAGTAGTTTTTTTATAGAATTTAAAATATTCTAGTTTCAATATGGTTAGTGATACGTCGTCGTCATACTCTGATCTGTAAACAAACAAATGTCAATGGCTAACATGATTGCTAAAGGGAACATATATTCTTAATCTTAAGGGGGATATGGTATGGCCGTATGGGTAATAGAAAGGTAAGTATAACAGGTGCTTACACATATGTCATTTAATTTTTAGCGTCGTGATTTGATAGATTCTCCTCGTGTGATTTAAATAAGGGGAAATTATTTCAGTAAATGAATAGTTTGAAAGCTTATAGTGGTAAGAGATTGTGTGATTAGTCATTGTTCAGCATCGTCAATGAATCAATATTGTTATGATTGTTAGTCAACTGGATTTCTTTATGTGCAGGCAACATGTTAATTTGTAATTTCAACCAATTTTTTCTGGAGTGGAAAAAAAAATGCAAAATACTAAGCTCAAAAAGCGACACTCGTGTTGCGTATCAACTAAATTAAGATTGAGATTCTAATATTCTATCAAAGTGTGTACATATTCTAGTACACACCACTTCCTTGAATATGTACACACTTTGATAGAATATTAGAGAATCACAGTTTCTTGTCTTTTATACGTGAAGGCCACTCGTTTTTATAGAGGGTTGGCCATCGATCCACATTTGAAACATGACAAAGCTTTCCTCTGGTTTAAACTCGCTGTGTGCCCACCTCCCAATTACATCGTACCCAGTCTCCTATACTCTCCTGCAGCAATATATCCGCTTATATAGAATTGACACCGTTTCTTTAAAATCTTTAAAATTGAAATTGTCTTTTATACCGTATTGATTTGAAGAGCTTTGCGCACGCTTTCGTCATTAGCCCAGTAGGTAGGTAGCACATATCGACAAGTCTGCAAAAGCAACCCTGTATATATATATTCTTTTCCTAAATGGTTTAACGGTAACAGAGGGTTATGATATATGCGTATTACTTACATAGCAATCTGGAGTTTCTGGTTTAAGGTTTATTGTCTTTGTACACTATATAATAACCACAAAAGGTCTGAATTTAGTGATAATTTTTAACAAGGCAGACACATCATGAACTAAACAATTCTACGACTGCCAAAAATAAAATAAAAAAATAATTTGAACTGCTTACTTAGTACTTCGTAACAAGAAACAAACGCAAACATCATGCTTCATACCTCGTAAAGCTCATAAGAGATCAGGGCCATTCCATGAAAAATGGAATACGGAAGTTAAAATCAATTTCGAATTCTGTTGTCGGGTTACCGATCGAGCGCATAGCCCTATTGTTGGTGACTGATCAGTGTACAAAGGACGAAAACTATCAGTTTTTCATGCGTCGCAAATCTTATAGAAGAAGCAACAAATGCCGATGAACCTGAAGATCTATTGGAGGTTTGCAGCATTGGTAATTTCCTGTACCATCATCATGTATCTTCTGTTATGAATAATTGATTGAGAAAAGGGCTTGGCGGATGATCGAAGAAGAAGTGGCGGGAAAGAGAAGGAAGTAAAGAAGGATTCAAATGAATGGAAGACTCTGAAGGAGAAGGAAGCTTTGCTGTTACAAAAGTATATTCGTATACATACATGTACAGATGTACTTGTAGATTGACATTTGTGAGATTAATCGAATACTAATTATACTATTCTTGTAAAGTGAGCTGAACAATTTGTATAGTAGCGAGATTAAGCTCGTGAGGGAGTCTCCAATTACAATTGTTTGAGAATATTATACAGATTGTTCGTTCTTATCATATCACAAAACCAAACATACCTTTTGAGATTTCAACCGGAACAACCTTGCCGGAACAAGAATCTCCGGCGACATAGAAAGGGGTCCGAGAAAAACTCTGCATGCTTGCTAGCCACTGCACAACAACAACAAGAAAAAGAAAAAGGCTCCTAAATGTCTATGCACAAAGAACGAGTCGATTAAGTTCGCCATTAATTTACCTCTTGAAGAAACTCATGGATCCGTTTGGCCTCTCCTGAATCACTCGGTTTGTTAACAAGTTGAGTCCTTTACTAGGGGAAGCCAGTTCCAACAGGTTGATATAAGAATGCTATGCTCGAAGTCTAAGGAAAATTGATTTTAAAAAAAAAAATTGATCAACGGGTTTTGTGATGGTCAAATGAATAAACGCACTTAGTGTTGTTACCTGTGTCCATAAATATGTAGTAGAGACCAAAGAAAGGAGAGTTCCATTATAAACATCAAGCTTCATAGTCACAGGCCCTGCTCATCATATATGTATACATATATTGTAAATTACAAGTAATCAGAGAAGTAAAGGAACGAGTTTATCAATGTATTAGATTTTACCATTCACAAAAAGAAGGCAGAGATGGAAGAGCAGTCAGGTCCTCCACTAAGCCAGAGAAGAAGAGGGTCTTCTTCAGGGTGTTCACGGACTTGATGAAGTAGTAGAACATTTGCACTTCCTCCTCCTCACCAACACCAATGTACCTTCATTTACAAGTAACAGTAACCTACTTGGATCCTCTCCAAAACTCAGAAAGAACACGGATTCAATTAATCAAAACAAACCCGGTTTCGAGCTCAAAAGGAAGAGGGCCGTCAAAACCAGGAAGATACAATAGAGGCTGAATCAGCATTATGCTGGCTCAAAAAGACAAGTTGAAGAAGCAGACGCAGATGCAGCGATTTCAGAACAGAGGAAACGTGGTCGTTCGCCATTCGTTTTTCAGTTCTAGGAAAGTCAATTCCTCTAAGGACTGGAGAACTAGCGGATTTTTATACTAAAAAGCAAAGAGTGAAACCACAAAAAGTCGCTACCCATTCTTCATCTTTTAACTTTGGCTTCAATACTGAACTTGTCACAACTTTTTATAGGAATATTTCGTGCCTTATCTTCAAACCGTAAATAATACTTAATTGTCCCACCGCTTTTCGCGAGCATGAAAACAAGTTTGTTATAGCAGAAAGTAATCGTTTTTTTTCTAATTTCAACATGTTTAGTGATAAGTCGTCGTCATACACTGTAATCTGTAAACAAACAAACCTCAATGGCTAACAGCCTAACAAGATTGATTAAGAGAAGAGCCATCACCGAGGCTTCTCTTCGACTTCTTCTCAAGAACGTAAAGCACTACTCTACGGCTGCGATAATCCGGATGCCATTGCGTTTGTTCCACACGCCCGATCGCAAAATCTTTCAGCGCGGATTCTAAAAAATACTCAAGAACAGCATCTGACAGAAAAAAAAAAAAAAAAAAAAAAAGGAAGCAAAGTCAGACATTGTATCATTGTAGTATATAAGGTGAGCGAAGGCACTAAAGAGAAAATGATTCACCATTCCGTAGTTCTCCTGCTAGGAAGATTGTAGTTTGATGGCCACAAAGTTGCACAAGCGTTTGGATCAAATGGTGAACAGCTTCTTCGCTGTATATAACATCTGAGCCTAGTACTGGAAAAGTGCAGAGACAGTAAAAGGTGTGAAGATGGTGTGTACAAAGCAAAAGTGGAAGAGATGAAAACGAGATGAATACTGTACCGTAATCAGGTAAGGGTTCGATCAAATCTGGATCTGGGTCATATCCCCAAACAAGTTCCTGCACAGTAGCAGATCCCCGCGTGTTCCCACGGTGCAAATTGGTTTGGATGTTCTTCTTGAGTAGCCTCAGTCTATCTGGGAGATCAGTGAGGACAACATTGCCTCCCAAAAGTGCTGCGATACAACTGAAAGAACAAACTAACTAAACGTGTCACACAGTCCTTGATGGTAATTCAACGGAGGAGAAAGATTTGCACTTTTTGCTCACCCAACTAAGCCACAACCAGAACCCAACTCGACGATTTTCTTTCCTTCAAGAGAAAGATCCTTAGAGTCAACAGAATGTTCTAAGAACTTCCCCAGCACCACTCCACTATCCCACATCACCGACCCGGTCACTCCGGGCGTGTTCTTCACATATACAACAGCACCCGTGAGAACAGTTCAAACAAGTCTCATGATCAATGCAAGAAGAATCAAATTCATAACTTTCTCCAACGTTAAGCTAAAGCCACTAACGAAAGTTGAACGTATCACGAATCATCTTCTAATTACATACATCCCAATAAAAGTTTGATGGTAGCCAACAAACACACTATCTTCCAGGGAAGTTCACATATTTTTGTTATGAATCTCTTAAGCCTTACTTCTCTCAACAGAGACTACAGAGAAATAACTAAAAGTCCCTAACTTTAACTGAAACAGAGAGTTAAAAGAGATATACCAGTGAACAAGGAGACTGGAGAATAGAGAGTGAGTGACCACAAGCGTCGAGACGCAGCTCAAGAGAAGACTGAGAAACTAAGGCGTTGGGAGCAAATGAAGTTGGCCCTTGAATAGCCCATACGATCATAATCTCCGCCGCCGCCAAATCAGAATCCGATTCCGACTCAGAACCACACTCCGACTCCGAAGCCGGAAACCCACCCACGGCTATCACGTCTCCGCCGTAACCATTCATCCGTCGAATCTCCTCCACCGTATCTTCTCCTTTACTTACTTCCTCCTCGCTCATTTTCAAAAATCCCACACGCGCCGCCGAATTGACTTATCGGCTTCTTTAGGAGACGAACCAGGGCCATAAACGTGAAATACAACATAGTTTTGGGGTTAATAACAATTAAACAGAAGTTTCACGTTTTTCTACAATTCACCTCAAAGGTTTATAAAAGATCTGATTAACCCAAATAATAACATACGTACAATAACCAATATGTTTTATTTCATATTAAACTGTTGGTTACATCACAAACTTGGTATAATCACTTCTCCAACCCCATTACAACATACCAAGATTTCACATTTTAGAAAAAAGGGAACATCCTCGAGTTCGGCTTAAGATGACAGTTGGAGTTTGAATCATCATAAGCCTTTTGAAACTTAACAGCAAAAGATTGATCATTGCTAAGAATCAAACGTCGAACTCCAAGACCATCAATCTCCAAACCCACGTTGATACACGTAACAGAGGAGATAAATGGACAGTACATAAGCTTGTAAGCATCTCCATCTTCTTGGATCTGAAACAAGCTATTCCCTTTACCTTTCTCACCTCCAATGCTTACAAAGCTCTTCCTGAGTTCCACCGAATGGTCGATTCTCCACACTTTAGATTCAGGGCATAACCAAACCGTAGAATCAAACTCGAGGCTGAGACTATTTGAGAGTTGGACAAACTTCGTTTTTGTGTTGAGTGGAGTGAAAGTTACCGGAAGGCCTGAGACGAAAGGAGACGATGACTGTACGATGTCCAGATTCAGACAAGAGTCTTTGGTGTTTACGTTTCGGCTTGAAGGGACAAGACCACCTCCCGTTCCGATCTTGGCCGGTATGATGTAGTATTGGACATTGGACTGAATCGGATGCCCTGCTATGTCTAGGACTACTTGGCTTGGTACAGAATTGGTCGCAGAAGCTGCCGTCAAGACGACTGAGAGAACGCTGAGAGTGACGAAACAGAGAGTTAGCATCTTCATTGGGTTAGAGTTTGGAAATTTTTTTTGTGGTGTGTCGTTTGAGAAAGCTTATCTTTTGTATGCGTATATTTATGTAACAAAAATGCTAACAGTTGGAAATAAATTTGTAACCAGACAATAATTGAAGTTTGTATCGTACTATAGGTCCATAGGTCTTTTCATGTTATCTCTCAATCTACGCACGTTTTTTTTTTCGCCTCTCAAAATCTTTTGTGTAACGACTATTTTGTAATATAGTACAGATTCTCCAAGGAAACAATTATTGCTGATATGAAATGACTAATCAATTAAATTAATTAACGTTTAGATATGAAATTACTACTCAGCTTTAATTAATTTCCCAATCAAACCAATTGCCAAAGAAATTCAGCACTTGTTTCTTATTTTCCTTAGTACGTGGGATACCAAACGTAGCTTATTGTATGCGCTTTAACTAAAAATAATATCTGACTTTCTAAAGGTATCATAGATTAGTTTGAGTTTTGGTACAGTATCTACTATCTAATATCTACCATGGCTTTTTACAAAAAAAAATTAAGAAGGTATTCTTATGCATGATTGGTTTCTATTTGGGTTTGGAATGTCTCATTTTCTTACAATGGCCATGTGTTCATTGACCAATGTCCACGCATGTATGATCCTTAAAGAAACTAACACACATTATGCCAAACCGATCAAAAGTCGTTGGAATTCTCTCAACCATTATTCGGGGTGACATTAATTTATTTGGCACATCTACATAACTACATTGGTCAGAAGTTACATTTTTGTACGAAAACCAAAATTAGAAATATGTTTTTCGCTCTAGTATCTACCAAATATAAAAAGGAAAAACATTATTTTTACAAAAGAAAAAGGGGGGGGGGGGGTTATGTAATTAATTTTAAACATAAGCATGATCCTTGAAAAAATCAAACACACAAGACAAACTGATCACACACACACACACACAAAAACAAACTGATCACAGGTTGTTGGTATTGTTCCAACCATTATTCAAGAGGCCATTTCCTTAGCACCTTTTTTACAAGTTGTTAATTAGAAAGGGAACATCCTCAACTTAGTTTTCGCTGGTTCATCATGAGTCTTCTGGAACTTAACTAGCAAAGCCTCGTCGTTGGTCAGAGCCAAGCGTCGTACACCGGAGATATCGGTGAAGATGCCAACGTTGGCGCACGTAGTAGGTGACATGATCGTACAATACACAATCTTGTAATCATCTCCTTCGACCCTGTGGATCTGAAACCCGCTTGGGTTTGATGAACCGCCAGTGCTAATTATAAGACTCTTTTTGAACTCAGTAGAGTATGCAACTCTCCACCCCTTGGATTCTTCAGGACACAAAAACCAGTTGGGAGCCTCGAACTCGATGGTGACATTGTTCATCTCCTTAACAAACCATAACTCGGACTTGACTTTGATGGGTAAGCCGAGGTCAAGCGGATTTTTCGACTGGAGGATGTCTAGGGGACATATCTCTTCACTATTCGAGAAAAGACCTCCTCCTGTCTCGGTAGTCGCAGGTACGATGTAATAAGTTTGACCAGGACGAAGTATACGGCCTACAGAGTCCTTGACATGGCCGTCTGGACGAGCTAGAATGGGTGCGGCCAAAGCGACCACAAGAAAGATGAGTGTGATGGATATGGTAGGCTTCATGATTATTCCTGTAGATATTATTGTGTTTGTGGAGTTTGTTACTTTAGGTGTTTGTTGTGTTTGAGCAAATTAGGTTGCAGAGAGTACTCTCTTTATATAGACGCATTTGGCTATTTCAATGTCCATGTTTCTAAAAAATATTGATAACAAATTATCAATCATTCACAAACATATATAAACACATATTAAAATATCAAATCTTTTTTGCAATCCTCGCGTGACATATATAGTGTTGTTTTAAACATATGTACATGAGTATATTTTATGTGATGGTGTTAGGTGTGGAACTATGGATGAAAAAATCAATAAAATTATTTAAATGATTTTCAGGTTTAAATCAATTATTCGGGACTGGGAAGATGCACAACCAAATAGAATTCACTACCTAGTACCTGGTACTAGTGTGTCTTATAATGACTTTCTGTGATAAAAGTTACAATTCTGTAATGATTAACATTTTTTTTTTTTGGCCAATTAATGATTAACAAGATTTGCAGTGCCATAACGTGAAATTTGCCGAAGCTTTCGTTTTCGGACTAAATAAACTATAAAATGTATGGAAACAATCAGCATGCATTATTGCAATAATTAATTGCACTATTATCCATTAAACAAATCAGGGGCCAGATTAATCGTGGAACCTGTTTTCTTTAAAGGATTAGTTGAGTTTCAGTACTCTATATATTCTCCTGGTTAATTAAAAAAAAACAAAACTAGTATATACATTATCCAGTATTTTTAACAGCGTTTGTATCCTACAACGTATTCCTAAATCTGTCGTGGTCGGAAAAAATAAATTGTAAAGTGAGTGTAAATATCTGTTGCTCTCCTCTATTTATATCAATATTGAAAACAAATATTTACTCCGTATTGAATTAGTTGTCATTTTAGAAAAGTTTTTTCATTTCAAATTAGTTGTTGTTTTATGTTTTCAATACAAAATTTATTAATTTTTTATTTTTTAGAATTATTATTATTCTACATATTATTTTATTATTGGTTAAATTATGTTTATATAGATAATTAATGATATTTTTGTATTGATAAAATAATATAATTAATATTTTTTAATCTGTGTGCATATAATTAAAACGACAACTAATTTGATACAGACGGAGTATCAGTTTTTCTATAAAAAGAAAAAAAATTAGTTAGTTTCTCATATTTTATTATAAACTATCTATTTTAATTTCAGCAGAATAGAGTTTATTTAAATATTCAAGTTATTGTTTTTTTGGTATTTAGGTTAATGTATACGTTTTTTTTCTTCTGTGTGCAAAGGTTAATGTATAGGTAAAAAACTAATTTACATACGAGCCTAGCAAACACTACTCAATAAGTTGTTGGACAAATAAACTCAAATATCATGGTTCACTAGCAATGTGGACCTTTGAGCCGATACTCTAAATCTTTCTATTTAGATCGGCCCATAAGTTATGGGTCTCAATTGGTTTGTCCATAAAACTCACAAAGCTATATACTGTACTAAACTACTAATGCATGTTTCAATCATCTTTTGAACCACTCGTTTCAACCATCCCTTTTATTCATCCATTTGATTGGTTATCAGAAACGTTGCTCACACCGTGTCTACTAAATGTGCTTTCAATCAAAGCCATTAATTAAACAATTATTGGCATTGGTGTGAAGTGTAAACAGTGAAGCGTGTAACAGTATGATTGAGCAACAAGTCAGGAGTCTCCGGCTGACTCGGAGGCTTTTGTCCCAACCCTTCTTACCCAAGATTGTCTTAGCTGGCTCCTGCTGGCTACTAATGCCAATTGCATTAGAATAATCATTTCTTATATTTTTCATACGCATACTAGCATATATTCTGTAGACTGTAACAAAAGTCTGTCTACTTTATTTTCTTTTCTTTTTAAAATTTTTAGAAGAAGAAGAAGAAGAAGAAAAAAAACATGTAAAACTATATAAATGTTTTTCTTTATAATATTAACTATGCAAATGTTTAAATTAAAAAACTCCAAACAGACCACGTTTGCGTCTAAAACGCGTGGTTTTCTGATGCGGCTCACGAAGTCTCGTCGTGGAGCTTTGTTATCGATCCCCTATCAGAAACATTATTATTAGCCATTAGGCGGCTCAGAACCACACCTTTTTCACTCAGTTTTTTAGTGGCTCCATAAAGTTTGACCTTACCTCATGATTCCTTCACCGTCACGTTAACCCAAAAAAGGCTACTTGAGGTCAAAGCAACCTCGCAACTCTACAACGACGACTATCTAGTTTCTTTTATAATGCTTAACATTATCACCTTCTTTTTTATTTTTCCAATTTAAATTTATAATGTCCTCAGTTGCTGCTTACTTGTTCTGAAGTCTTAGCTGTAAAATCTGTATATAAAACTCTCCACGAACTCTCCACACACATCGAGAAAGAAAAAAACAGGGGAACTGACTTTAATGGCGGAATTTACAGGAGAATCCCATTGGCTTCTCACTGCTTCTGCATCAACCACATTTCTTGCCTTCATCATCATCTTCTTTCTAGCGGGAATAACAAGAAGAAAAAGAACAGAGCCTCACAGGCTGCCTCCGGGAAGCAGAGGATGGCCTTTGATCGGAGACACCTTCGCTTGGCTCAACGCCGTCTCCGGTTCCCATCCTTCCAGCTTCGTCGACCAACAAATCAAAAGGTTCGATTTTATCTCCGTTGCACCAATCAAAACTTGCATGAATGATAAGCTCTGTTTAGTTATGCTCTGTTTTGGAGTTCTGATTATAGCGGTTTCTTGAGTTTAGGTATGGGAGGATATTCTCGTGTAGCTTGTTCGGGAAATGGGCAGTGGTATCAGCAGACCCGGCGTTTAACCGGTTCATAATGCAGAACGAAGGCAAGCTGTTTCAGTCGAGTTATCCAAAGTCTTTCAGGGATTTGGTCGGGAAAGATGGAGTGATCACTGTCCATGGTGATCAACAGAGACGGCTTCACTCAATCGCATCGAGCATGATGCGTCAAGACCAGCTCAAGACTCATTTCCTTGAAGATATTCCCGCCGTCATGCTTCAGACATTGAGTAACTTCAAGGACGGTGAAGTCGTGCTTCTCCAAGATATCTGCAGAAAGGCAAGTGATGGAAGAAGAACAACAAGAATAAAGCCTTGGACAGGTCTTAATAGATTTCTGATGTTTATTTGGTTCTGTTCTTCAGGTTGCGATTCATCTAATGGTTAACCAACTTCTTGGAGTGTCGAGCGAATCAGAAGTCGATGAAATGTCTCAGCTTTTCTCTGATTTCGTCGATGGGTGTCTCTCTGTTCCTATCAACTTACCTGGTTTCACATACCACAAAGCAATGAAGGTAACTGATCAGATAAACAAAATCAGTGGTCGGTTTTTCGCGTTGGAGGTGGTTTTCTGAGATCTTTTGTTGTTTCTTTTTCAGGCACGAAAGGAGATCATAAGCAAGATAAACAAGACCGTAGAGAAGCTGTTGCATAACAAAGCAGCATCATCAGAAGCGGATACTGCTGGGAACGGTGTACTTGGAAGATTGCTTGAAGAAGAAAGCTTACCAAACGAATCAATGGCAGATTTCATCATCAATCTTATGTTTGCCGGAAATGAAACCACCGCCAAAACAATGCTGTTTGCGGTTTACTTCCTCACTCACTGTCCTAAGGCCATGACCCAAATCCTGGTACCTAAAAAAAAAACCTCTTCAATGATAACACATTAGTTCCTCTTGGTTCTCTGTTTTGTTTACCTTATGAAACATTCTGCAAACGAGCAGGAGGAACACGAGAGATTTGCGGGCGAGACGCTAACATGGCAAGATTACAAGACAATGGATTTCACTCAATGTGTAAGTAAAACCAAAAAGCACAAGAAACTTCCCTGCTTCTCATCTGAGATGTTAAAAAATCTCAACTGGAAATTTTCTTGATCTCTCAACAGGTAATAGATGAAACACTCAGGCTCGGAGGCATTGCAATCTGGCTAATGAGAGAGGCGAAAGAAGATGTCTCATATCAAGGTACGTAAACAGCGTCATTTGTTACTGTATATACAGCAGAAACATGGTCTAAAAATCAACTCTTTTTGGCGCTGAGCAGATTATGTAATCCCCAAAGGATGCTTCGTAGTTCCGTTTCTTTCGGCAGTGCACTTAGACGAGAGCTATTACAAGGAAAGTCTCTCCTTCAATCCATGGCGGTGGCTTGACCCGGAAACTCAGGTTTCTTTTCTTTGCGTTTTGACATTGATTTAATACTTCCTAATGTCAGGGTCCAACCTTTATTCAATCTGTAAGCTAATATCCGCTGTTCTGAATGCAGCAAAAGAGAAATTGGAGAACGAGCCCTTTCTATTGCCCATTTGGTGGGGGAACTCGGTTTTGTCCAGGAGCAGAACTCGCTCGCCTTCAAATCGCTCTCTTTCTGCATTACTTCATCACGACATACAGGTCAGTCAGTCTACATGTTCTGTTTCAGGGTTTTGTTTATCTTGGATCAAAATCAATTATCTGACTCATCCTTGTTACATCTATTAGGTGGACACAACTTAAGGAAGATCGTATTTCCTTCTTCCCTTCGGCTCGTCTAGTGAATGGATTCAAAATCCAGTTGAACAGACGGGAGAAAGATCCTCAATGTCAATAATCAACCAACAATTTTCACTTCTGTAGATCTCTTTGTAATAATGTATAGTCAATGTAAAACGCAAGTGACTTTTGTTGTAATTTTTGTAACTACAGTCTACAGATTTGCATAATAGTGTTTTAACTCCAAAGTCAATCCAATCCAACTACCTACTCTGTACACTAAAGACTCCACTAAAACATAGAACACTGAACTTTCTCTTCCCATAGTTCTTCATGGACATATCATGGAAACCGTATGGTTTTGTAAATCATCTTCATTCGATTATCTGTTTCAAGCTCCAACAAACCCGTTTGGTTTCAACAATTACAACAAGCGCAGGGCTAGATGGCAAAAGCTGTATTGAATCCTAAAGCTAAACCCTTGTAAGTTTTAGACATAACGACAAAACAAAAGGCGAGAAGACTAAAAGGGAGAAAGAACCTTATTCAGGGTTCATCACTCCTCTCAGTCTTCTTCATCTGAACTCTCATACGCTAAACCCAACAATCCTTTCGAAGAAGCATTTAAACCTTGGCCATTGCTTTCCGTTCCTTTGCCGTCATTTCGGTTAGCTCCAGGTTGCTCCTTTGGTCTGTCCAGTTTCTTCAACACTGTATTATCTCTATGAGCCTGTGCATCTGTTGAACCTCTGTCGCTTCTAGTAGGAGGTGATAAGCTGGGACTTGAAGGCGTGGAGATTTTTGGGCGTTTCGGTTTAACCTCTAAGACCTTCTTCAGTAAATCTTGTTGCCTACATCGTAATAAAAATAGAAAATTGGTCAGTGATCCAAACCCCAGTTCATGGTGCGAGCAATTTTAAGAGTTAACGAAGAAAGAGTCAAGAAGCTGCTACCTAATACCACTCTTTGGCTTGGGCTCAACACGAAGGGGCAAGGGAACAGATGCTGGAGATGAATCTGCTTGGGTTGCAGCTTTGTAATTTATGGTCAAGAAATATCAAAAAAAGAAAAAGTTTTGGAAGGCATATTCAGTAACTTTAAGGCATACTGATCGAAAATATGATAACAAGAAAGGATATTTTAAAGGCAGCAAAAGCCCGTTTCTCAGTTCGTCTCAGAAGGCGTTCTGCATCCTCCTCAGCTTCCATCTGCTCTTTAAGATAAAGTAAATCGTCGCTGTCCAAAGCTACAGAAAAAAAAAAGAAAACAAAACTTCAACAGTTATGGTCATGAAACAATTTCAAACAGATGAGAAAGAAAAAAAAAATTGGTACCGCCTCGTCCATGAAGATAGCCACCACGCTCACCAGCAACCTCTTGCATCTAAATGCAATAACCAGAAAATGTGGCGGGGCCGTTATCCCTGCCGGGGCATGTTATCAGAAAAGTCGCGTCCCGATATAAAATCAAACACAAAGAAGTCACTTTTACAGACATCAACAACCAACAACTCTTAGAAAAAGATGTATCTATATAACTTCTCTACCTATACGACCACAAACACGCACATTTTGATCCATTGCTACGGAAACGAAGAAACAAGTGGTGACATTTAGCATACAAAATCATATATATAACTATTTGTATTCTGCAAGAAAGAGCAAAGAGTTCAACTTCTATGGCGACATTCAAATATACAATTTGTGCATAATAAATTTCTCAAAGAGAATTCATGGTAACACAGGGGAGAGGGCGACGCGCTAACCTTTGCAACCATCCGTTGGAATGTGACGTCTTCATCATCTATCTTACCTTTCCCTAATTTCTTATCTGCAACCAAAAAAAGGAAATCCGAATAAGCAGAGCTCAATCGAGAAACCCTACACAATCAAAAATCTACCAATTAAGATGTCGTCGCACCTTTAGGGTCGGATAGATTTGTGTATTCTTTAACTTCTCTCCCTGACATCGTCTTTGATTCTACTTTCGCTTACTCTAATTCTGAGAAGATTTAGGGTTCCTACGTTTTGCCTGAGTCGAGAGGATGACGATCGAACAAGGAATGAACTCTCGGTAACCCCAACAGGAGATGAACCAGTTTCTGGTATTGTCTTTTGAACAAATAATGTCGGCCCATATTCAGGCCCATTATAACTCTCGGCTCAATTACCCACTTATTTTTTTTAATAATAGGAAAAAAAAAGATTCCAAGCAATAAAGATCATTTAGGGAATACTGTAAAACGTGATTTTTTTTTTCACTAGCTCAAAATAATTTTACTTATTTAAAATTTAAGAAATCTTTTATATATGCTAAGAAAAAAAATCAGCATGTTTAGAAGAAATGAAAAGTCAATAAATTTGCAACACATTATACAAGTAAGAAATTTATTTCATGCCCCATTCACGACTCACCTCTTTTAGTTAAGAAATTTATGATTTTTTTTTTAGTTCTGACGTGGTGGCCTTAAGTCCTTAAGATGAGACAAGGCCCTAACTGTATCTAATCTAATTAACGGTCCAGTATAATAACTTCAATAATTCATAACAGATACCAAAATAATTATCTGATTAATTTTTTGTTTGAAATGTTAATTAAAAGAAAAAAGTCTACTACTATTAGACTGGTAACGTCAAGTACACTTTATTGGCATGGACCCTAATTTAGATAGAAAGTACATTTACTATATATTGATACATTATTACGATCATGATCAAACCCTACAAGGAAATATTGTTCACAATTATATCCAAAACTGAATCAAAAGTCTTGAACCAACATTTTGAAAAGAAAAAAAAACAGTTTTGTATGTATTTGATAAATGATAATAATAAAATAATAAATAATATAATAAAATAAGAAAATTTATAACATTAAAAAAAACCGCACGTTCGACATTTTTGTTTTGGTCCAAAGGAAGGGGTTTTGAGACGTGACATGAATCTTCACCATAAGTTTGATCACCATAAAGTCTACTATTAGATTTCGATCCAAGCCGTTCAAAAAAAACAACAAAGGAAAAAGATTTGGATCCAACGAGAGAGGAGTGATGGGTTTTTTGGTCCGTACGAAAGCTATATTTCCTTTAAAAGCGAACCAACCAAAAGAAATCGCATTTATAAAATCTTTGTTGTTTCTTCTTTCTTTCTAACTTTCAAAAAGTCATCAACTTGTCAGATTTCATTTCATCACCTAACCTCTGTCTTTCTTTCTCTCTCAACACCCATAACGACATTTAGATCAGTCGCTACACGCACATTGACCAAAGAGGGAAGATTTAAGAATCACTTAAAGCAGAGACAGACCATTTAATGGAGAGATCAACAAAGTTTAATACTTTAACTGTAAGAAAAAAAAAACTTTGCAATAGAAGTCAATGCCCGAACCATACAAAGAAAGTCAAAGTTGCATGGTGCGTTCTTGACTTCCAGTTTCTAACCAAAACGATAATAAGAAAGACCCTAAAAATTCTCATTAAATTTTTTAAAAAACCCAAAAAAATGAAAAGAACAAATGAAGAGAGATGATGATGACGCGAAAGAGAGAAGAATCCAGCTGGTTGTTTAATGAGGTTTGTCCAAGAACAGCACCAACAGAAGTAGCAGAACAATTGGAGTTAATGTGCTTTCTTCTCTCTCTCTGGCATTGAAGGCAAAGAAGAAGAGTTAATTCCCTTCTCTGTTCCATCATTGAAGAGAAAGAGACACCCAGAAGAAAGCAGTAAGAGCTTTTAATGGTATCAAGCTGTAGCTGATGCACTAGGACAGTTGTTCAGAGCGGTTTTAATTTGGTGCACAGTGGTTCCAATCAGGTTATTAACCGTTTCCACCGACTCCATATTCAGTTTAGCCGACGGTAAATTGCTAACCATTATCTGAAAACCAACCGTTATCAACGATCCTCCACCTCCTCCAAAACCGCTTGACGATGACCGTCCTGAGCTCGTCGAGGCTCCTCCCAGCTCAGCGGTTGAACTATTGCGGTTTCCATCTGGTGAGATTGCGAAACCTGAGGACAAGAGGGGAATGTAAGAAGTATCTTCACCGCTCATTGCGATGTTCAATGCTGCTAAATCCACCGGACTGTACACCACGAGTGCTCCTGATGAGTCTATTGAGCTTTCTTGTAGAATCAACATGTTGTTACTCTGTGATGCATTCGATGCCTAATAGCACAGAAAAACACATTTCATTAGAGCTAAGAAACCGAGAATCGTGCGAAATATTTGAAGAAAGAGGTAGGCTTACACGTAGAACCGATATGCAGCATCCAGGATGTGATCCGTTTGCGATGTGAGCAACTTCTTGGACCGCGTTTCCATTTGATAGAACATCCCACTAATACACCACCAACAAAGAAACATTATCATACATAGTGACAATTAAAAACACTTGGATGAGTCTTTACTTCTGAAGTCGTGTCTTGTGTTACCTGAGGACGGGTTCTTTCGTCTTTGAGGAAATTAAAGACGTTTTGAGGAGAGTTTGGGAGCCAGAAGGTGGTAGCTGCACAGAGGATAGTGCCATTTGGTTCAGGGCTCTTATGTGCAGTGACACGGACTCCAACTTCGTTCAACTCAGAAACAACACTTGAGCGAGTGTTGTTAGATCTGCTGACACTTAAACAGTAGTTGCTAATCATTCTATGAGCAAGTCTCATCATGCTTCTCTTCCCTTCCGGCGATGGAATCACTGAAAATGTTGCTCAAAAACGTTTATTGGGGCCATTCAGAAGTTAGATTAGAAATGGCAAATTCTGTTGATTCAGCATGTTTTACCTCCACCGATATCACGGGATGAAGTTGCTGGTGCCAACAGAGACGCAAATCTTTCACACATTCTCTGGAGAGTGGTCACCCAACGTTCAGCTCCAAAAGCAACCCCTTGGTGAATCATCTCTCGGTAGAGCTCATGAGTCGGTTCTTTTTCTTCGGTTTCAATATGTTCAACCCAAGTAACCTGTTAACAAATCATCAATATGGGGAGATGCTAACACGAAGTATAAATTCCGTAGAAAGCGGAAAGAAAAAACAAGAGTTAAACCTTAGAATATCCATTAGGCATGTCCTGAATCAAACATCCAGATGGAAATCTATAGGAGTGAGATTGGGTAACAAACTGAGGAAGATGATATGAGACATTTACAACGATCCAGCTTCCTTGTTCAATCTGCTGACAATAGCGTAGCTCGCAGAATTCGCGTGTTGCTACCAATGGAGAAAGCACTTCCATTTCTTCATACATCTACATAAACCAAGCCAACCAAAGTTATTACTAAACATGAGGAAACTAGAAATCCTATGCATCATAAATTAAAGAGAAGAGTACTATCAATTTTACCAAATGCAATGCACCCTCATGGGTACCTCCCATTCCTGAAGAAACCACTGCAAGTGTTTTAGACGATGCAACGATAGAAGGAAAGAGCTCTGCCCACTTGACCTATATATACAAAAAGACAAAAACTTGATCGGAAATGCTGCCACCATTTGTGAGAAAGAAACATGGTGGTGAGGAGGATGGATGTCTAAGCTACTTACACAATCCATGAACATGTCGACAAGGGCCATAGCATTCATGAAAACGATACCGGAAGACCTCGATGCCTCGATTCGAAGGTTATGGTTCTTCCCTCGGTTACCTGATCTTGGAAATGCATTCTCATAGCTTCCAAGATTAAGAATGTCTCTACAACCATCTGCTCTAGTCCACAGAGGTTCATTTGTGTGAAAAAGCCTAAGCAATTCTTCCATCGCAGTCAAAGCAATGTCGTTCATAAGAGGCTTATCCACTTCTGATATAGCCAAGCTAGGCTGAGAATGCAGATTACTAGGAAGAACAGGCATAGAACTTCCTGGAAGAAGATCAAAATCCAGTGAAGGACCTTGACCACAACCAGTTAAACTAGTCATCGACAGATCCAACGGTGACATGTGCATCGGATGAAGCGTTGAGATATGAGAGGATATTGGTCTTCCCATGTACTTTGATGCAATGGTCGACATTCTTTCAAGCTGTGACAAAAAAAAAAAAGATCAGATTAGAAAATGAGGGAGTTATAAAATCAAACCAAAATCGACAAAGCAAAGCAAACCTCTTCTCTAAGATGTGCATTTTCAATGCGAAGCTTTTGCTCATCAAAGTAAGGATCTTCACTAACAGGAGGACCTCCACAGTTTGGGCATATAGCATGCTTGAGAGCTTCTCTAATGGCAATGTTTTCGCATCGAATCTTATCATTCTCTGCCTTTAGTGCATTATTATCTGCTCTCTCATGTTGTGCCTGCAAACACACAGGAATCACAATCAAAAACAAAATCTTTTCTTATTCAGACAACATTTTAAACTGAAAACAGAGAGAGAGAGAGACAAAACCTTAAGCTGAGTTCTTCTGTTCTGGAACCAGAACTTGATTTGTCTCGGAGCCAAACCCAATTCTCTGCTAAGTTGATTCCTCTGCTTATCATCAGGATGAGGACACTCCTTAAAACTCCTGCAAAGATTCAACGATGATGAGTGTCTGAACAAAGAAAAAAAACAAGAAAAGAGAGGAAATTACGATTCGAGGCGTTGAATCTGTTGAGCGGTGTGACGATGGTAACGTTTCTTCTTCCTATCAGTTTCAGAGCCGTCATGAGGTTGGCTACCACCACCGTCTCCGCCGCTTCCACTCCCACTTCCGCCGACGCCGACGACGAAACTCATCTTCTTCTTTCTTTTTTCTTTTAGTTTTTAATAAACAAACGTCGAGACAAAGAATTAAACAGTAAAACACACTTTAATCAGAGAGAGGCTAACAACTTTAGTTTTGCCTTTTCTCTCTTTTACTCGTTTCACCCAACCACAAACTGTTAATGGTCCATTTACACCACTGTCGTCATAAACGCAGAGCCAGTAGTAGAGAGAAAGAAGAGAGGAAAAACAAAAAACTAAAAATTTTTGCACCCACCAAAAAGAAAAAAAGAGAGGTTAAAAGAAAGAAACGAAACGGAAGAGAATCTGAAGAAAGATGCAGAGGCGATGATTACGGGAGGTGAAAGGGTTTTGATTTAGGCAAGAAATAATTGATACACAGAATTGATTACTCAAATAATTCTTTCACTCATCCAAAAGAAAAATAGAAAAAAAAAAACCCAAAATTCAACTAAATAAAAAAAAAGACTCGGTTTTTAGGCGTAATTATGTCTCTTATCGATTCTACAGAGCCACCCTAGAAAGAGAAAGTGAGAGAGAGAGAGAGGAGGGATGATCTCTAGTTTTTGCTCTATAAGCTTATCTCAACATCAAAGCCTCACCTAAAGCCGCCATTAGTGCTTTGCTCTCTTATTTCTCTCCTAACCCTTTTTTGCTTCTTCACATTCATTACAGATTCCAAACTTTCTCTCTCTCTCTCTCTCTCTCAAAGCTTTTAGAAATTGCGTAACTGATGGGTTTTAATGGGGTTTTGACAGATGAAAATATTACAAGAGAGAGAGAGAGAGAGAAAAGTAGAGAGAAGGGTTTTAAAGTCTCTTGCTCTTTCCCATTACTGCTAAGTACTACTCTCACCATACTCGGCCAAGAAGAGAGAGAAAGACAGAACCGAACCAACCTTCTTCTTTTCTTCTCTCTCTTCCACAACTAACTCTCTCTCTCTCTCTCTTTGATTTTTACCCGGAAGAGATGGGATTGGTTTGTCTCCGGTGAGGGTTAAATCGACGGCTGTTGGATAAAAAAAGCAGAGGACTTTATCCACTTTCTCCGGCGAATTTCCTCACGTCGTATAATGACAAAATTTAACTTTTGTTGGGGTTTTGTGCTGATCTCATCTTCTTCTCTTTTTCTTTTATAACTTCCTTTTGGTTTTTTATTTTCTTTTCTCTTTTCTTTTTTCTTACTTCCATGTGGTCAAAATTTATAAAAGAGATTTCCTTTGTAATATTTTTCCCATTTTAAAAACAACTAAATTTTCTTATTGTTATAATTATTATTATTAATATTAATGTATATAACTGTAAAATGAGACAAGCTGTATTTAGACAATTTTGTACCTATGTAATTTTCTGTTTCCAAATATCACATATATCAGTATTTTAAACAAAGGTCAAAACATTAAGAATGTGTATTTATATTTAAGAAGATAAAACAAAAGTTTTTTAACCCATGGCTAAAATGTTAAAATGGAATTAAAAGGTTGTGCATTATATTTTTATGGAAGTTTTTTTCATAGACAAACAACTTATCTCCAATGTAGCCATATGTTGAATCGTGTCATAATTTAGACAAAATTGCTAATCATAAAGATTATTTACTAAAATATAATGGATGCATGAACGTTGCACTGATTTATGGTTTTCTGTATAAGATAGCCATAATATTGATGTGTTACCTGATTTACTCCCCATCTTTCTTTAGCAACATCACACGTTTTTCAAAATCTTTTCCAATTTGGACTGTTTAAAACACCAACTTTTACAGATTCTTTATTTAATCATATCTTATTATAATTAGCTGTTTTTAGTAGGAGTATGCAAAATTCTCGTCCATTTCTTTTATACATGTTCCGCCACATTTCAGGTTATGAATTCCCGACCCCGTTTTATATTAGAATGCATTTTTGTATAGTACAACAATTAAATTATTAATTGAAACATAATAATAGAAACGGGATTTTTCAAAGTCTCTTATATATTTGTACCGAAAAAATAAACAATTGATATATTAAGTAATATTATATATATGAATTTGTAATAATAATATTACACACAAACTTCTTTTTAAAAAAATATAAACCAAAAAATTACTAAACATTAGATTTCATAATGTGTGAAATAATAATTAACTTGGTATAAATTTTATGATTGTCATATTCTATTTTTTGGATTCTAGTTGTGTTCCGGTCATGTTTTGGTTCATCTCATCTTCCTTCCAGATTTTAATAAGACAGTTATTTTAGTTAATTTGTTTACAATTATAATTTTTGGTATTTCAAGTACTTTCAATTTATATATAACTAACATTTTGGATATATAATATGTATTTTGGGTGTTCATTCGGTTTTGGTCCTGTTCAAATAATTCAAATTTGTATAAGAGATTAAATTGGATATTTTTGGCTCGAAACCTAACCAAATCTCCCATAAAATTTGGTTTGGTTCGATTTTTTTGGTTCTAGATATTATCCCCGGTCTAATTTGAATCACAAATACTGGTTTGGTCTGGGTTGGTGCCTTTGGTTCCGGATAATATGCCCGATCTAATTTGAACTTTGAATTATCAAATTATCATTTATTTTGCATGAAGCCCTGAAAATCTTAGGACCAGTCCTGGTTCGAAGCGTACATCCAAAAGTCAAACTTGTTTTACTATATGCATAGAAAATAGAAACTGTGTAAAAAAGAAATGTGGTTGAAACTTGAAAACTTGACAACAATGTGAATTTAATATAATATACTTCAAAATTCGTTTGACAAAAATAGAACTATAAGCGTCAGCTGGAGAAAGTAGTAAGAAGTTAATTTATAGCCTGATTAGGTTGACGGAGAAGCCTGATTATTGAAAACGGATCTCAAAATTAATTTGGTTTGAGAATTATCTTCGTGGTGTTATCTTTTAATTCATTATTGGGATGATATAGAAACGTAAGAGAGGAGATTATAAATGCCATAACGTGAAGTATATATAAATCTATTGATGAACTAAAGATAGTGTAATGAATTTGTCATGCACCAATCCTTTGATATTGATGAGATAATCATTTAGGAAGAAAAGTTATCTACATATTGTTTATTACTATCACTTTGGTCTTTAATTTACCACTCATGTCTTTCTTATTATATTCCTTAAATATTGACATTAGCCTGAAAAAAAGGAGCAATTAAATAGTGTCGTAAAAGAGTTGATATAAATTTCCCATCTTACCACATTTATTTTGGGACCTTGAATAAAGTGAAACTTCACATACAGTTTCTGCCTTCGTTTGCTCCATATAGCTATCCCAATTTAATTATCATATGGACCGATTCATTACATTATTTATTATCTTAAGAAATTAATTCAAATATATGTTCAACAAATTTTCGTAATTAATACATGCAGACAGTACATACACGTGTTATATAAAGTTGTCCAATCTGGTAAGGCAAAACATTATAAAAATAATAATTCATAAAGTTTTTTATTCTTGACCATAAATTTTATCAATTAACTTTACAACGATGGTAATTTCATTCATTATAGATGTACAGCTTCTTGTTTGACTTTTTCCCTATCCAAGACAGACTTTTTAATCCTCTTGAACCGAGTAAGTTCCAAAGAACCTCTGCTTCAAAATGTAACAGATGTAGAGACAAACCACGACTGACCAAAACAAGTTCCTAACCGACGAAACTCCTTGGTTCTGTTGTAGTCTGGATGGAGGCTTCACCTTCTCTAGCCTCTGTCTCTCTTCAGAAGTTTCTAAAACTTTCTTCATTCTCTCTGATGCTTCAGCTGCAAGCAAACCCTCTCTTACCTCTCCTTCTCCGACTTTAGCCTCATGTTGTTCTTGACCATCTCTACTTTTTTGTTTCACCTTTTCGCTTTCGGTGGGTTCCTTCTGCTTGCTTCCTCCTCCAAGAGATTGTTTTTTGGGAAGGAGGTTGCGGAGTGAAGCCAATCTCAGAGGCAGAGGTTTATCTTCCGGAATTGTCACTTTCTTGGTCTATAAGAAAGCATACCAATGTAAAGGTTAGTTTTGTCGATATCATCAATAGAAAGCTTCAGATATTTTTTAATTTTTAAAAAACTCACTCACCAATTGTTTAAACTGGAGATTGTAAAACAGTTCAATGTATCTCTGCTTCGCTCTCTTTTGATCTTCGTTCACCTGTCTCCAAAATCCGTAAATGCTTCCCATTTTCAACAACTTCTCTGCATAAATCTTCCATGTGTAGCTGCACAAACGATTGAAAGACCCACAAATTAGCAAATGTAATGTGACAATATTTGCGTTTTACGATTTATCTATACTTACCACTCGTCGATTCGTTTAAGACCAGCCTTAGAGATATTATCCCAGTACGAAGCATCTGTACGGCACTTGCTGAAGAAATCTCCAATCCTGGTAACAGATTCATCACCATTGTTTGGATCAATGTGGAAACCAGAGACACCGTCAACGATTATCTCCGCTGGTCCACCTTGATTCGTGGCGAAAGTTGGGAGTCCACAGTTCATGGCTTCGATAACCGTTAAACCAAAAGCTTCATACAAAGCAGGTTGAACAAAGACTCCTTTTGTATCAGCAATGCACCTGTAAAGCTCACTGTTTCTGTATCTATCAGTTTGAGCACCGATCCATCTGAATTTCCCCTTGAGTTTATACTTTTCAATTAGATCATGCATTTTCTTGATCTCGGCTTTTTCTTCTCTGTCATTAGATTTGGACATGTCGAAGAATCCAGCAACGACTACAAGGTTAGCCATCTCTCTTAGTCTCTTGTCTTTGCCATACCATTCAACCAAACCGGTTATGTTTTTCACCGTGTCGAGTCTCGCCATCGAGAAGATGATCGGTTTCTCTCTTTCCGCAAGATATCCCCTGTTTCCATGTAGGCAGAACAGAATTAACAAGTTAGGTAAAGTCAAAAATCATATGGTGTTTGATTATTTGTAATGAGACTACTGTATTTACATGTGTTCGGCATTGTCTTTCTCATTGTAAAGCAGTTCTTGTATAGAAGGATGAAACTTGGTCAATCGTTTCTGCGTCTCGGTGTAAGGGAAGTATACAGATTGGTCCGCTCCAGGAGCAGCGATGTTAAACTTCGGATCAAACACATCAATGCCAGAGACAACTCTACATAGACCAGGCATTGTGAAGGCAGTGTGACTCTCATACTGTCCTGGCCTTTCCTTGCTGCAAGTCAAACGGTGCAGGTTGTAGTTTTATGAATTTGAAATTTTTAATGTTTAATGTGGTAATGCTTTAATATAGCAAAGATAGAACGAACCTTCCCGCTATTTCTTGATATGTGCTGGTGATGATGAAGTCAGTGACATTCATTGCGATTAAATCAGCTGTGAATTGGCAAGAGAAGTGGTACTTAGGATCTAATTCTTTCCACTTTGCATCTGAATCTTCATACTTTGTTTTCTCCAACGCATGAGCAATGGTTCCCTGAGTAACACCGAGCCTGGTGGCCATCAGAGAAGCAACCAAGTTCCCATCTGTGTAGTTTCCAATGATGAGATCAGGCTTGCAATCGAAGCGTTGGAGAATCTTGCTCGTTGCGTCCTGTAAACAAGAAAAGTTAAAAGGAGGGTTTAGTTTGCTTTTGTTGTTAGAGAAAATAAGAAGAAAGCATCTACCTGAAAAAGATGAGTAAGTTTACCTGAGTAAATCTTTCCAGGTAAGGGTAGATATCGAATCGGGAGACCCACTGACGGAGGGTTCCTTTTTCTGTAACAAAAGGAACCCTGAGAATATGTGAATAATTGGTTCCTTCAATGGCTTCTAGTTCTTGATCACACTTTGTTCCTCTTGCTTCCGGTATTAACCGTGTCACCACAAGAATCTGAGGCTTGAATCCGAGACCTTGTTGGTTAATTCGAATGAGCAGCTCTTCCTCCAGGGCTCTTACTTGATCCAGAATGTAAACAACCTGTATGACCATTATACGTCAAGGTTTAACCAGTAAGATTCCGCTTGTTAATTTTAATAAAAAAAATTCAAAACTTGTTTATGGAAGTACCTGGCCTCCGGTATCTGGTAATCCGAGCACGTCTTGCTGACCAAAATAGCCATGGACAGAGAATATCACAACGTTGAACACTGTTGGAAGTCTGCTAAAGAGCAAATCTAGCTTCACACTGTCTGGTGCTTCAAGAACTTCTGAGAGCATAATCATAGTTTCTTTCACTCTCTCTGATGTGTTTCCCCAACCTTTCTCGAATCCCATTTCCTTCAGCCTAAGAAAGTAACTTTTTTAATCAGATTCTTGTTCCAGTTCCTCTTGAAAGATAAAAGAATCTTGAGCAGTGGTTTTTACCTTTGTGCGAAAGTTTCATAAGGCGTGTGTTTCGGGTAAGTCGAGACTACGTTCACAGCAAGCATCAGAGATCTCTGGAGCTTTGCGACTGTGTTGAGATCGTCATTGATCATGAGATTCTGAAGAAACAAATCACCATGAATGAGTTAACTAACTTTTGAAGAGAACAAATGAATATGGAAACAAGAAATAATGATTTAATCATGACCTCTCCGTGATGGTTAAGGCGAAGCAAATAGTTCAACAAAGGTTCTAGTTTATCAGATTTGCCTCCCAGCTTAGAAGATATAAACTTGGAGATGTAATCAGCTCCATTTCCGATCGAAGAAGGAAGATTAAGCCGAGGAGTTGTGAAGTCAATCGCTCCAAAGTCTATCTCCAATGCATTATCATCCTTAGCCCTACAAAACATTTGAAGAAAAAGATTACGCCAGATGATAATATATTACTCTGGTCATTTGCCAAAAGACCGTATGAAGATCTTCACTAACCACGACTCGTCGAAAACAGATTCCTTGAGCCTTAAGTAATCCGTAGCTGTGATTTCATCCACTGTTAGATCTCCAGAGTTAACCTTAACATATTCCCAGAAACCAGGATTTGGCCTCGCGGCTAATGCAACAAATGGTGGAACCACTGCCGCCTCCTGAGTAGTTAAAACAGCGTTTAAAAATCGCATAAAAGAAGCAACTAATTTAACCGTGTCTTAAATGCAAATGGTAAATGAAGATCATCTATTACTTGAGTACAAGTAAGAATGTAACCAAACAATCCCTCCATGATCTTCTTGCGGTCACGGCTATCTTCTATACATTTCTCTATCTCATTCATCAGATTCTCACGCTTCATTAGCTTCTTTCCTCCCGCTACAAAGCTACAACATTTTTCCATACACATATAAGGAATCCAAAACGTAGCAAAGAGAAAAACTAATCAAAAATGTGATGTTGAAAGTTTAAAAAACCTGGCGAAACATCTCTTCATATGGTACCGGCTTTGTTTCAATGCATCAGGCATTTTCTCAGCGATTGAATCCGATCTTTGAAGCGCAGTCGGAGATGAAGCAGAGGCCATTTTCTTTGTTTTTGGTTACAGAAACAATAACAAAGGATCAAACTTTCCTAAAGAAGATTGAAATGATTGAGATGAAGTAGTTTGCTGAAACATGGTGATAATCACAATGTATTTATAGGATACATTAAGGTAATGAAAATGCTGTGGAAGGGGACAGAGTAGAAGGAGAAAGAAGGGGGAGAAGATTATTCGTTAGAAAGCTAAGTGTACAAGTAAACAAAAAAGAATATGCTTGATTTTTATCTGTTGAAAGCAAAACACATTTTCCACCTTTTTGCTTTTCTTGGGGTTCATGTGAAGTTAACATAAATGGTATAGGGCAAAAAGAATGCTCTTATTTTTTTCCCCCTCCTTTGATGGATGCTTTACGGGAAATTAAGTTGTGGTCCCTGTGGACAAAGATCTATGCATATACTCTCCTCCTATCATCCAACTTAATAATATGCATAAATGCACAAAAGGTTTTAATATCATAATAATATGTGTACATGTTTGTTACTTGTGTATGAAATGAGATTAACATATATTCAAATATTCAAATGAACTTTCTTCTTTTTAGTGTCCACTACAAAATAAAATAAAATTTGAGATAGGGTCCACTACAAAATACTCCCTTAAAACCGGATATGAAATTTTCTTTCTCAACTGGTTCAAATAGTTATACACTTATACCAAATAAGAATTCACCAAAAAAAAGGATCTAATAGGCGTTACTCAAATTCTTAGTGCAAATTGCAAACCAAACAGCATTTGATTGACTTCAATTCATTTTTATTTTTATTTTTATTTAATACTGACAGCAAAACGAACCGGGATATGACAAGCGGGTCAAGACACATACCCGAATACCGGACTGACATCGGTTTCCGAGGTATCCAAACCGGGTTATTCATGTACCGAATTTGAGCCGGTTCAGCCTCGTTCGTTAATTTCACGGAGCTCTGTGGAGTTTGACGACGTGTTTCCGGTAGAAGACGACGATAGTTAGCCATGGAGATCGAAGAGATAGAGAGAGCGAAGAAGAGATGCGAATCGGTTATAAGAACAATCGAGCAGCTTCCTTTATCAACTGCAATCACTCCTTCGTGCCGTCGCACACTCCTCAAGCTCGCTTCCTCCGAGCTTTCCTTCCTCTCCTCCCTCGCCGCCGATCCTTCACCACAGCCTCTCAGGTTCTCTGTTTCCATCATCAATTCTTTCTCACTCATTCACTCACTCACTAACTCGTTCGCTCGCTCAGTGTCAACATTGGGCACATTGAGTCAGTCGTATGGATCTTGCGGCTTCCGTACATAACCGGCGTTTCGCGCGTTTGCAAACCGCTTCCTCTTCCGATTGGTAGCGTTCATGTCGACCTCGTGTGTACTCTCGGAAGCGCTCCTGTATGGATCATTGTCTCCGATAGAAACCCTAGTTACATCTCCTGGAGTGGAGGAGACCGACATGGAAGCAAGGGTTTAAGGTCGAGGATCGAACATGTTCTCGCCGCTGCTCACTCCACAACTACGCTAAGACCTTCTTCGGTGATTCTCTTCTTCGCTAATGGTTTGCCTTCTTCAGTTTACGAGAAACTGAAAGACGAATTTGGGGCTTTGGATTTCGACTTCGGCTCGGATTCGGATTTCGATTGCGAGGAGACGGTGGAAGGAGAATGGGTTAATGTTGTGCGGATTAGAACATATAAAGAAGCAGTTTCTGTTGAGATTAAGCTCATAGAACGACGCGATTCTCTTGCCTTTCCTGAACATGATGTGGTTGTTGATGATCAAGTAGAGGCCGCAGAGCTAAGCCAAGACGATGCTTTCTCTGCTGTAGTTTCTTCCATGAGATTGCAATGTGAAGAAGACTGCTTTATAAATTTCGACACGACAGCTCTTGTTGCTATCGTTTCTGGAATCAGTAACGGATGTGCAGAGAGAATCGTGGATATGCCTGAGATCGAATTAGAGGAGAAGTTCAAAGGAAATACTATTTTCGTGATTGCTCAGGTACTCCGTTATGAGACAAAAATGTCACTGTGTCTTCTTATATATAGTAGATCAAAGTATTCAAACGATAACTTTCTTGTGAATTTATATGCAGGCGAGGTCTGAAATTGAGAATCCAGTTCTTGTCAAGATGGGAGCTGTGTTATTGGGGAAGCGAGGGATTGTGTGCAAGAGTGTTCTTTCGGAGTTCAAGGAGTTAGTATCCATGTATGCTGGACCCAACGAGAAACGCAGAGCTGAGCAGCTGTTGAAGAGCCTAATGTAATTCGAATCTCAACATGCATAAAACATTACAAATCAGATTGTGCTCTGTGTCGACAGAGAGAGAATCTGAAAGTTAAATACTTTTTACTCAATTCTTAATTGTGATTGGTGACAGGGTGGTGAATGACAATCCTGCAGACCGTGTGATGGGACTCCCAACAACGAGGAAGTTAGCAATGAACAACAAGACTGTGTTTGGGACAGGTGATCGATGGGGAGCCCCGACATTGACTGCAAACATGGGGTTTGTCAGAGCCGTGGCTCAGTCAGGCATGTCTCTCTCCACCATCGACCATAGCCCTCGAGCTCTCACCGGTGATTAGCCAAAGTTTCAACTTCTACTTAATTATGTAGTTGCATCAGCTCTAAAGACCAAACTTTGTAGCATTTTACTTATATCTGGTGTAAGATATCCTCAAGTTAATACTAGTGAACGCGGAACAAAAGCAGAAAGGTCTTTAGCAGAAAGAATATAATTTTATTTCACTAAACAAACACACAGAATACAGACAACATATTCCCTCAATTTTTTCTGGAAACTAATCCAAATCCAATTTGGTAGTTTGCACACAAATGGAGCTTTTTTACATATATTATCGACAATTGAGAAGTTTATAGAGGTATACCATTTGTATTTCTATGGCGGCCACTGGCTTTGTTCTCTATAAGGTAATATGCATTCTATCCACTGCTCTATCTTTGGTTGCCGGAAATGTGATTTGATGGAGTTTTAGTCCGTAGATTGTCTTCGGACCATGACGCATCGACAGAAGGAAGTTGGTACTCGTCGGGTTTCAATGCCAATGCAAAATCAGGAAGAGTTGGTGCCGTCTCCATGATTCTATATAATTCACAGCATACATGGACAACAAAAAAGATTGATGAGCATATTATAGCAAAAGACGAGAGAAAACTAAGCAAACTTTTCAAACTGAAACTCACTTCTCATATGAGTATAGATCACGGTTAATCCTGACTTTACTTGAAGTATCTTTCGGTATTTTCTCTGATAGATACTTCATTGTCCCGAAAAGGGGTGGCGTCCTGAAAAAACGTGGGTGGATATATTCATGACCGGTAGATAGATAGATAGATAGATAGACACAGGTGATCCAACTACAAAGGCACCGGAGACGGATTGTTTACCTTGACGTGGGTGAAGACGCATTAAATGCCCCGCTTGCTTTCTTACTTTCTTTGAAACACTCATCTGCAGCCTGTAACGCAGCAACCGCCATGCCATGTGATTTCTCTGTGTTTCCTTCATCCAGAATCAAGCCATGGTAGTAGTAAGCTGCAGCCTGGTATTACAAATATACAGAGATACGAGTGTCTTAGTGAAAAAATAGAAGAAAACTAATTGACGCCTCGTACAGATAATCAGAGTTTCTCATTCATCTACTCTAAAGAAATGATGAGAATTATGTCCAAACAGTACCTTAGCTTCAACATATTTCCACTTAACAAAGAGCATATGCTTTTCTCCCCAGCCATTTGCTAAAGGAAGATTCATTAAGTTATCCTGTGCCTGATCAATGTTCATCAAGAAGTGTTAAGAGATATTTCAACCCGAGCAACGCATCATTAACTTTACAACCGGAAAATACAAAAGAAAACCTATCAACTCTTCCATGAGCCTCTCAGAAAAGAGGGGGCAAAAGTAGTAATTAATGCAAGCAAGATTTCTGCTTTCTTCTAGATGGTCTTCTCACTTTTCAGTAAATAAAAGAGCGATAGAGAATGAATCAGTGGACATTTTTAATAATGATATTTCGAAATTTATGGTATAACTTAGTAAGCAACTCTAGTCCTATAATCCTATTTTCCCCTCAAACATGGGTGATCAGCCGGCACAAGGTAGTGTGGCACTTTCGTGATAGTGATATGACCACTTTTTTGTCCTTTCATTTTGTTTATTTGACTTTTTTCCCATTAATGTAAGTGGATAATACACACTACTCCCATTAACAACAACTAATCTATCTGCGTCTTACTTCACTATTATAATGTTGTGATAACAAAAGAGGTTATACAAGAAAACAAATTTGATAAGGTAAAGAATTACCTGCTGCCAGTATTTCACCATTTCACATGAAAGTCTTCGTTTCACTGCGAGAGTGGCCTTTGCGCTATCAATCGCCATACCAAGTTGGATATCAACACCCTAAATCAGAACCGCAAGTATTATAGACCTTAAAAGAGAGAACTGAAGATGCTATCCAAATACTCAAAAGTACCTATCTGAAGAATAACTACTTCTAACCTAGGCTAACGAAAATTCTTGTTCACGTCGTACGTAGTTGTATATCCCAGAAAAAAGAAAAAAGATTCTACCTGGCCTAATGCTTGCAAGCAAAGAGCCCGTAGAGCTCCTTCTGCTAGGTCAACAGGTAAAGTTCTCCTGTAGAAAAATAGAAAAACACAAGGGCCATGTCAATCGGGTTGATCAGAAGTACCACCAATTATAACGGTTGACATTAGAAACTATATCATATAAGAACCTTTGCTCGGCAGAAAACTGAGGGAGGACATGCTTGACAGCGCAGTCAAGGTATCCAGCTGCCTTTAAGAAGATATCAATTGAAGCTCGTCTGTTTTCTATAATAGATTGCAAAAAGCACAACATTAATCCTGTAATCTGTTGTTGGATAAAGAGGACTCAACACATCTCACATAATCATTTCTAAAGAACAATGTGATGCTTATGAATATTTCAAGATGTGAAGAGGAATCGGAATCTAACGAGAAACAACCAAGATCTATGACTATTTTCCTCGTAGAACTGAAAAAGTATGAGTTTTGGAGGTCTAACCTTCTGATACTTTTGGATGGTGGCCATCAGTGGAACCTCTAGGAAGCAGCAGTAAATTGGCTTGTGACATTTGTAACATTGCCATTAGATGCAAAATCGACAAAATTTCGTACCAAACGTTTGACATGGCTGTTTCCTGGTAGAGGTAAATAATCTGGTCATATACTCAACAACCTTCAACGTAAAAGTCAAAATTTAAAAAGTGAAGGAACGAACAAAACAGCACAGTTAAAGATAAACTGCTTTGATTACCACACCTCTTCCTCATCCTCCTGGTTTATCCAGTTAAACTGTACTTTGAATTGTAATTGGCTCCCTGAAACATAAAAAATAATGCATGTCAGAATATATGGAACCAAACAGATATCGGTTTTGTAGCACATAAACGGTGTTTTACCATCTTTAGTTAATCCTAATAGAACAGGTAGATAATCTTCCAAGGCTTGATGGAGATCTGCGAGGGTTGAACCTCCTGCAATAAACAATTCCGTTGAGTTTAAAGCGGGGAAAGAACGGCAGAAGATGAAAAATAAAGAGACAAAAAGATGTCACACACCATGTTGTGTCTTTCTCCTGGTTCTTGTTATCGTTGGTCCTTCTTGATTTGCCATGACAACTATTCGCGTTCTTAAAGCTGTCAAGCGTTCGACAAGAGTCTTCGGCAATTGATCACCTAGTGACTGAGAGAACTCCACGGGCTTGGGTATCCTTAAACCGGGTACATATACAGAAACGTCCCCGATGCTCGTTGGCTTTCTTCTGTTCCCACCAGAGTCTTGCGGCCTTGATGCAAAGCATCCCATTTCTAGAGCTTAACAAATCTACAATCCCGCAGATAAAAATAAAGAACAGAGATTATGAACCTTGAATTGAATATTTCACATCCCGCTACCACAGACCAGATATGATCAGTGAAGATGTGACAATCAAGCTAAACGACAAGAGCATGATCGTACGACGAACATGGAACAAGGAGACGAAACTAATCAATATCTAGCCAATAAAAAACAGGCCAACTCCATCCTCGTCCACTAAATTCACAAGATAAATTTAAACTAAACTCACGAGCCATCTGCCATACTAGACAATCTTAATAATTCTACGTGACCGAAAAATTGAAAGATGATCCACTTTTCCAAGCAGAAACAAACAAACAAAGAAATGACGCCATCAGGTAGATGTGGTTTTCAAAAAACCGAACACAAAGAGAGAGAGAGAGTTTTAAAATTCTCACCTACCTCTTGACGTTTATCAGAATTATTGGCTAAGAGACATACAATTCAAGTGATTGCTGCAAGACAAAAAAAAAGAGAGAGAGAGAGAGAGAGTTAATCAGCAAAAGGAACATGTGACCTCACAGAGAAAAACATGAAACTTTGAAAAAATGTTCTGTTCATAATTTCTCCACTGTGAACGTATCAAAAAAGCTTAAACTAAATCCCGGAAAGAGGGAAAACAAAACCCCATTATAAAACGAGGAATTTTCCCAAGTCCAGGAAGCAACTTGACATGACAAAAAAGGTAAAAGCTTTAGAGTGAAGGGTCGTTAAGGATAATGCTAAATAATAAACAAAAGAAACCTCGTAACTGATAGCCTAGAGAAAACCCTTAAAGCAACAACATTCTTCCCTGGAAGTCTATGACCAAAAGTAGGACACTCTTATCAAATAATCGGGTTTCTCGAATTGGACTCTCCGGACAATCAACTAGAAACCTACAAAACCCTAATTCTATAACGAAAAAAGGGGTATGAATCCTAGAGATCGAAATTCTAAAAATTCGAGAAATAAGAAACCTTTACCATCAAAGACTTATGAAGACGAATGCTTCTGCTGCTTCCTCATATGTAATACGAGGGAGATAAGGATGGTTGTTCGAATCGAGAATCCCAAATGGTATCGAAAACAATAATTAAAGAGGATGGGGGAGCAGAGAAAGAGCAGAGAGGAAGGATGATGAAAATTGAAAAAATGAGAGAAGGGAAGGGTGAATGAAGACTTTCGAGGGCACCAAGTTTTCAACTTTATGGACGAAATTTTAATGCTCTTTCGACTTTCCAGAGTACCTCTCCCCTACCCAGTACGGCCCCCGCTCTTCGTATTATACTAGTATTATAATTCTCGAAATGTGAGGGATTTTATTAAACAACTAATATTATTTTAAAAATAATGACATGAATGTCTGTTTTTCTTTCTTCATTATTTTTTCATTGTATAGCATATACGTTTATCTCTCTTTATATGATCTTTTTTTTTTACAAACGTTCTGTATACTGATTTTGTATTCTCAATTTTCAAACATCAATAAATTTATGTATCAAAAATATATATATATATATATATATATATCAGCTTTTCTGCAAATTTTTTGTTGGTAGATCAGTAGATGAGTACACGCTACAAATAAAACAGTTGAAACAATTTAAAATATTAAAAGTTTATTTATTTTTGAAAAATGATAAACCATGCGCAAAAGGTTATATGTGGGCCGGGTGCTCTAAGAGTGTTTTGATTAGTAGCTTATTAGATTAGTAATGTACATTTTCTCTCGATCTGAGATAAATAGAGAATGGCTTATATAGTAGTATTTTAACATAATACGTACTGATCTAATTCGGATGTTAGTATGCGCAACATGTGGTGTTTAATGTATCCACATGTTAGTTTTTCGTAAGAGCCATCCGGCTTTGAGCATGTGTTAGGTAAGTGTAACGAAAGAGATGTATGTCATGTGTTCCTTTACACATGATGTCTCTGTGCAAAACGCGTCAGTCACGTTTTGCTCGATCGGTTTTGAAGCTCGCTGATGGAAGGTGAAAAAAACTCATTTTTGTTATATCTTTTGTAGATCATGGTCCATGGATCCAATTATCACACGACGATTGGCGGTATTCTAAATCGCTCGAGCCTCGAAACTATTCTATGTGATTGGTTACCCTTGCCAATATTTTGTCCTCAGTAGATATTTACATTACTTACAATTTTTAATAAATCATTAGAATTCAACAGGTTAAAATATATAGTATTTAAACACTGTCATATAAAGCTATGTATCAAATAATTAATAATGTACAAAAAGCTTAATTAGCTGGTCATGATTATCATTGTACGAGAGTATAGCCGTATACGAATCAAAAAGACAAACTACCCATAATTTCCAATGTATAAAAGAATTATCTTAACGATTAATAAATGTGTATGGAGGATGATGTCCACCATTACCAATACTTATCCGCCAACATGCATACGCATGGATATGGTTGGTTTCCATCATCCCATGATATTAAAATCGGAAACTCCTTGCCACTATATATCTTCTCAGAATCATACAAAAACTTTTATTTTCTTAATACCTTTTTATACATATATATATGTAGTATCCTTGGTATATAGTCAAGTGCCTCGTACGTTAGGCTTTCTTTTAAAATGTATACGTATTGTATAATTGTAATATATCCTCCCAACATGTTAAGAAACGCAGCAAGTTGGATTATTTATACTAAGTACATTCGGCTTAAACCGAACAAAGATGTCATGACAATTCAACGCTATATATCTATTTAAACAGGTATATATATACATATATATATATTAATATATGTACTCTATACTTGTTTTATACTCTTCCTACATGTCACGAAATGGACTATGTATTAATGTATATAGTTTTATACTAAGTACGTTCGGCTTAAACCGAATACATATGTGTTACATGTAAAATATCAAAAGCATACCGTCACTCTCTAAAATATCATTGACTAGATGTTTTGATTACAATCACAAATATAACGAGTCACAAACAAAATCCACCGGCCTATGCATAAGCATCCCACGTCCATTTTTGCCCCAAAAATATATTCTTACACAAAACAACATATCAGTGATGTCATATACAGTCCACGTGGCGGCAATGTCAAGCACGTGACGTTGCTATTAGTTTTGGGCGGGGGTCAAAGTACCAGCGACACAAGAAGATATTTGTGGAAACTAGTGGAAGGATGACACGTGTCCAGATTCATGAATCGTTTTCGGTTAGGAGATCACGACTGTCTCACCGCCCCAACGGTCTGAAACAAATTTAAAAGGGTGGCAGGGCGGTTGGTGACGACACGTGTCTTCAATCATTCTGTTATATACGGTCGATGTTACCTACAGCTAAAGCTATCTTTTTGTTGGGTTCGTTTCGTTTACGATTTGCTTTCCTTTTATAGAAACTTAACTTATTTTATGTCTTTTTTCCATATATACTGTAACTAACAACAACCAAAAACCTTTCATTTATTATTCGATAGTTACAAATAGATATTTCCGCCAAGTTTGGTTTGGTTGGGTTTTGTTTGTCTAATTTGGTTTAGAAAAGTTATTAAGAGATACAACTGTATCTAGATGATCATTCCATCATATGATACAGTTTTTGTTTAGATTTTGGATTAATTTAGTTTTAATAATTTGGAATGTTGTTATCCATCGGATCTTAGCCAACGATTTAATTTTGGCATTTCTTCCAGTTTAATTAATTAGATATACAACAAATTAATTATAATCCTCGAAATGGATGTATAGTTGTGGTATTGTAATAGCTTAATGTAATTATGTAACCGAATCATCTAATAAAAGCTACGAAAAGAATAAATATACAATTCTCATTCGTCACCATATCAAATAATGAATGCATATATATGATATTGGCATATTGCGAAAGGACTAACCGGATGATAACGGAGTGCACTTTTCTTTAAATCAATCTCCATCTGTATACTTTCTTATCTGGTAAACAAAGAGCGTGTTAAACAGTTTTCTGAAAAGTAATGTCAAATGTGTTAAAGAAAGAAGAAATTAATATAGATGCAATGTTTCTAAACGAGAGTCGCAAAAAACTACGCTAAGATTCTTCAACGGCCAGTCGCGGGGACCATTCGTCTGGTTAGAAAAATCATCACTTGTTGCTAGTAGTGGTCACGAGTCTGGTTCTTCTCTTGAACAAAAACCATGAACTATTCGAAATCTATAATATTATAAAGTAGTAAAGTACAAACCCTTGGTTAGATGCTCTGTGTTTATAATCGTGAGAAAATATGCAAATGGTTGTATATTAGTTATCAACCCTTTCTGAAAAATAAATGAAAAGGGTTGGATATCCTCATTGCATTCAAATCTATTCATCTATTTTCCTCATTGCATTCAAATCCTAGTAGTGGCTGGGTAGACGCTACTGACTAGTCATGACTACGGACTACGGACTACGGACCCAAATGTCAAAATAATAGTCATTGCAAAAAATGTAAGCAGAATTAAATAGAAAGGCCTTAATTAAGAAAAAGCCCATTAACGAACTTTGAAAAAGCCCATTAATGAACTTTGAAAGCCTCGTTCTCTCCATCGCCGTCGTCCCCTTCCTCATTCACGTACAGTCTCTTTCACTGTAAACCTCGCGAAAGGTTTATTTCTCAGTGATTTTCTGGATGATGCGAAGGCTGGTGGTCTCCTGTTTTCTCCGCTCTAGATCCTCCTTGCATCCATCAACGAATCCACCTGAAAGGTCCGCACTTTTCTCTCTTCTACTAAGTTCTCGTCTAGATTCTTCCATCCAAATCGTAAAAATCTCACCCCAAACTAGCTTCCCGGGACACTCATTCTCCTCAGCGACTTTGTTAAACCCACCAATTGAAACCAAAGTTTCCGAATATCAACCTCTGGTTTATCGCAAGGGAAATGAGATTAGAACGGAGGGCTCTAATCATGCGGTTGGAATCCTCCACGAAGCTATCATGGCGAATTCGAACGCGTACGATGATATGGAGAAAGCCCTTGATGAATCCGGCGTCGGTTTGACAACTCCAGTGGTATGCAAGATCTTGCAAAGGCTTCAGTTTGAGGAAAAGACGGCTTTTCGGTTCTTCACTTGGGCTGGTCACCAAGAACATTACTCACACGAGCCTTCTACTTACAACGAGATGATTGATATATTGTCAAGTACCAAGTATAAGAACAAGCAGTTTAGGATTGTGATTGATATGCTTGATTACATGAAGAGAAACAACAAAACTATTGTTCCCGCGGATGTTCTGCTTGAGATTCTTAGGAAGTACTGTGAGAGGTACTTGACACATGTTCAGAAGTTTGCCAAGAGGAAACGGATTAGAGTGAAGACGCAGCCGGAGATTAATGCGTTTAATATGCTTCTTGATGCTATGTGCAAGTGTGGTCTTGTAAAGGATGCTGAAGCTTTGCTTAAACGGATGAGGCACAAAGTTAAACCCGATGTGATTACTTTCAATGTCTTGTTCTTTGGTTGTTGTAGAGTTAGAGACCCTAAAAAGGCGATGAAGCTGCTTGAAGAGATGATCCAAGCTGGTCATAAACCGGAAAATTTCACTTATTGTGCTGCTATTGATGCTTTTTGCCAAGCTGGATTTGTGGATGATGCGGCTGAGCTATTCGAGTTTATGATAACTAAAGGCTCTGCAGTTTCTGCTCCAACAGCAAGGACTTTTGCTTTGATGATTGTGGCGTTGGCAAAGAATGATAAATCGGAAGAATGCTTTGAGCTAATCGGGCGTATGATAAGCATGGGCTGCCTTCCGGATGTGTCAACATACAAGGAAGTAATTGAAGGTATGTGTACGGCTGGGAAAGTTGAGGAAGCGTACAAGTTCTTGGATGAGATGAGCAATAAAGGTTATCCACCTGATATAGTCACTTACAATTGCTTTCTGCGGGTACTGTGTGAGAACAAAAAGAGCGAAGAAGCACTTAAACTTTACGGAAGAATGATAGAGACGCGTTGTGCTCCTAGCGTCCAAACATACAACATGCTGATATCTATGTTTTTCGAAATGGATGATCCCGATGAAGCATACAATACATGGAAGGAAATGGACGAAAGAGGCTGTGCGCAAGACATTGAAACCTACTGTGCTATGATCAACGGGCTTTTCAACTGTCATAGGGAGAAAGAGGCGTGTTTTCTTCTGGAAGAGGTCGTGAACAAGGGACTGAAATTGCCGTATCGAACCTTTGACTCTTTTTTGATGCGTCTATCGGACGTTGGTAACATCAAGGTAATCCATAAGCTCTCTGAACATATGAAGAAGTTTTACAATCATAGTATGGCTAGGCGTTTTGCACTGAGTGAGAAGAGAAAAAGTACAAAACTCAGAGGGAAGTAATGGGCACTGAGAACTGTATTGACCATGTATTTTCATCACACCAACTTATGGGAACCATTCTCAGAGGCTGCGATGCAAATGTTCTGGGACGATTCTCTGGCCTCGAGAGAAGCACTTCTAGTTCTAGATGATGATCTCTGGAAGTTGATTCTGATCTCTTGCGAAATTTCGTTTATTACTTTCTCCAATTCTTGATTAAGAATCATTGTCTCGGCAGCAAAGAGACCTTATCAAGGTCAGTTGTCTAATGGTTATGTTGGTTTCTTTGGGAATGCTCTCACAGCGCAGAATACCGTCTAAAGTTATTGTATTGACTATCGCGTACATAGAGCGGAATGTTTGTATGCTGTTTACCATTCCGTTAAGTAACGTGAGAGGTCGTCTACCTTCATGATTCAGAAGTTATTCTGGTTCATCTTCTGTTTCGTTCTCAATGAATCTGTATTTTGATGTGAGATTCTTGAAACAATATGATGCTAGAACGCTTCATCGTTCAGCTAAGATAAACATGGTTTCACCAGTTCTAGACTTCTAGTTAACGGTCGGTTTGAGTCTCTGTCAGCATTTGGTGGAGTACCGCACATGTACAGTTAAAAAGTGAAACCGATCTGGTTCACTACTGGTTAAGTGTCATCAGGATCCGGTATAGTCGTACGAATCTTTATTGACTAAAACACGTTTTGTTTAGTTATGATAGGTTCGAAACTGAACAAGGCTTCTCTCCTAACTACCAATAGAACAAATGAAGTTGGTTATGGCTCCCTTCCCAACTAACTTAACTCTCTGTTTTAAATTTTTCCTACTTAACTTTACCAGCAATTGTTTCGGTTTTGTTCAAAGAATATAAAAAACAAAATCAAGAGATGCTCGAATAAATCCCACGGAACATTCAATGTAACCGATATGCTGTTTTTAGTCCTGAAAGTACGAAACCTATAAAGTTCGGTTTTGGACAAGAGAGAAACTAATGACGTGCTTGGAGACCAAATATTTGACCACTTTTTTCATTTTTATGACATAATGTTTAATTTGACCACATTAAAAGAGGCTAGTAATTCTCAATATATTTTTTTAAACAAGTTCCTCACTAATTTATGCCATCGTCTGTATTATACCTTCCATTTTAACATTGCATAAAATAAAAATTCAGTCCATTATAATTAGGTAGATTACAAGGGAACATGTGTATAATTAATAATAAATCAATTATCATTTTTTTATTTAATACAAGAAACGAAAAATGGTGCATCCTATGATCCCTAGTCTATTCAGTGTTAAGTTGTTAAGGCTGCGATGTTAAAAAGCTGAATTATTAACTTAGCTAAAAAATAGTTAGTTGTATGGTGTCCACGTTGGCATATATATATATTGTTCGAATTAAGCTAGAGAAAAACGTTGATTAGGTCTGAAAGGTTATCAGAACCTATCCATCAATAATATATGTGACCTGCCATTTAACCAGAAGTCCACAACATTGTTACCAAACTCTTTCCTTCTCTTCATATTTTCTTTTTTTTTTAGATCTAATTTGACTAATTTATAATATAATTAGTATTTCAAAGTATTCTAAGCATTTAATCAGCAGCACCACCCATTAACTAGCAACTGCAATATGTAGTTGGTTGGATCCACATATCATGGAATAACAAAGATCTCATGATCCATAAGGTAATGTTTCTAGAATTTCCCATAAATATACACATAAATTAAGAAAAACATAGATCTTATACGTATAAACACTCATAAAGTAAGCACATGGAGAAGTATATTCAACAGGAACAACATAAAAAGTAACATTTTAAGAAAAATTATCATACTCTTATGTTATTATTATTCTTATTATAATATTTAACTAATTTTTTTTAAAAAATTGTAGTTTAAAATTTAAACTTATATGTATTACTTTAAATAAAATAAAAAGTGGAATAACAATAGCTCACATAATTATCGGTTTAGATTCATTTTAAGTTGTCAATTTTTTTTGTCTTTAAGATACCAATATTTATTATATATATGTAAATTCGTAGTTTGCCCAAGATTACAGAAACGTAGATGAATATTGGTGGCTTGAAGTAGCGGGTGTAGGTTAGAACTTAGAGAGAAACCTTAAATTATTAATAGTATACAAAGAGACGTTGAGAGGTTAACGAAATTCAGCCCACACCAAGCAATCTCTACCCTTATATTTAAAACTATAATAGAAAAATATTCCGTAAATATTATTAACTAATTAATATCTAAGTTATAAGAAAATAGAGAAAAGAAAAAGGTAGATTACTTAAAATGGGTGTTGTATTGGTTAGGGAAGACGTTGGCATCAGTCGCCGGTGGAGAGGTCTGTCCAAACCCTCCCGACTCTCTAACGGAATATATTTTATTTTATTTCTTTCTTCATATAAATGTGTATATATATATATATATATATATAAACTCTATGTAATAGACTATATATATGTATACGTGCTGTTGCTCTTCACCTTTCTTCTTGTTCCCACATACCCATCTTCCCCAACCTTTCCCGAAAAAAAAATCTTAGGGTTTTAAATTTCCATATCCAATTATCCATACAGCAGTGTATATAAAATACACGAACGCATAGAAATAATTGCTATGTTGTAAAGTTAGGGTTTTCTTGTGATATTTTTTTCTTTGCTCTTCTATTGGTTTCGATCGGTACACTTGAGAGGTAAAGGTGTGAAGCAGTTGATTAGATAGATCGGCGTAAAGAAAGAAAAAAAAATCATGTGCAGTCGAGGCCATTGGAGACCAGCGGAAGACGAGAAGCTCAAGGATCTGGTCGAACAATATGGTCCTCATAATTGGAACGCCATAGCGCTCAAGCTCCCTGGTCGATCTGGTAACTATCTTCTACGGTTGGTCCTTAGCTATTACAAAACTAGCTAGGGTTTAATATAATATTGTTTAATATAACTATATATCCTAATATATATGCAGGCAAGAGTTGTAGATTGAGATGGTTTAATCAATTGGATCCGAGGATAAACCGAAACCCTTTCACGGAAGAAGAAGAAGAAAGACTTTTAGCGGCTCACCGGATCCACGGGAACAGGTGGTCCATCATCGCTAGGCTTTTCCCCGGAAGGACCGACAACGCCGTCAAGAACCATTGGCACGTCATCATGGCTCGACGCACACGCCAAACCTCCAAGCCTCGTATGCTTCCCTCCACGACTTCGTCTTCTTCTTTAATGGCGACTGAACAAATCATGATGGCTTCTGGTGATCGAAAGAGAATACTTGGAGACGTTGTTAATTACCCTTATCAATTCTCACATATCAATCATCTTCAATTCCTCAAGGAGTTCTTCACCGGAAAAATTGCTTTAAATACCAAAGGTAAACTTAAAATGATGGACCCGTTTTCTATAAATATGTTTAAATCTTCATATTGGGTGTTGCAAGGATTGGTGAATAAAATATCATGCTCCAAAATTTTGCAATGGAGTCAGTGTAGCATGATCAAATTTTGTGATGAAATTCAATTTTTGTTTGTGCCAAAAAATCATGTTTTCTTGTTGAATAGTATATAACTATATATATATCATTTTCTTTAGTACGCTAAAGTATCTCTCTATCTTCATACATTTATGGTTACAACCGACATATTCTGATCCTCTTTTCTTTTTGATGCGATGACAGCAAATCAGAGTAAAAAGCCTACAGAGTTCTACAATTTTCTACAAGTAGACACAGATTCAAACAAGAGCGAGATTATTGATGAAGATCCAGACCAAAGCAACCCCAATGACTCGGACAACAAAAACGAAAGTCGTGTTCCTTTCTTCGACTTTTTGTCTGTTGGAAACTCTGCTTTCTAGGGTTAACTCCTTTGCAGTATATCTGTATATGTATACATATGTAAGTCCTAAAATTTCTAGCTTAACTATTTAGTCCGTATACGTACGAGACTTTAGATTTATTACATGTATGTTTGGCGTATAAAACCACTAAATAGTGAGCTGAGCTCTAATCTGAGCCAAATGTGAAAATGTACCAATGTTAATGCATCCTCGCCACACATTCTCAATCGGTTTGTATGAGATAGATAAAATGTCTAATCATATAATTCTATTACCAAGAAAACCAATCGTATAAATTTACGGCGGCGGTCTTAATTAGTTTGGAAGAATAATTAAAAGATGGTTTTATGGTTATCTAAAGAGAACAAAAGATGTCGTGTAACGAAGAAATAGATGCAATATTACATCATCGGACTATTCAAATATATCGCTTACGGTCAAGATCATGCAAAAGTAAAACTCTTATACATTCATATATATTCCTTGTAAACTATCCAGAACTCCTGTGAACATATTATATGACATATAATTATATATATACATATATTTACAGTAAAAATGAAGTGAATATCCTCGTATATTTAGAATTGCAAGACAAATGTCATTAATTGCAATATAGTCTATATAGATCCAAGTCGTGTTAGTTAGAATGAGTGAAATGGTTCCTGATTTTAACGTCCTCTATCAGTTTTTGTTTTCTAAAGTAACTCATGACTTTAAATATTTCATCCACTTTCTTCTTCCTATATATAAATATCTCTAGCAGGTTAGTAAAAGCTTTTGCACAGTATATACTATATATATATATATATATATATACTAACACACGTAATTAATAAATACGATAACTGGCAGTTTCTTAAATAGTTTTTTTTTTTATATAATATGCATGGGTTTGTACAAATCGTACGGCTACATGTTATAGTCGTTTAAGAAAGTAAAAAAAATGTTTACAAGTATCTTTGTTTTTTTTTTTTGGGTAACAGAACACAGTGCGATGGTATACAAACTCTAAAGGTTTAAATCGGTTTTATGAGTATTTTAATGGTGAAGTATAATAACGGAAAGATGAAATGGATGTTGGAGTATAGATATGATTAAGTTGGGCGTAGTTATCAGCCACCAAGAAATATATTTCAAGGTAGCAAATGGAACTTTGGTCAAAAAAAAAATATATACAAAAAGGTAAAAATAATGGGATGTAGTTGGAGATAAAACGCATAACATATTGACATTTGACACGACTTATAACCACACCCTCTAGTTTTTTTCTTTTTGTTTCCCCTTAACTAAACTCTCTAATTTCAATTTTAGTTTAATTTTTCTTATTTCATACACATTTTCCTCATTGAGTTAAATATGTCTGTCATCGCGGATAATCTCGTTGTATGATTGTAGTCGAAGACGACATCAATAGGCGAGAGTGTCCATTAAGAAGCTTTACGGCAAAAAGTAAAATATTAAAGAAATTGAGGATTAACTTGCAATATCTGACATAAACAAGTGATAAATATTGCGTAAGACGGCACACGTGTGACATCGCTCCGTTATCTCACCGTCTCCGAGCCATAGATCACCGGCAGATCCCCGCGTAATGAAACGGTCGTTCCCAAATCTTTAATCGTCGTTTGTTGCAAACGCCAACGCGAAAAAGGCGTTTTGGTTCGTGTAAGTGTTAACTCCGTGTAGATTCGCAAATTAGCCCAGCAAATGAACACATTCTCAAGTTAAAGAGTAAAAGAGATACGCAGGAACAGATCGTCGTCGTCTTTCTCTGAATCTCCTTAGTTCGAATAACTGCCATAGATATGGCGGCATCGTCGTCAAGCGTTCCGAAATCTGGAGCCATCTCCAAAGGCTACAATTTCGCTTCCACTTGGGAACAGGTAATCGCGAGATTCTAAGCGCGAGATCCCGCCATTAGATCCATTGATGAGTCTGGATCTGAACTGATGCACTGTTTGTTGAGAATATAAGAGATTCACGTTGTTTTCTTCTTTCATATTACTGAATTTTGTAATGTGGTTACTTATCAATTGCAGAGTGCTCCTTTGACAGAGGAGCAGCAAGCAGCTATAGTTTCTTTATCCCACGCAGTAGCTGAGCGGCCATTTCCTGCCAATCTTGTGAGTCTTGAGGCTATCTGTTTTGGTGTTTAGTTATGGAATGTTTTCCCTTTTTTCTGTTTGATGTGAGTGTTAGTTCGTTGTTTTTAGGTACATGAGCATGTTCACCGCCCCGAGAATGGCTTGTCTGTCTCAGTAGAGGATACAAACTTGGGAGATTCTGGAGCAATTGAAGCTGTTTTGGTTAATACAAATCAGGTAATTCTCTTGTCCTCGTATGTGGAGAAAGAACATCCTTAGCTGATTTGATAACGAAGTTTGTATCCTCTTCTCTTGCATTATTTATATGTGGGTACTAATGCTTCTTCATTTCGACTTGTGTTCGTTTTTAATTACAGTTTTACAAATGGTTTACTGATCTTGAATCAGCGATGAAGTCAGAGGTTAGTGATAGTCATGTTGCTACTAGGTTTTAGTTAAAGAACATTACTTTGAGTGTCTCTAATTGATTTGTTTGTTTCTGAGGTAGACAGAGGAAAAGTATCGGCACTATGTTAATACTTTAACTGAGCGCATCCAGACTTGTGATGATATACTCCACCAGGCAGGTTTCCACCTTGTTTTGTACAACATTATGGGCTTACCTTTACGAGATATTATGAGGAATCTGTTTCTTTATTGACCTTAGAATATATCCTGCGCAGGTCGATGAAACGCTCGACCTATTTAACGAACTGCAGCTTCAACATCAAGCAGTGACTACAAAGACTAAAACTCTTCATGATGCATGCGACCGACTGGTATTGTTTTCTCTCTCTTTTATGCTGCAAAATTATTTTATTGAAAATCTTTCGCATGCTTTTTTTTTCTATCCCACCCGCTTAACATATCGATAATGACAAACAAAATGCATATTGGTTGGTCAAGAGTTTCTGACTCGCTATCTGATTGTTATAGTTTGCTTATCTGATCTCTTTCTTCCACCTTTTTAGTTAATGGAGAAGCAGAAATTGATGGAGTTTGCAGAAGCACTAAGGAGTAAGCTCAACTATTTTGATGAATTGGAGAATGTAAGATTTTAGAAACTAACATAATTTCTGCATATATGGATCAGTGTGTAGTTCAGAGTGTATGTTTCTCACTGAATACTAGTTGTACATTTAGGAGAAAATACCCAATAAGGTGTTCAATTGCTCTAATATTTATTTCCCCCCCTTCTTTTTTCTGCAGATATCCTCCAATTTTTACTCTCCAAATATGAATGTATCAAACTCCAACTTTCTCCCACTACTGAAACGGCTTGATGAGTGCATATCGTGAGTCAATGATGTTGCATTCAATATTGTGAAATTTACATTCACTATGTGCCAAATTTCTGGACAAATGCCACACTTAAAGTTCCTCCTGCTCCCTTGAAATGATTGTAATATCTCTTTTACCCTGGGTCCTGTAGGTACATCGAAAGTAATCCCCAATATGCGGAGTCGAGTGTTTACTTGCTTAAATTTCGTCAGCTCCAGGTATTACCAAAGATCCCTTACTCTCTCTGTCTTTCCTCCCTATTTCTGTCTCACTGAGAGACGCTTGGCTTTACAGTTCTTGCGCATGCACACATTGTTTAGAACCTCTGTTATGAGAGAAGACTAACTTTATAATTGTACAGTCACGCGCCTTGGGCATGATTCGAACTTACATCCTTGCAGTGCTCAAAACTGCTGCTTCCCAGGTAACTATTCTTTGTAACATGCATAGAGTCTCGCACAGCTTACACAAAGCATGTATTTTGTTCTGGTGACTGTGTTGTACATATATTGAATACCTATATGCCTGTAATCTAGGCAAGTAGAATGTAGTTATGCCTAGTTTCCTTGAGACGGACATGTTAATTCTATTTTCAGGTTCAGGCAGCATTTCGCGGAACAGATGGAAACAAAGCATCTGTCTCGGAGGGTGTCGAGGCATCTGTTATATATGTTCGCTTCAAGGCTGCTGCAAGTGAGGTGATACCTTTTGATTTTTTTTTTTTCCATGTTAGTGCAAAAATGCTAGGGTCACAAAAATTAGATTTTTTTTTTGTTCACAAGGGTCACAGAATTAGATAAAACATAAAGGACATAGGAAATCTAGATTTTGTAGCATTATTCAATTTCAGTTTTGTGAGTTTAGTGTTGAGATTACGGCATGATGATAGTTTCTTTCTCACGACATTGAACTTCGGAATAATTATCTGTCCAGCTTAAACCTGTGTTGGAGGAAATCGAGAGTAGGTCAGCAAGAAAGGAATATGTTCAAATCCTTGCTGAATGCCACAGACTATACTGTGAACAACGGCTTTCTCTTGTGAGTTTATCTTTTGGATTAGAATACAGTTTAGTTTCTATCTACTGGTAACTATAATCGCCTGTTATTTTTCATTTCACATTATCAGGTCAAAGGCATAGTTCACCAACGAGTATCTGATTTTTCCAAGAAAGAGGCACTGCCATCTTTGACTCGATCTGGTTGTGCATATCTGATGCAGGTAAATGAATGAGAAGAAAGGGACGGATACTTCTCTTTATTCACGAGGGATACTAGGAGTTATACAGTTTAGTAGAAAATGACGTTGCTATAATCATAGGGAATGGAAACATAAGAAAAATTTAGAATGTTAATATTGCTTTTAATCTATGTAATTTCAAAGTTCAGACGAGGGTCTTCGAGAGAGACAATGGCTGGTCTATCAGCTTTAGCGACTGAAATTTTTAAAGAGTGTTAATGGACTTGGTTTCGCAAATAAATAAATTATTGCACAACATGACTTAACTCCATTATAATTTCAGGTTTGTCATATGGAGTATCAACTGTTTACTCATTTCTTTCCAGCATCATCGGAAGAAGTTTCGAGTCTGGCACCTTTAGTGGATCCTTTGTAAGCTTTTATGTGCCGTGCTGTGCATGTTCACAATCTCTGTTTCTATTCAGTTTAACCCTAAAATGATTTTGGTGCCTTTTATACTGAAATATAGACAGCTAGTACAGATTGAATTATTTTGAGCCATAAGCATCTAATTTATCTACTTGAATGCATAATATTTGAGTCGTTACAACTTACAAATCTATTCTCCTTCTCGTTCTCTGCACGCCACTAGCGTTCATCAAATAAATACACAGTAGGGAATTCACCTCATCATTATTGTTAATTACGAATCGGGAACCTACTTTGCTGGCACTGCCTTGATAATAGTATCGTTATTTTGTTTAATACTAGTCGCGTTATCTTTACTTAGAGAGGGGAAGTTGTTATATTTGGTGGATCCACTACGCTGTATTTAACTTTCTTTGAATCTGATTATAACTTCTTAACTTTTTAGGCTCAGAGAATATGAGTAAGGATAAGTGGTCATGTTTTGAGATTGGAGCAAATATGAACTTTTATGGCTAGTATCTTCTGGATTGATTTCATTTGTTATATCTGATGGCTTATGCCATGCTTCCAAATATTCTGTAGTTGTTGTTGTCGGTGGATCCACTACACTGTAGTCAACTTTCCTTGAATCTATCTGAATATGACTTCTTGAAAGTCTAGGATTTAGAAAATATGAGTAAGCATAGCTGATCCAGATTGTTTTCTTTTCTTACATCTTGCGCTGCATCCAATTTATCATATTTGCTTAATTCCTGAACAGGTCTACGTACTTATATGACATTTTACGCCCAAAACTGATTCACGAAGCAAATATTGACCTTCTATGTGAGCTTGTTCATATCCTTAAAGTTGAAGTCTTGGGAGAGCAGTCTGCTAGACAGAGTGAACCCCTCGCCGGACTGCGGCCTACATTACAAAGAATTTTAGCCGATGTTAACGAGAGATTGACATTTCGTGCCAGAACATATATTCGAGATGAGGTGCGGTATTTACCTTGCAAGCAGATGATGTATGCATTGTTTTCCTACAACTTCTTTGCTGTCTCTCTTCCTGGCCTTTGCTTCCACAAGCATGATACTCACCTGCGTCTATGTAGAAGTTGTGAAATTTATATGTTGTCACCACTAAGGCGACTTACCTACTTCAGATAAGATGGAATTATATCATAAATCTGATGCTGAACAACTTTAAAGTGGAGAAATCTGCAAATTTCGGCTGTGGTATCCTGTTTAGTCTTAGAGGACTGTGCTTTCCTTGAGTTGCTCTGTTTGAATCCTCTCCTTAATTTTGCAGATTGCAAATTATATCCCCTCTGATGAAGATTTGGATTACCCTGCAAAGCTGGAGGGATCTCCCAATACAACATCTGATACTAACCTCGGGGTAAATATAATTTTTCAGACTATTCCTATGGTTTGGTAATCGTTAGTTGTATACTTATATTCTAATGTGCAGGATGATGAAAACGCTGATGTATTTAAGACATGGTATCCACCTCTGGAGAAGACCCTCTCTTGCCTATCTAAATTATATCGTTGCTTGGAACCTGCAGTCTTCACTGGATTAGCACAGGCAAGACTGCTCTATCAGTAACATTATTCTTCTCATTCTGTCAAAGTAGATGTGCAAAGTTGTCTAAATGAGCATCTCTTCTGTTCCACAGGAAGCTGTAGAAGTTTGCTCTCTGTCAATTCAAGTAAGCAAGCTAGAAAACCAGATTTTCATCGCCTTGACTTTTGATCCCGCAACTGTCCTTATTTTCAAAGAGATTATCAATTACTCGAAGATGTGCCATTTTCCTGTAAAGAAGTTATAGTTATTTTTGCTTCTTTTAATTACTACCTTCACATCATCTTGTCAACAGAAAGCCAGCAAGCTTATCATTAAGCGATCAACTACAATGGATGGCCAGCTGTTCCTTATCAAGCATCTTCTTATCTTGAGGGAACAGGTTATGGCTGATCTATCTTTACTGTGGATCTTTTGCTATATAGTCAGTGGTTATATTCTAACGGTACTTATTCCTGTTTCCAGATTGCGCCTTTTGACATAGAATTTTCAGTCACCCACAAAGAGCTTGATTTCTCCCATTTACTGGTTAGTTTTTTGGACAATCAGGTCCACTTGGTATGATATATCTAAATTACTTTATCGCCTTATAGAGTGCGTATCTTTGGTGCAGATCTTAGATATTTTTCCTCCTTCAGGATCTTTCTTTGCTGATAACTTTACTAACTTTTGCCAGTACTTAATACTATTTGTAAAATGTGGTTAGGAACACCTGAGGAGGATACTTAGAGGTCAAGCCTCACTTTTTGACTGGTCTAGGTCAACCTCCCTAGCAAGGACCCTGTCACCTCGAGTTTTGGAGAGCCAAATAGATGCCAAGAAGGTTTGTGATTTTCTCTTCCACCCACTATAGATTGCAGATTTGCCTCATCTTCACGGAGTTTGTCATTTAAATGTGTTGATTTCGTTTTACGATTTAAACCATGAGCATCTTTTTGCAAGACTGATCTGCCAATATTGGTGAAAGAAAAATTTGATTTCTTAGTCTGGGTTAGACTTATGCCATTCTAGTAGGCCTACGGGATAAGGAAAATTTTTTTGGCAGACATGAGTATAAAAATGAACCTTGGTTGTACTTCAAAATCAGGTTGAGATAATGACCCAGAAAGTTTCCATCATTTCCATAAAAAATCGACAATATATGCAAGTGGATCCCTAATGCATTAATACCAAGTAAATTGTAGCCCAGAGCATACAATTGACAGAACTGGTTGAAGCATCTGTGTTCACTTCAAGCTTTTGCAGATGATTTTAAGTTTCTTGTTAGTTTATTGGCTGTTTCTTGCTTACCTGGACGCCTGTTCGATTCTGGACCCATGCATTCCTTTATATGAATGGGGATTATGCATTGACGTTATTTTGGCAGGAACTAGAAAAATGTCTTAAGACAACTTGTGAGGAGTTCATCATGTCTGTCACTAAGCTAGTTGTGGATCCTATGCTTTCATTCGTAACCAAGGTGGGTTTCTCTTTTCCATTATTTTTCTTCTGGGAATTACTTTTCTAAGGTTTCTTGAGATTCTAGACGTCCTTATAAAGTTCAAGTCAGCATCGTTGCGCTGTTTCATTTTAAAGAAACTTTTAAATCTCCTTCTGTGCATTACAGGCTATTTTTAATTAATAGTTGTGCTGTAGACACGTCCATCTATCTAACACAATGCACCGATCATGAGAGGAGCGACTCTATTATCAAACGGGCTTCTCTGCTAATGGAATAGCGTAATAGTTTTGCTGTGTTTATACATTGTGTGTTTGTGTCTATGCAGGTGACAGCTATTAAAGTTTCTCTTTCCTCTGGAACTCAGAATCAAAAAGTTGACTCTGTCATGGCTAAGCCGCTAAAGGAACAAGCTTTCGCTACTCCAGATAAGGTGGCTGAACTTGTTCAGAAGGTATGAGATAAATTGTCGAGGTGGCAGCTATTTTTTGTTCCCTATTAAGCTCTACATGACGCAACTTCCTTTTCTGAGCCAGGATATTAAAATCTCTGTTCATCAGTAGTTCTGTTACTAACAAATAAGATGCTAATGATCCCTTATTTGTGGTTCTCTAGTACAAGAATTAATTAAAGTAAGCACTGGTAAATGATGATGTGTATCACTTTTCCTTTTACCAGGTATATGCTGCAATACAACAAGAGCTGCTTCCGATTTTAGCAAGAATGAAACTCTACCTGCAGAATCCATCAACAAGGACCATACTTTTCAAGCCGATCAAGTATGCCCTTTTATCTAAAATCCTCGCAACTCTTTGGCTTGTTTCATATGTGTGCTTGTTCGACACCTTTGTGTCTGAATCCAAATTCTCTTTCTAGTTTAAATGCACTAAGAAATTATAAGTTTGATACAATTCAGGACAAATATTGTGGAAGCTCATACACAAGTTGAGTCTTTGCTCAAAGCCGAGTACTCAGCTGAAGAACAAGCCAATATCAATATGATATCGATTCAGGATCTGCAAACCCAACTCGACAATTTGCTTTAAGGTCATGGCTCAATCAACGTTTTTGATATCCGCGTTTCCGTGGGGTTATTATGTAAAGACTCTTTTGACTACTTTTAGCTACTTTACAAGAGTTCACTTTAGAATATAATATACTATATTATTTTGTATCCAAAGAACTCACACATCTCTTGGTCTCTAGTCTCGACATTAAATCTATTTCAGTGCAACGATTGTAGATTTTACGCTTATATGATAAACTGTTTGTGAAGTTCTTGCTGGGTTGCTCGCTTATTGGATGGCAGTATTAAATACGGACAAAAAAATACCTGTATTATAGTAGAATATAGGAATGTAAACACTATAACCTTTTTATTATCACCATCCTTGTTTCACCGGAGATACGGTCAAGACATATACAATACAACACATGGTACAGTCATCTCAGGTGCTAAACAGAAGTAAAAATTCAAAAAATGGAATGATGTCCTTTCATGGATAGTCCAAACTCAAACATGTGTCATAACTAAAGAGATTCGGACATGACTTTAGTCTTTAGGAGACCACTTTTTTAAAGATTAAAATATATTTGAATCAATTTATAGTTTTAAAATTGTAGATCAGCCTTAAAGCAAGTTTAAATTAAAATCGGTAACATCATTTTTCATGATAATTTGATCCGGAAGAAATGGTTCCGCTTCGGCTTAAAAAAATATTTTCTTTTGTCATGATTTAAGAAAAAAGAAACTTACAAAAAGCTATAAATTATTTCTTAAGACTTGTACTCCGTTCTGGCTTGAAGCAAGCAATTATTTTCAAAATTAAATATATTTTATTCAGCTGTCCATTTTAACTTGTAGCTGTCTATCAAATTTTAAATTTAAATGGTTTTAAGATAAGAAAAAACTAATAATTATTTTTCAGCTCAACAAATTGAAAGAAAAAGAAAATGCATTTTCAGAATCTTTACACTATAGCAATATATCACTAAAATTCGGTAGAACACATAATTGCAAATATGTGCGTGCGTGTGTATATTTACACCATTATGTAAGAAGAAGCAAATAGAATATTGGAGAAAGAAAGAAAGAAAGAACCCTAATTTAAATTTAGGAATTATAATTTATTTTTCCAGTGAATGTCCGAAAATCATTACATCCATTGAAACCTCAACGTGGCTTCGTCTGCTTGTTCGTCTTCGTTGATCTGTAAGCGCATTTTCTCCTTTCGCCTAACCAGAAGTTTCATCTCTTCGTTGGATCCACTTTCTCTTCCTCTCTTCTTCTTCTTCGGATCTCCAGCTGTTTAGGGGTTTCGCGCTTATTGGAGTTCGCATCTGCTGCCCTCATTCCGTATGAGCAAGCGTGAGTCTTTGTTTGCTCCCAAAAAAAAATAGCTTCTTTCTAAAAAATGTGACCTTTTTTGGCTTTGTTTTGGGAGGAAAATTGTTGATATTGGTTTCCTTACAGGCTTTGTGTATCTAAGACAATATCTGAACAGACTAAATTTTTGATCTTTGGTTACAGGATAGGTAGAAATTTCGTGCTAGTACCTTGTAAAAGGTCAAAACAATGACGGACCAAAGCTCTGTGGATGGGATTTTAGAGTTTCTCAAGAGGAATCGTTTCTCTAAGGCAGAGGAAGCTCTGCGTAATGAGCTCAACAACCGTTCTGACTTAAATGGCTTTCTTCAGAAGCTTAGCCTCGAGGAAAAAGATTCCAGCAAAGGTTCGGCTGTTGGTAATGAACTTCGGAGGACGGGTTCTCGAGATAGTGAAGTCTCCAAGGAGCTGATTGTCAAAGAGATAGACTGTGGGACTGGCACGAATGGTTCTGTGATCAAATGGGAAAATGGTGGTGCTGCTGAGAAACCTAGCAAGAAGGAAACGGTTATATCAAGTGAGGCGAGCTTCACATTCTCTAAAAACTCAGGTGATGCTGCTCCTGATGCGCGTTCCTATAAATTTGCTTCAGGTAACGGTACCTTAGACCCTTATCGAAACGTTGATGATGTTAGTGGTAGCACCTTGGTGGATTCATATGCATTGGAACAGTCGAGGCATGGGAATCTAGCTGATATCGATAAGAAAATAGTGGAAACTGGTGAAGATATCGTCTTCTTTGGCAATAAGACTGCTTCATGGTCTGGAAATACTAGTAAAGGGAACAACTCCGGATCCAGAGTAAATGAAACTAATGAGATTGATAGGCTAATTGAAAATTTTGGAAAGCATGAAAACTATATGGGCAGCACTCGCTTACGATCTGAAGATGTCGCAAATACAACCTCAGAGAACTGGAAAGAATGTTCTGTTAAGACTCAATTTCAATCCTCGAGAGGTGATGCGTCAACCAGTTACAATCAGGTTACCAGCTCGGACAAAAGAGACGGGAAGAAAAAGGCAGACGTTAGTGATGTGAGGGCGGCAATCAAGGAGCAGGAGAGTGAAGTGGCAAGAGCTTTATTCTTTGGTAAAACTCAATCTACTTTTGATATTGACAAGAGTATAAGCAGCTTAGGTTTTCCGCTTGTCTATGATACCCGGAAGGAAGAGTTTCCTAGGCTGCCTCCTGTTAAGCTCAAGTCTGAAGACAATCCTCTGAGTCTTTACTGTGAAGAGAAATTTGAGCGTGATGGTTCAGGTCCAAGGCTAATCAATGATGAGGAGGCCCTTCTCATAGGTTCATACCTTGATGTTCCCATTGGACAAGAAATCAGCTCATCAGGTTAGATTATATGGCAATATACAGTTGCAATGTTTCCATTCTGACTACTGAATGATGGTTAGTTCAAAATGATGATAGTGCACGTGGTCTCTTGTTCATGATTTTTCTCTTCGAGATGGACTTCTAGAAACGTTCATTTCTCTCATATAGTGCGGGTTTTATTTTGATGAACTCATGCATTAGAAGTTTAGAATAATGCATCGAGAAGTTACTGGCATCAATTCCAAAGAAAGCAAGTAATGGTTTTGGCTTTTTTTCTATCTGCAGTTATTTGCTCGCATTGTCTCCATTTCTTATAATTGTTCTCTCCTCTTTGTTTTGAGTTCTATAAGACCATGTTGCTTCATTTTCTACTTGTTTAGTTTGACCTTAACCTCATCAATTTTATTTGAGGTGTGAAAGCAAGTTTTTAATCCCCCAAATTATCTCATATAGGTGGAAAAAAATCTGCTGGGGGAAATTGGCTTTCAGTAAGTCAGGGGATAGCAGAGGATGCATCAGATCTTGTTTCTGGCTTTGCTACCATCGGTGATGGTTTGAGTGAATCTGTTGATTACCGTAATGAATACTGGGACTCTGACGAGTATGAGGATGATGACGATATTGGTTATGTCAGACAACCTATTGAGGATGAAACATGGTTTCTTGCCCATGAAATTGATTATCCAAGTGATAATGAGAAAGGAACGACCCGCGGAAGTCCTGAGCACCATGAAAGAGATGCAACTAAAGACGAGGATGATCAGTCTTATGCAGAGGAGGCTTCTTATTTGTCGGGTGAAAAGTATCCCCAAGCAAAAGTATCTGAACCTATTTCTTCAGAAAATGACCGAAGACTTACTGTCTCAGAAATCTATCCAGCTAGCAAGAAAAATGATTTGATTTCCGAATATATTGGGGAACTGATGGATGAGGAAGTGCTCAATTCGATGCGTGATGAGCCTGTTTGGCAGGGGTTTGTTGCTCAAACAAATGAACTTCTCATGTTGGGTGATAAGAAAGGCGTAAATGTTCATCGAAAATCTCATCTGGATGATGTTTGCCTCGAAGATGATCAGCATGATTCAGTCAGGTCAATTGGTGTGGGTATTAATAGCGATGCAGCTGATTTTGGCAGTGAAGTACGTGAAAGTTTGGCTGGAGGGAGCAGTGAGGGAGATTTTGAGTACTCCCGTGATCATGAGGCTGTCTCTTCTAGGTTTAAACAGCTTTACTCTGAGTCAGATAAGAAACATATCGATGGGGCAAAGAAGAATAAACAGAAAGCAAGTAAACATGATGGTCCAGATTACATTGTAGATAATGATTCAGTGGAAAGTTTTCATGTGAAGACTCAAACTGATGGAGGTTTTTCGTTTGGCTCGTCGCAAAAAGATGGGCAGTTGACGCACGCAGAATCTGGTAAATCATTATGGTCAGGCAATCAAAAAACGGTAACCAGAGATAAGAATGCCGAACGTTTGAGTGCTTCAACAGCTACTGATGATATGGTTGCTACTTGGAGACGGAAAAGTAGTGATTCGTCAAGTTCTCGAAGTTCGGTGAAAGAAAATAACGCGACATCCCTAAAATCTGGAAATTCGTCTCCCTCATCTCTGTCAAATTATGCTTGCGAAGAAAGAAAGCATGCTGCTAAAGAAGATGATAGAAATGATAGCAGTGAAAGAGAAGATGACAATGCAACAGCACTTGATGACGAAGAGGCAGTGGCTGTCCAAGAGCAAGTAAGGCAAATTAAGGCTCAAGAGGAAGAGTTTGAAACTTTTGACCTCAAGATCGTGCATAGAAAAAACAGGTAAGATTTCTCCCTAACTTTTATGGTTTGATCTATAACGGTAAGTTGCTTTCTTTCTTGTCCAAAGTTTCGCTTTATTTCCTGTTTAGGAGAGCACATGTTTCTGAGTCTCTTGTTGTTCCGTTCAACCCGAAAATATCATGTCAAGTAGAATTGTGGATATTAATTGAATAACTACATTGCTTCTGTTTTGTATTGGTCAGGGAGTACTGTGTCTAATTTGAAATTATGTAAATATTTGTTTCACTGTGATTACCTTGGATAAGTATTTTCTCTATTGCTTATTAATAATATTCATTAGCCGCAAANCAAAAAAAAAAAAAAAAAAAGTATTTTCTCCTGACACATTACACCCAAGATTGGACTAGTAAAAAATTTCGACATCGTCATAGTTTCATATTTAGCTGGGTGCTGCTTCTTATTATTATTTTTTATATTTATCAGAACTGGTTTTGAAGAGGAAAAGAACTTTCACGTGGTTTTAAATTCGGTCATTGCTGGGCGTTACCATGTCACTGAGTACCTTGGATCAGCAGCCTTCAGTAAAGCCATACAAGCGCATGACTTACAGACAGGAATGGACGTCTGTATAAAAATTATAAAGAACAACAAAGACTTCTTTGACCAGAGTCTTGACGAGATAAAACTTTTAAAGTATGTCAATAAGCATGATCCTGCTGACAAATACCATCTTCTCCGGTTGTATGATTACTTTTATTACCGGGTAAGTAATAACGCCTCTGTTGCACAATTTTGTTCTGCTAGACATATAAAAATGGATGTGTTAGAGGAGATCGGAAACAATTTATCAAGTAATAGGGTTAAGATGTTGTGGTTTTAACTTCTGAGGAATTTTATGTGTGTCTATGTTTTGGAAATATTTGGGGTCGTCGTAGACCAAGTAGGTTTGTTGGAGGGAGGAAGGGTAAAGGGAAAGGAAGTTCCTGTATACAATAGTAGCATACTACAGTTCTTTTATGAAATTTACGTGTTCTGGAGAAACCACTCTTTCAATCTTCAGAAAGCTCTATAATAACTTTGGATTTTATGCTAACAATAATTAAGGTTCCCACCGATTGAATACCTTACCTAATTCGTCATGGTTCATTTCATGGAGTCATTGGAGCTTATTCCAGATTTGATCAGCATGACATAAGAACTATGCATATAGTTCATGTCATTCATTTCATAAGATAGTCTCTTGCTTTATCGTTGATGCTATGAGCTCTGCAAGCTGTACATTCATCTCTGGATTAGCGTCTCTGTCTTCAACAATTTTAGTCTTTAGTACCTTTTATATAATGGCGTGTCTTTGGGGATGGTTTTGAAATAATGGTTTCCTTGGATGTATCTGCAGGAGCATTTGCTAATTGTATGTGAACTTCTGAAGGCTAATCTATACGAGTTCCACAAATTTAACAGAGAGTCAGGTGGTGAAGTTTATTTTACAATGCCAAGATTGCAGGTTTGTCCGCTTCATCATTACCATCTAGCATAGGTACATATCTAAGCCGATTTATAATCCCTTTGGGACGTTTTGTACAGTCAATCACTATCCAATGCCTTGAAGCACTTCAGTTTTTACATGGCCTTGGACTTATACACTGTGATTTAAAGCCTGAGAACATATTGGTGAAAAGCTACAGCAGATGTGAAATAAAGGTCATCGACCTTGGAAGTAGCTGTTTCGAGACAGATCACCTATGCTCCTATGTCCAGTCGAGGTCATATCGAGCACCAGAAGTTATTTTGGGACTTCCTTATGATAAAAAGATAGACGTGTGGTCTCTTGGGTGCATTTTGGCTGAACTATGTACGGGAAATGTAAGTTCTGCATTTTCCATTGACTTGGTCCATTTCTGATGTCATTACTCATTTTTATCCAGATTATTTGGTTTAAACCACATTTGTACATCTATAGTCCGCATAGTAATAGTGCTAATGCATCAATTCTGTCAATTATACTAACTTTTGCTGGAGTTAAAGGTAACAGCATGATGTCGCTGGAGTCTGAAAAAGTTATATACGGTAATGGATTGGTTGTTGATTTTGTGGAGTTAATTTTGCAGGTTCTTTTCCAGAATGATTCTCCTGCCAGTTTGCTTGCAAGGGTTATGGGAATCATAGGATCGATCGATCATGAAATGCTTACGAAAGGACGTGATTCCCACAAATACTTTACAAAAAACCGGATGCTTTACGAGCGGAACCAGGTGAGTGTTCGAGAGACCTTAAATGAATATTCCTTGAATCCGAATAAACTCCTACAGCTCTTGATGCTGAAGGGAAGAAGCATAAAATGCTGCTAATAAGAACCTTCTCTCTAATTATGCAGGAAAGTAACAGATTGGAGTACCTGATACCTAAAAGAACATCATTGAGACATCGGCTTCCAATGGGAGACCAAGGATTTACAGACTTTGTGGCTCATCTTCTAGAGATAAACCCAAAGAAGCGTCCTTCTGCATCAGAGGCTCTGAAGCACCCTTGGCTTTCATACCCATACGAGCCAATCTCTGCATAAACAACGAGTGACTAACTTCTGCTATCATGAAAAGAAAAAAGCAGCAAAAACCGCAGATTAGTGGAAACCTTACTATTATCTGTGCAAAGGTTCAAAGCTCCGTGTGGTGCTCTTGACCCTTTTAATGTAAGTTTTTCGTCCTTTGTGACTGTCTTCTTCAGTCAAGAGGTTGGTTATGTGAAGTGGCAAAGGTGAGATGAAAGAGAAGAAGAACTTTTTGTGTGAAATTTGATTAGATCATGTAACACTTGTGTTGTCAAACTTGTGATTATTATTATTCTCTTAGAAAACAGATTGTAGTAAAACTCTTTTTTTTTGTTGTATCATCTGCTGATGCTTAGTCCTTTTGATTATGCTTTATGAATGTTTTACTTTCTTACACATGTGTTGTCTTGTCTTTTTAGTTCGAGTGGTGATAGAAGATTTTTGTTTTCCCCTTGTAAATAAATATCTAATAAAATTCAGAATTTTATATATAAAAAAAACAAAGGGAAAAAAATAAAAATAAAAATAAAAAAATAAAATTGAGAAGAAATGAAGTAGTGAACAATTCCAATCGGTCAGGAAACAGAGGGAGTACTTGATTCCGATGAACACTGTCTCCGGCGCCGTCGTCTCATCATTCATAGCTCCTCCGCTTCATTGCCACATCTCTCGTCATCATCCAAGTCTGACGAAGCTCTCTCTTCAAGTACTCTTTCTCTCTTTACCTTCCACTCACTCTATTGTTTTAGGTTTCATCTTTCCCTTTACTCTTTTGGCTGTCGTTGTGAAGATTCATAGAGCCGACAGGCGGAGGAAACAGCTAGGCTTTGCTTTAGTGGCGGCGGCAGCGACTTCAGAATCGCCATTGGAAGGTGGACGGAAAAGCTCTTTTGTATCACTCAATTTCTAAGCGTGTACAATGCACTAGCGTTTTGGTTTAACCCTATTATGAAATGTTGGATTTTTGCAGCCACATATGATCCGGAGCTCCGTTTGGTTTTCGAGCTCGCCACTGATTCTGAGCTGTATGAGCTTGAGAATATCCTTTTTGGTCCCAGGTAGAGTTTCAGAAGCAATCTAGTGTTCTTTGTGTTTACATATCTGATGGATAAAATGATCTGAGTAACGTTGTGGGAATTACTTTGTTTTGGTGAGCAGTTACTTCAGCCCTCTTTTGAAATCAATCCCAAACAAAGGAGGAGGAGGTGACCGGCTAATGATAGGGGAAGATATTGAGTTGCGAGATGGTTTTATCCAAGCTCTTGAATCCAGATTCTTGTTTCTCGCTGCAGATGCTCGCTCAACACTGAGGTAGGCTTGCTTGTTCTCTTTTCTTTTACATTAGACAATCAATAGCTTAGCTTATTGTATGTCTAGGATGCAATTGCAAGCTAGATTGAAGTAAATATCAACCTCGATTTTTACTGGAGTAATCTGTTCCATTGACTCTGTTGCAACTTTAGTACTCATCTAGGTGAAACTGATTTATTATCTCTTGCTATATATGTTCATTTAGAGTCCGAACCGAGAAATTAGAGATGAGTCTTTCATTGTCTAGGGGTTGGAGGCCTTCATACAGGAACGTTTTACTTGCGGTGAGAAACAAGTTGAATATTCCCTGCTCCAGCCAATTGCCAACCGAGGACCTCGAAGCTGAGATTTTTCTTTATCTTGTCGACAATTTCTCTAGGTACTTTTTGAGGCTGACTCATAAGCTTTTTCCATTGAGTGAGTTCTTTTTTGCACTCTCTTTTTTTCGGCTCAACCTCTTAACTTATCCATGTAGTGAAGCATCAGGGATTTTCCCTGGTTTGTGGGAAAGTTCTCAACCATCGGATGTACAGGGAAGCTTAGAACTCGGGCTCAGTAAATGGAGAGTTGAACTACTTGCTGCACTAGAAGTGGGTGCTTCAGAGGTCCAATCTATGATTCTGAAGGTAGTCTTGTTTTAAATGTGTTTCACCTTAATGCATCCGTTTCTTTCTCTGGCTTACATGTGTTTCTCTTTTTGCAATTTTCTTGAAGGGTGGTGGCATGATCACATTCGCCAAGGTTTATCAGTTGGTATGATCAAATTTGCCGAGGTTTATCAGTTTGTGTGCTTAAAACTTCTTCTTCTTCTTCCCTGAGGCGATAAAAATAACTGGTCTCTTCTGGCCCTGTATAGTTGGCTAAGAAACTATCTGGAAAAGTATTCCTTGAAGCTGCCAACTACCAGATGAAGAGAGAGGTGCTAAAAAAGGTTAGCATTTGTATTCATTCCATCGCACTGCAGAAGAATCTTATATCTATCACTCGCGGGTTTGAGGAGCTACTTTTTACCATAAATTGTTACATATATGTCAATGATGAGGTAATATGTCAATACAGGGTGGACAGTTAGCTGCCATTAACTTGGAATCTCGAGCAGCTCTGCTTGCAGCCAAGCATGTAGTTACTTTCTCCATCCTATCGCTTTTGAGCTAACTACATTTCTCCTTACAATGTGATTACGTTGTTTACCTTTAATTGATCACAGGGCTTTGCAGGAGCTGCATCCAGATACCTTGGATTAAGAACAGTGATGCAATTAGTCGGCCCAATGTTTGTATTCACTGCCCTAATCCTAGATTGTTTAAAATATATTATGACCAAAGTTAATGCACTAGGCACCTACCTGCATTTACATAACATATGCACATGGATCTGATTCTTATTCCTCGTAAGGTTCCTTTATTCGGACAATAATTGTGGAATCTGCAGGATGTGGGGGACATTACTGGCTGATTTGGTAATTCAGATGCTCGAAACTGACTACGCTAGAATCTTACGAGCAATTTACGCGTTTGCACAGGTACTTTTTCATTTCGCCAAAGACTTAAATTTTTTTAAGGGCAATAGTAGTAATTAATACTAGTTGTTCAAAGAGTTTAAAAGGATTATTTGTTTGTTTTCCAGATCCGGATCACCAGGACATACAGACTACCTTGTAAATGAAGTAAGCGTATTTTCTCGAGATTCTCAATCCAAGTGTCTCTACGAATTATGTCGGTAACAATTTTTAATATCACTCGTATGTGGTTGAAATGAAATTAGAGGCTATTCGAATAACAAATATAGTGGGCAAGAAGTTGGCGTTTGCAAACGCTGATTTGGAGCCACGGAAACATTTTTTTTGTTTCTTTATCACCAACGAAAGTTCTAAAAAAAAAAAAATCTGATTCCTTACTAGCATGCGGATAAGGGACGAGAGGGGTCTCTTTGTGACACGTGTTTGGTCTGTGGCTCCTTGAAAGCAACGGCTTCTGTCTCTTTTCACGACGATAAACCGCCGCGTCTCACCACGTGGCCTTTTGTCGGAATTTTAGGCTATTTCCCTGTTATGCATACATTTCATAATTTGTTTGCATAGTATTAATTTTCTTTGCAAACAAATGGTCAGTAAATTAACTGTGTATATAGTTTTGCGACTAATATAACACGTTACAAGGTGAATTACTACTAGATTATCATCACTTTTTTTTATTTCCTCTAATGTGGATGCTTGTTTAGATATTTTTTTATGCAAGCATAGTTAAATGCTTCTTACTTTATGTCTTAAAATCTTCCTTTATTGTGGATTCTTGTTTAGATTTTTTTAAATCAATCATAGTTAAATGCTTTGTACTTATGTCTTGAAATCTTTCTGTTAGTGTGGAAGTGAACATGCATAAGTCCGGATTGAGAGTGACAGTTTTGTTTTTGTGGTTCTTATTTTAGTACATGTGGTTAATTCATTCGTGGCCCTTGTTGAGAGCGAGACTTGTCTTTTTTTAGAATAAAATTCAAAACTAAATTTGATATCACGAAACCTCTATTTTTTTTTTATCGCAATCGTCGAAATCATGACGTGACGTTAAGGGGCATGGTTAGAAAAGCTAATGTAGTTGGATAATATCCAATGTTCTACTCGTGAAGCTTTTTATATCTAGTTTTCAAAATAAGTGGCTAAAATTTATTAACCACAAAATACGTAGACTTTCAATAACATCAAATAGCTAAAGTAATATATGATTGATACGTCATTTTTTTATCAACCGATTTAGATATTCAGATGTAATATATTTTATTGTTGGGAAATATGTGTTTGATTTATATCCTAGTAGCTTTTTGTTTTATATATGTCATAAAATGTTAGTATATTACAAGAACTGATAGATTATTGGAAGGAGCTTTTTATAGGATAGGATCATATGACAGGACGGTCTTGTAGGGTGGTAATTTCTTTTTAGATATTATTTTGGAATCCAACTTAAAATAATCAGGACCTTCCACGTGTCTATTCTGGAAACATCTCCTCGTCTCTCCTCATATATCTTTCACTTCACATTCCCGAAGCTACGAGTTATAACAAAATTCACAAAAAAAGGTAATAAAAAAATACAGTGAATGTGTTTAATTCTTGATTCGAACTATATTTCTTTAAATAAGGTTATTCCCTCGAATCATTTTCACTATCATCTTTTCCTTTCTTCCCCTTCTTCTTCCTCCTCATCAGCCATTATTATTATTCTCTCCTAAAAGCTCTGTTTTTTATTTATACAGAGGAAAGCCCTAAATTTGGATATTTTTTTCCCATTCAAACTCTGACCATTTCTCTAAATTTGGAAGAAGAAAAAACAGAAAGAGGTTTGTTTTCTTAAATTAATGAAAAAGTCATTGGTTTTATGATCTGTTCAAGTGGAGGAACCATCTTAATACATAGACCAAACCATTCAATCCACAAATCACCCCTCACAGGGTCATCGTCCTCTTCCCTTTATCCAACTAACCTTCCCATCATTCTCACAACTTTCCGACCATCATCATCATCATCGTCGTCGTCGTCATCGTTAACGTCAATGGCGGTGGAAACAATGTCGATGGGATCAGATTCATCAGCTATGATTCTAACGTCAGGAGCAAGCGGACGCGTGAGAGCACTCTTCTCCATGCGAGAGCTCAAGCGCCTCCTCACCATCATCCACTCGTTGATTCTCTTCCTTCTCCTCCCTTTTCGCGTCGTCGTTTGGCGTAGGAGGACCGGTGCGGTTGTCATCAGAGACGATAAACAGGACAGGAAGGTTTGGCCTTCGCCGCAGATCGTCGTGAGGAAGAGGAACATCGGTGGCGGAGGAGATATCGGGTGCAGCGTTTCGCCTCCGTCGGTTCCAGCGGCTGTGGTTGATGAGGAGGTCGCGGTTAGACGAGAGCTTGCCATTAGGAGAGTGTTGGAGGATGACGGCGGCGATGGAAGCTCCGTCAGAGATTTTTCGCTTTTCACGACCAAGAGAGGTGACACGTTGTTTACTCAGTCATGGTCACCTGTTTCCCTTAATCAAAGGTATATTAATCATTTTATTTTCTTCGTTAGCTCATCAACCTCCTCTGTTCTTCATTTGTGGGGATGTTGTTGACCTTAACTGTTGTTATTGTCTTAGAGTCAACATCATAATTCAATGATAAATCAGTTTGATTCGCTGAAAATGTGGAATTAGTCGTGATCAAATCTTAGGATTAATCAAAAAACGTGAGGTCATGGAAATTCCATACGTTACACAATCGTAGAAATGATAGATTTAGTCTCATGAGTTCTAGTGATTCTTGTAACTAGTGAACATATCATTGGATGTTTCTGGAAAGTAGTAGATGAAGGTATACAATCCTCGAAATGATTTTAGAAAGATGTGCTGAAATAAGAAGATATGTGTGTTTTTCGTTTCACGTATGTTTCTTGGATTTTGCATCTGTTGTTTTGTCTGGTGGTCCTAATTGATATCTTGGCTTTTAGCTTCTGCTGTTTTATATAATCAAATGGATGGTAGATATTATTCCTTAAATTCCTAGATTCAATTAGTTTGCTTAACCACAGGGTCATAAATTCTAGTTGAACTAACCATTCGTGATGATATCAAGTAATAAGATTAGCGGATCCAGTATCAGGATTTAGACTTAGTTGTTAAGCATTTCTTAAGATTCATTAAGAGGATATCAAAGATTAGCTGGAGAAATGTAGAATATGAGTATCTTGCTTGACTCTTGTCAAAGTTGTTTTGAGGTATCAATGTAAATTATACATAACGGAAGACTTTGTCAGTCATATTCTATAAAAAAATTTCGGGCAATCACTGTCGGTTTCTTGTTTAAATGGTTTTAAATCTTTCGTGTCTCTGATTTTGTTAACTGACCTGTTTTGTTTTTATAGAAGTCAATAGTCTGGTGATCTTCAATCGTTTTCTTGTCTGGTTTCTCATCTTTCTCGATTACGTCTTCTTGCAGGGGACTTATTGTTCTGCTACATGGATTAAATGAGCATAGGTTTGAACATATTTCTCTACTTATGCGCCATTTGTTTTGAATATAGCTTTATTGGCAGAAAGAAGCTTAACATTAGTTTCTTATTTCAAATTTCGACAGTGGCAGGTATAGTGATTTTGCAAAGCAGCTAAATGCTAATGGGTTCAAGGTCTATGGAATCGATTGGATCGGTAATATAACTTCTCTCTCTCACCATTTGTTAGCTTTTTGATATTCATCGTTGCTAAAGGGGATTCTGTAGACTGTAAATATTTACGTACTCTATCCTCGTGTCCAGTTAGGCTGATGAGTCTCTGTTCCTCGAACATGACATTAAAAGTTATCAAATTACAAACTTAGACAAGGTTTTCAACTGCTGGATCTTGATGATATCTAAGGTCTTGGGGTTAAAGTTTTGGACATATTTAGTAGTCATGATGGTAGTTGTGATATTGAATATATGGTGGACATTTGAAACATGTTAAATAGAAGCAGACATTAGTACCTTTAAAAAAAACCGAAAATGAGAGCGTTTTACGATCAGCTATTTCATAGGCTAGAAATACAAATTCTTCAACCATGCCTCTCTGTGTTTGGATGTCGCAGGGAATATAGTGATTTTGTGTTGAGGTGGTGCTTAATTCGTGTGGAAAGGTGACACATGAACCTCATCTTTAGTTCTACAGTGCCAATAACTTAGGGACTGTGATTTGTAGTATCTGCAAACAATTTGAACTTACAGCCTTTTTCACGCATCTCCCTCAATGATAACTTCCGAATCTATATATTTTGACGGTGAGTAGCAATTTTTTGGTTTGGTCTAATAGGTCATGGCGGAAGCGATGGACTTCATGCTTATGTTCCTTCCCTTGATTATGCTGTCGATGATTTGGTACCTCTCTCTCCCTCTATAGTTGTAGTTTCCAAAACATCCTGTTGATGAAGCAAACTCTCACTATGATCACCTTTGCAGAAATCATTTCTTGACAAGGTCTTCGCAGAGAATCCAGGACTTCCCTGTTTCTGCATTGGACACTCAACAGGAGGAGCCATCATCCTCAAGGTAACATATTTAGACCCCATTAAGTAAAGTAGCATCATATCATTATCTAAATACTACAAAATCTCAAACAATGTTATAACAATCAAGTGCAGGCTATGCTGGATCCAAAGGTTGAATCTCGAGTTTCAGGCATTGTATTGACTTCACCAGCTGTTGGAGTCCAACCATCACATCCAATTTTCACTGTAAGTTGGCTGTCATGAATTTTAAGCTTTTTCAAAACAATATTTAACAAGCTGACCAGCTCTCTGTTTTTTTATATTTCAAACAGGTTCTTGCTCCGATCGTTGCGTTCCTGTTGCCAAGATACCAGTTCAGTGCAGCAAACAAGAAAGGAATGCCGGTTTCTCGTGATCCACAAGCTCTGATCACCAAATACTCTGACCCATTAGTCTTCACGGGATCCATCCGGGTCAGAACCGGTTACGAGATCCTTAGAATCGCTTCTCACTTGCAGCAAAACCTAAACAAAGTGAAAGTTCCTTTTCTTGTAATGCACGGTACAGACGACACAGTGACTGACCCCAATGCCTCTAAGAGGCTCTACGACGAAGCTTCTTCGTCAGACAAATCAATTGAGCTCTTCGACGGGTTGTTGCACGATCTCCTCTTCGAGCCTGAGCGGGAAATCATCGCTGGAGTCATATTAGATTGGCTAAACCAGCGGGTTTAGCTTCTTCCAAACCAGCACTCACTATCACGTCTAATCAAGAATTTCTTGATTCAGACAAAACGTATAATATATTTAGCGGAAATTTCTGGGTAAATTGACTGAGAATCAGGAGGAAGGAAGACTTGAAAGGAGTTCTTGATCGATTTAGCAACTTCTAGGTTGATTTTTCTCAACTCTGGAGGAGAAAGAAGATAAAAGAAAAAGAGACTCCAGAAACTGGGCTCTCTTGCTATTCGTTGGTCTCTCAGAACATTTTGAACGCCGGTATATTGTCATAAATCAATAATTTTGTAACCTATTTTAATATTATCTATTGACTGTCATGCTAGTTCTTATTTATATGGAATCTATATGAGATTTGCATCTTTTCCGCTTGTTTCCGCTTGTAAATATTTTTCCTTACGTTTATAACGAAGTATTGTGTAGGTCTGACACTTCCAACCGAATTTCAAATCCGATTCGAAATATTAGAATTTTAATTTAATAAATAACTTTAGAAAAATCTAGTCGATTTCTATATGTTTAAATATATTTAAATTTAAAAAATTCGAAAGTTTATCTGAATTTAATCTGAATTTGAGTTTAAAAATCCTAAAACCAAAACTTAATAAACTGTCCAAACTGGAATTCTTATTCAAAATTAGCAAGTTTAATATTTTAGGTTCGGATTTAATTTGATTTTTTATATTTAATTAAATTTTCTTATTTATATTTATTTTTTGTTTTATTAATTATATTGATTTTGAAAAAGCTTGAATCAGCCCAAAATCGGGTTTGATATAAAACTCAAAACCTGAACCAAAGTAAAAATAAACCAATTTGAATTTGATGAACACATTTAAAAATTCTGATCATTTTTATATATTTAAACTCCAAAATTTAAATAAATCAACCCAAACATGATCCAAAACAAAAAAGAAACAGAAAAATTTGTGTTGGTCATCATCGTGGGTTCCGTTTGGATAGGTAATAATCGGAAGTTTGACTGTGGCGCAGTTTATGTACTATACATATTTTTGTGTTCCTTTGACATTCGCTTGACATATTTATCTTGTAAGGTAATTAACTTAATGAAAGTAGTTGAAATTTCCAATATGGCCAATTCCGGTATATTCGGAAAGTAAGAAGAAGCTGCAACCATATTGTCTTGATCCTATATTCCTATGTAATCAGTTAATCACAAATACTATTTCCGGATAATAAAATCTTTCTCAACCAATCAAGATATTTAGGTATATGCACAGACAAATATGTTACATAACTCATAATATGTTTTGTCGAAATTATATGGAAAAATAATCGAAGTGGAGTAGTGGACGATGATAGAGAAATCAGAAATGAAAGCCCAATTGTCTAACAATAATCCAAAAAAAAATTGGAAATCTGTTTCACTTGGCCAACAAATTTGTCAAGTCACAAGTCAAGGGTGACTCTTATCGTCTTTGTCACACTCAAGAGTGACACCTACGGGACTTTCCTCTTCGTGAATCATCAATGCTAACGTAAGGCAGTACGTCAGCGTTTCCATTTCATACTTATTTATTATTTAGTGATTTAAGTAGGAAGAAAAAACAAAAACAAAAATCAATAGAGTTGTTGTCATCATCATCAACTCTTCCACTAGCTAAGAGCTATAACCCCGAATCTTCGACGAACATCCAATTCCAAAGAGAGATTTGCTTCAAGCAAGTGGAAAACCGATATTATTGTTTTTTCCTTGCGTAAGTGGCAACTGAAATTTAAACTTCGACTGCGCAGCCCTTATCTTTTTGTTAGGACGTGCTTTATTGCATTTTTTGTTCGTCCCACACAACAACTAAAAAAGGAGCTAAAATCATTAATATGATGGAAAGGAAAAATGATTTGAAAGGATTCATTTATGATTATTGTAATAATATGGAGATTTAATGGCCCAACAAACATAAACTATAAACTATAAAATAAAGAAAGTTGATAGCGATTCGCCAATAACAGCATTTGCTTTGTTGTTAATTATTTCTATCACGAGTATGATTCGGTTTAGGTTCTATGGATATCATATCTTATCGAAACAGTGTATAGCACTAACGTTTAAAATAAGTCATTACTAGATTATCAAAATCTAATGTTCATCCATTGTTGTTCTATACATGAATGAAACTGAAAAAAAAAACATTGAACAAATAAATGGTTTTTATCATTGACGAGTGATGATAATTACTATGCCAATGTTTAATTAGGGTTCTTACAAGTGCCCCATTTTCCCCTAAAATTCGGAGTATATATATTTACAAAAATTACGAACATATAAATATCTCCCGAATCTAAATCGAAAAATCTACAAAAAATAAAATAAAACTTTAATCCGAATTTCGACTAGGAATCATAATCATCTAATCGGAGTTATATATAATCTAATTTTACAAAAGAAATTCGAAATTTCAAAGTTCTTCTCGGAGAAAAGGATGGCCAAGAAGCTGCGGCGCAGTCCATCTCTTACTCGAATCTTTACGGAGACAACAGTCAACGAAGCTACGAAACTCTTCAGAGCATCCCTCAGGAGCTCGCGGCGGTTCTCCAAAACACACTGCACACATCAACGTCGCCCAGTCCGGTCTCTGTCCCGGCGGGAGTAACGGGAAGTGGCCAACAAGAAGCTCCAGCATCATCAACCCGAAACTCCAAATATCTCCGGCGTATACATCGGAGCTTCCACCGGAAGAAGATTCGGAGTCGAACCTCTCGGGGCTCATGTAAGCACAAGTCCCCACGTAAGAGTTGCAAGAATCCAACGACCGGACTAATATCTTGCTGACTCCGAAGTCGGCGATCTTGACTTCGTCCTTCGAGTTGAGGAGAAGATTCGCCGGTTTGATGTCTCTGTGAACGATCTTGAGAGCGTGCAAGTAACTCAACCCTTTCAGTATCTGTCTAGCGAATCCGGCGAGACGTTTCTCCGTCACGGCGCCACGTAGAGACTCTAGAGTTCCACCGTCCATGTACTCCATCAGAATCGATACTTCGCCGACGACTGGTTTCTCGAATATTCCGTTACACCGAACTACGTAAGGAGAGTCCGTGCGGCGGAGGATCTCCATCTCCCGCATCAGCTGCCTTGTTAAAATCGGGTCCATGTCGCCGTTTACAGTTTTCAGAGCGTAAAGCTCAGAGGTGTTCTTGTGACGAACTTTGTAAACGATCCCGCCGTTTCCGCATCCAAGAACGTTGAGTTTCTCGAGATCAGCGGCGGAGATTCCGTTGCAGACGACACCAGAGGTAGCGACGGTGGTGACGGGAGCGACTGAGAAGCGGCGGTCGGAGACAGGAGGAAGAGGAAGACGGAGATTGAGCTGACGACGTTCTCTTACAAGAGCCATGGAAATGAAAAGATTAAGAAGGAAGACTTTGAATCTGATGGAAGAAGAAAATGGAGAGAAGCTCCAGGTTTTATATATGATTCTGAAGACAAGACACAAGAGTGTGAGGAGACAACGAGGAAGGTGAAGAATTACCTAATTAACCCTTTTTCATTTCCTATTAAATTTCTTCTTATCTTAAAATGGCAACTCCTCTTTTTTTTTTCTTCCTGTGCATATCGTTAAAAATGCAACTTGTGAGAGTGTTTGATTACGCACGTGGTTAAATGCATCAGACGCTAATTTGTCCAAATTGTTACATGGAAAATGACTTAATCCTATAGTCCTCCTAGTAATCATTTTTTTTTTAAGTAGTACTATACACTATGTGCTATAAAAAACGCTAAGGTGTCTAAAAAGTTGTTGGTAATTGATGTATTTGGGCGGCATTTAATTCGAAATAAAGCGATAATGGAAGTAAATAACGGTAATCCGTTATACCATTAGCACTAATAAAATGATCTGACCTTTTCTTTTGTGACAACTGCATACTAATAAATGATTACTTTACTGTCACGAAAAAAGGAAAAATAATTTGTTTTTTCGTAATGGTGTGAAGGTTCGATGAACTAAAGGAGGCTAAAGGACGAGGAACTTAAATGACTAGTGAGGTAATGAGAACGACCAAAGAGCATTAGCATTTCTCACGCCAACGTGGAAAAGCTTGTAACACCCATCTGTTTAATTTCTTTCGCCATCGCATTCACATGTTGTCCAATTTATTTTTAGTATAAAAGACGGATAAGATCCTTCATTTGTGGACACATAAGACCACAGCGTTTATATGTATTTAGGCTTTTGGATGTGTCATGTGTTTATTTTTACACAAGGGCACGCACACATGCCTATATATTGTCTGATTGTATAGAGGGTGGTGGTTATGTTTTGTTAGGCTAATACTAGTTATAAAGAATTGAAATAATTCTGTTAAACTATTTTCGAAAGGTTCCTACAGAAACGAGATAATTTTCCACCAGAGATTTAGAATAATGATAGATATTGGTAGGTAAGGTAACTAATGAACTCATACATAAACATGTTGAAATCTTTTGATATATAACGACGACAGAAACGAGAAATAAAATAGTAGCGGACAGAACAGAATCATCAGATGATTGGTTTTATTTTATTTTAAGGAAAATTTGAAAGAGAAAATAGGGATCGAGAAGATAATGCCATTACAATTTGTTACTTCTTGGCTTCTTTCAGCATGTGTCATGTGGGTATTTATTATGCACATATTTTCTTTATGCACATTTGTTGTTTAATCGTACAGACATGAATTGATATGTATTTTTCTTCTAAGTATTAATTATACATCAATACCACCCATGTCGACACGTAATATAATACCCTAGCTTCTGGGTGGACACCAAACTCTCAGATCTCAAAGCCAGAGATTTAGAATAATAATAGATCCTGGTAGTTAAACTAATTAACTCAAATATAAACATGTTGAAATCTTTTGATATATAACGACGATATAAACGAGAAATAAAATAGTAGCGGACAGGACAAAATTCACAGTACAGAATCAACAGATGGTCGATTTTTTTTTGTTTTAAAGGAAAAATTGAGAGAGAAATTAGCTAGGCCTCGAGAATACCATGCCATTACAATTTATTAACTATGGCTTCTTTCAGCACGTGTCATGTGCGTATTTATTATGCTTATTGTTGTTTAATCGTAGAGACATTTGATACTATATTTTTCTCCGTAAATAAGTAGTATTAATTAGAAATCAATACCACCCATGTCGACACATATTATAATATCATCTGGGTGGACAACAATTCTCAGAGCTCAAAACTGTATGCTAACGTCTCGGAAAGTTTTGAAAAGAAACCACATGTAAGATTTTATTTGATGATCCATGAGGGATGATCGACCAACGTCGTCTGGTGTATCTAATTGAAAATCTTCAAATTCTGAAAAGTGTACACGCTAAACATGATGCCTTCTGATGACAACATAAGTGTTCAATTCGTTTAAAAACAAAAAATCGATTTATATAAACTGACTCGAAAACTAGAAGTGAGAAGCAGACTGGCGTCGTATAAACATATATATACTTATAATTTTTTTTTACATGGAACATATTCGATGATGAACAAGATCCCTCTAGTGGATGTTTTTTTTTTTTTTGGGCAACCTCTAGTGGATGTTTGTTATTCTAGATAACCAAAATAAGAAGCGATTCACGAAAGGAAGAAAAAAACGTAAATAAAGCGTGTGAATCAATGACGAGGAGCGAGAGCATGTCTTTGATATAGCCAGCAAGCTATATGAATCCATGGTCTCTCACCTAATCTCCCATGTCCGATCATATATACGCTTCCCATGGCATACTCTTGAGATCTTCCACAGTTCCACCGTAACACCCAGCTCCTCAAGTGGACACGTGCCGATTTCCCTTGCTACAACTTGATAACGATCTTTAATCGTCACTCTTCTTCTTCGTCTTCGTCTCGTGAAGGTAAGTAGTAGAAGAAAACCATGAATCCATTCTTGATACAACATCATTGCCTTTCGCAGTCGGGTCCGCTGACCCCTTGACCACGCTACTTTGTTCGCTGAGGACTTTAACCTCGTCCCACCAAGACCCTAATCTCTTCTTCTTCTTCTTCTTCTTCTTCGGCTCGTCATCATTGTTGTCGACGATGATTGCATCAGTACAGCATGGTGAGCCCAAGGAGTTGCACGACGGAACGGAGAATCAAGGTCGTCGGTCTTCTTAAAGTGATTTGAACGTTGCTTGGAGTTGGATATTATGGCGAGTCCACTTCTGTGGGCCTGTGGCACAAAATACCGAAATTGTGTTATCAGTTAAGGAAAAGAATATAGGAAACTTCAGTCGTGTCATTAATTAATCTGTACAAAAGGGGCTTCAGGGCCCAAAAAAAATCAAAAAGGCCTAAAGGTATGACTGGTTTAACCGAAGTGGGTACGGTTGCAGTTATGGGAGTTTGCGGAAATGGACGATTACGGTTTTAAACGTTATTAAGTGATTCATACGATTCGTACAATGGTTAAAAACTTATGCGTTTGCGGGAGAATTATGACTGGTTGATTAGCGGATGCAACAGTGGTTAAACAAAAAATTAACAATATAACCATTTTATATAACTATATAAAATATTAAAAATGTATATTATTATAATAAAATTAATTATTATAAGAATTTAATTTTAAATTTTTATTAATATAAAATTATAATAAGTATTTAGTGAATAATTAATAGAAATATCAAATTTATTCATATATTTCATAATTTTAATAGTTAATTTTAAATTTTTTAATTTATTAAATTTTTTATTAATTAACTTTTTTATATATATTTTATATTATTTTAAATCAATTTTTCTTATTTCTAAATTAAATTTTTTATTTTTTTTATTACCCATCCGTAACCTCCCGTAACGGCAAACGCTAGTAAAAAGCAACTTCTAAATTTAAGTAATTTGGAGAGATACAAAGCGGTAAAATGCATTTTTGTGGTTGTTGTCAAATGATGATAGCTGTTATCATCCGCAAAAGCTACATTTGCGGGTGGTAGCGAATAAACTAACAAAGCCTTATGTAGAGCAACTTGTGATGCAATTACATATGGGAGGAGAACCAATTAGACAGGAGGCTGGAAATGGTTTCAGGCTTTCAGCTGAGGATGAAATGCTATCATGTGGAGACGATTATTTCTTTCTCTCCAGATTGTGATTACAAGCGCTTCAGAACTTTAAGGCTTGTTGACGGTGTTGTGTTTGTCTAGCCAGTTTATGAGGATTGATCAGGTTTTGCAAAGATGCATTGTTTATGTCCCAAGCCGTTAAACGTAGTAGTATTGACAGTAGAGTATTATAATAAGTGAATATCATATCTGGATGCAATCAGTTCAGTATTCACAACCGTTTCTGGATGTCGACTACAGTAGCGTTCAATTCAATATAATAGACATTCATGCTTAAAATTTCAAATAACTAAGATGCAATTTGAAATTGATCGCAAATAGAAACATCAAATCTCTCATATATGATTGGCGAACAAAGATGAATACATGATTATACAACAAGATCACTGACATTGGTTTTACACAAGGAAATTAAGAAGCGGTTAAAGAAATAACTAGAACAAAGAAACAATTTAACGAGCAGAGAGTATGTCTTTGATGTAGCCACCAAGCCATGGATCCATGGTCTCTGACCTAATCTCCCACGTCGGATCAAACGCTTCCCATGGCATACCCTTGAGATCTTCCACGGAAACACCCAACTCCTCAATGGACACGTGTCGATTTCCCCTGTTACCATGAGTGGAACCCTCACCGACAATTACGTCCTCGTTCACATCAAAGAAATTAGGATGATGACTTCTCTCATCATCCTTCTTTGCATTCGTCTCCGTCTCGAGAAGAACATCAGAAAAGCAGGAATCCAGAGGAGATATGAAGTCTTTGATATAGCCGCCGCCAAGCCATGGATGAGCCACCGAAACACCAATATCCTCAACTGACACGTGGTCATATCCCACACGATCTTGATTTTCTTTGTTATTACCATCACTGTAACTCTCGTTCTTGCACAAAGCAATGACATTACCACGATGAACTGATGATAACGATCTCTCATCCTCCTCTTCCTTCTTCATCTTCGTCTCGTAAAGATTAGTAGTAGAGGAAAAGCATGAGTCCACATTTGGTGCAGCATCCTTCGACTTCAGTAACCCCTTGACCACGCTATTTAATCTGTTGAAGCCATCCCACCAAGACACACATTTCGGCTTTTTCTTCTTCTTCTTCTTTTTCTTCTTCTTCTTCTTCGTCGGCGCTAGGGTTTCCTTCTCGTCGTCGTCGTCGATGATGATGACTTCTGCGTCAGCAAAAGATTGTGGTCCCAAGGATTTGAATGTGGTCGGAGGAACGAGACAGCAGAGTTTGTCGTCCGTTGTCTGACTCGAACGTTTCTTATTGAGTCCTATCTGCGAGTACTCTTGTTTCTTCTCAGTCGCCATTTTTCGTTTCCTACCCATTATATTGAACCAAACCAAAAGATGAATTTAAGAAGAAGAAAAATTCGGAGATAAACAAAATCAAAATGAGAGAGAGACTAAGAGTCTAAGAAGGGTAAGCTATTTAATCTGGTTTTTGGTGGTTTGAAGTGTATACGCTCTTTAGTTTATATAAAGACAGGAGGTTTGGGGTGGGATCCCAGTCTCGGATAAGAAAATAACGTAAAACTAAGCAAAATATGGAAACTGTTTTTCTCAGATAAGGGAAACAAAAGGAAACTTCATAGTTACATTTTTCTGGTCAAACTTAAAACTTTATCACTTTGATTTAGTTACTTAAAAACGATTATTGACTAGTGAGTCTAAACTATGCGAAATAATTAAATGAAACATAATTATTTTTCTTTAAGATTTTGGACTAAAAATAAAATAATTTACTCTCATTAATTACTAGCATATTCTACTTCATAACTAACACTAAATCCTGGAAGAGTCATTTTAAATTACTTTTTGTTTTTGATGTTTTTTGTTGAAAAAAAAAAAAAAAACACTAAATCCTGGAAAAAAAATTTAGACTATAAAACAGTAAAGGGCACAGTAAATCCTCCAAGGAATATTAAAAAAAACTAATTATGGTTATTAAACTCAAATGAAGGATGATGGTTGACCAAATTAAATAAGGGGACTCAGTACAATGAGTCATGAAACTGCATAAATTTTACAATTCATTAATTACAGTATGAAGACAAAATCAAAATAGCTACCTCGAGCGAAAGGTCTGAGGTTTGATTGAGCCCTTTGGATATTTGATCTAGTTTTAGCATTCTGAATATCAGTATTTTTGTAAGATTTAGTATACTTAATTCAACTATTAGTATCCTTAAAATAATTGTTTTGTATATAAATTATGTTCATCAAATTAAATGACTATTCATGATTAAAAGTTTGATTAACTAATTAAAATTGATCTTAAATAGCAACATTATGACTCTCATATATAAATTACGAAGCGATAAATAAGAAGAAGAAACAGAAGCAAGTAAGCGTGGGATTTGATGAAGGGAGAGAGTGTTTTTGATGTAATTCTTGATACTAATAGTGATCTCTCATCGTCGTTCTTCTTCTACCTCTTCTCGAGAGGATCATTAGTATCAATACAGAATCCTTCCACTCTGGTAACCCCTTGAACACGCTACTTACTTCGTTGTCGTCGTCCTCCTCCTCGTCGCCGAAGATGTGATGATTGCATCAGTCGGAGGATCGCGCGGAAGCGGAGTTCCTCGCCGTCGGTCGTCTTATAGTAACTCGAAAGTTGCTCGGTGATCAAGGCGAATTCGATATGCGGCACATGAGTGATGACTGATGAGTCTCTTGTTTGATCACTGTCGTCTGTTGCCAAGAGAAAAATCATTTGAGAGACTATGAAGCTTAAGCTCTTAATCTGAAAAAATAATTTCTCAAATAAGAAACTTTTTTTGACAACTAAAAAAAATACCGGAAACTTCTTTGATATGTATAGGTTTAGCCGTTTAGCTGTTGATCATTGTCAAATGGCTACTTGAGTACGTCGTAGATAGATAGATTAGTATACATAAAAATAATAATCATCAAGACTACGCGACAACCTAGACTTAATCTAACAAAATTAAATTACTCTAGTTACCTGTATTTTCTGATGCATAATCTTATGTCAAAAGAAAATAGTAACAGTAAAACGGTAAAGCTTAAAAGTTAAAAGGGATAAAGCCTAATTTTGATTTGGAGTTTAGTGTATATCATATAAAGTATGGCTGATAACTGTTGTTAAACCTAAATAAGAGAAACTGATTACATCTGTTTTGAATGAGTAGATGCATTTATAATAGTTTTACTTTAGACTAATTCCCTGAAAACTTGGTAGGAGTAAACAATGAGTCGATTGTATAACCTTAAAACTAGATTGAAAATTATACAGAATTACAGTATGAAGACAAAATCAAACAGCTACCACGTGCGGAAGGTGCGAGGTTTAGTCTGAGCTCTGTTGAAATCTGGTCTGGGTTTAGCTTTTTGAATATCTGACCTTGGTTTAGCTTCCTCCACGAAAATAACCCTTCCATCCAAAAACTGTACACAAACCAAAGCAGAGTTTTAAAAGATGGGACTTTTTACTAGCAAATCAACCCTTTCTTTGTTCTCAATCTATCTAAAAACGAAGACAAGCGTGCGTGTGATGTTGAGGTGAGTTACCTTTCCGTGCATCCCTTCAATAGCTTTCATTGACTCCTCCTCTGTTTCATACCGCAGGAAAGCAAATCCTCTTGGTCTATTGGCTACTTTATCCATCACCAAGTTAACTACAATGGGAAAATCAAAAACATGAATTACATTTCAGAATTTCCAAGAGACCTTACCAAATCATCTAACTTGGTCATCAAAACAGAAACCTAGCTAAATAGATTTGACAGAAGTTGAACAAGGGAGAGCTTATGGTTACCAAGTGTAAGCTTGCCAAACTGTTCAAAAGCTTTCCTTAAGGTGTCTTCAGTTGTGCNGGGGGAAAAAAAACCCCGAGCCAAAAAAAAAAAAAAAAAAAAAGTCATCAAACCCTTGTCATTAGAGTTCAAGTTTCATGTGGTAAAAAGTAGAGACAAACGAGGTATCAAAAGGTTGCAGAAATCAGAACAGAGCATTAAGACTGTTGAGGCTCTAGCTCACCACTATATAGCTTGCACCAACCCCTTTACAGAAAGCTTATAGGGTGTGCTGCCACAAACGAATAAAACAAACCACACTTAACAGCAAAAAGAAATCTATCTAACCTCCACAGTTCATCAGAACTGATTATACCAACCAAAATCAGTCCTTGCCTTGTACAACAAATCCGACAATATCTTTAATATAGACTTGACGACAGTGTGTATAGATAAACTCTACAACAACACCCAATAACATCCGGTTCAGGGTATTCCTATAAGTAACCGAAACAGAAACATTCCCTCACAGTGAAAATCTCTTGAAAACCACTAGCTAGGCTATTCCAAAACGCAATTGAAAATACACTACCATCCCAAAACAAAGGTATCATTCTACTTTCTACTTCTTTACTGTTTCTTCGGGTATTAAGAAACAGTAGAGAATCACATAAACCATACTTTCCACTACAGAAGTATCATTCATGAATTGGTATTAAGCAGACTGATGAATTGAAATCAGAAACATCTAAGAAAATTGGAAGAAGTAGAAAGCAAAGGAACTTACCACTCACATAGAGTTTCGTCTTCGGCCCAGAGATAGACGACGGCGGAGAAGAGGAAGTATCCGAAGAGAGACATCCAGAAACTAACAATCCGCCGACGTCACGACTTCGGCGAGTTGAATTTACTCCGGTTCTGACATTGACTCGTCCGCGCCAGGCAGACGAAGAGACAACTCTGCAGGTGGTTGAGAAGTTAGGCCTGAAGAGGCGATCTCCAGAACACGACGGAACGACAACTATCCCTAAGCTATTCGCCATTGTTTCTTTCTTCTTCCTTCCCAGGATCCTATCGCAAACGCTCTCAACTACAAGCTTGATTTGACTAGGGGTAAAATTGGTACTTCAATATTTACCGTAAAACATTGCAGTATATTTTTGACCGTAAAACGTTGCAGTATGAAAGCCTTTGAAATTGAAATTGTGTTTTCTTTCTTTTTGGGCCTTTTGACAAACAAAAGTGAAAATCATCCCATCCATCAGTCACTGCTTACTCTGTAGTCATTTCTAGCTAAGCAACAACAAATAGATAGATATTCTTTTAGAAAGCACACCAAAACTAAGACAAGTCGATGATTTTAGAAAATATTGATGATCCATTTTATATACACAGTTACAGATGAAACGAAGCCAAACACTCAAACAGTTAGTGATTTCGAATGAAGCTTTATCTAACTAAAACACCTATATCTACCAACTGAATGAATCAAATCAGAAGACTATATAAACTTGATCTGCTGCTCTTCGAAAACTCCCATGAAGCTTTAGAACAGTCCAAAGTCTATGTCGTATGCATCATCATCATCATCATCAGAGCTTTATCTAATCAACCCTCTCTGCTTCACCGATTTTATTTTTCAAAACATCTGTTTTGTTTTGCTATTTTCTTTACATTAAAAAAAAAAACACAAAAAAACCAAGATGTCGTGTTCCCATTATCATTGGCATTTCCGGGTAACGAACGCTTCCAAGGCTTCTCTCATCCACCCATTCTGACACAACTCGACCGCTTCAGACAAACAAACCCATTTCCGTTGTCTGAATTCGGATTCGGGCCATTGCTCAAACTGCTCACTGACAAGCAGAGGAAACATGTAACCGTCGTGAACCATGCTGTGTCTTTTGCTCTTGTATTGCCATTTCCCAAGTGGATCTTCGAGCTGACCCGTAACACCAGCTTCCTCGATCGTCTCTCTCAAAGCAGCTTCTTCCATTGATTCATCAATCTCCCAACCTCCTTTTGGTAATAACATCCCTTTCCCTTTCTTCTGTGCACTTATTAGTAGCACTTCAATTTCTCCCCCACCACTACCACTACCACCATGTTTCTTGTATCTGTAAGGTATACATCTGCACATAATTTAACCGAAATTCAGATTCAAAATTCCATTCAATTATAAACCTAAAATTAGAAACTTCCCCCAACAAAATTAAAATTAGGGTTTTTTATTTGTAATTTTCAATTGGGACGTACCCGACGACCTGACGATGACCAGCGGTATTGTAACGCTGCAAATCTCGTCCGGTTCGAGAGACCAAAGAGACAACTTTCTCGATCGGTGTCGGTACGATTTTCGACGGGATGTTGTCAAATGTCGGAGACAAGTGCGATGTGACGTTTGCAAAGTTTGAGATTAATAGCGAAACATAGAATCCCGTCATCCCTTTTGTTGTTTTTGTTTTGTCTTCTTTATTCTTTTATTCTTCTTCTCTCTCCGCCGAAACTCGATTTGATGAAGTCTGTGAGAGAAGAATGGGTAAACGAGGAGGAGGAAGATGAGAAGATGTGATTTGCTGCGAGGATTGGGTTTTGGAAAAGTGTTATTTATAATGAAAATCCCACGCGCTTCCTACTGTTTTGCTTCCTTCAGCTAATTTAAAATTAATCTACACTTTTTGGTCAACTAGCTTCCTGTATTCGAAAACTAGTTCGGTTAAGGAACTGAGATTCCGGTCTTGTTTTCGGTTATTGAGTTGACTTTCTTTTTCGGTTGATCAAAAAGCTTAGAAGAACTTCTGTCTTCTGTTGTACTTCTGTCTTTTATTATTTTTGAGATTAGTTTCACGTGACAACTCTTCCAACGTTTTAACAAATTCAGATTAGAACAAGGTTCATAACAACAATCTCACTTCGACTTCCAGATCAATTTTTACACAAGAATAAAAATCAAACTTTCATGTCAACGAATCCAGGTCCCAATTAGTTTAGTCCCCTCGAACGCGGAAAAGAAAAATCTGTGGGGGAGACGCGCTTAGGCGCGTGGAGAATTAATCAAGTGGGTTACACAATATAAACACGTATGCGGACACGGTATATACGGAGAACTTTTTTATAAAAAAACAAGGTGATGGTAAAAAAAAATTTATTTCTTTTGGGTCGTATCACGCCCATTTCTAAACATAAATATAGCTTAAAATGAGACAACAACGAAATTAATACAGATCATAATACTACATAGTACGTACTAACATGTTTCAGCCAGAAGTAATGGCAATTAAAGACATAATTATTTGAAAACGCATATCATTTCTGGTTTAAAGAAGAATCAAAGTCCACTCAAAGCTGAAATGAAGCTAAATCCCAAAAAACTGATAGCTAGGGCTGCATTTTTCGTGGTGCTGGCGGAAGAGCTCCCTGGTTCAATTAGAAATGTCACATCAGTCACTTTCTTAAACTATTCAGTATTCCCAATTGATTAACAGCAAAGTCTTTCCGAACTTAAGTATAATTTCTTGGTTACATACGACGTGGAGATATGTTCAAAATTATACGACTACATTAATGACGTTCCAAATTATACGACACGATTGTTGACCAAAAGTAAGAAAACGTCAAGTTTAACATTGTTTTCGTGGTTATGTTACATAAATCATGATAAAATGTAAATCCAATAGCAGATCCAAATTTTAAGCTTGATATATCAGAGAAAGTAAGTGCATGCATTACCACTGGTCGTAGATTCCGGCGACGAAGCAGAGGGAGAATCTTCAGTGAGAAAACAAACATATATATTAGAACGGCGTCATTTACTTAAACAGCACGTCTGAATTATGCGACAAATTACTTTCTTTTTTAAACTACACTATACTATCACACATGATATACAGTATTATGTATAGAGCTAGATGGAGAGAACTCACCAGCCTCATTGCTACAACGTGACGCGTCATAATTAGCTCCACAGGAACTAATGAGACTTAGAGCGCTGTCTTGGGTGAGATGAACGAGTGCGAGCATGTCCGGATGGTCGAAGGCTTCGCACAGACACGTCACGTCTTTCTCGACGATCTCTTTCATCGGATCGCAACACCACGGCGGTGGAGGAACCTCGGAGTTAACGTACGGACGACACGGCATTAGTTTTTCTACGCATTGCATTAACTCTATAGTTTCCTCGATTATTGCTGTGGCTTGAACGGAGTAGAGAATGACGAGGACGGTGGATACGCCGAGAAATCTGGTAATATCCATTTTTATGTGTTATGCAGCTTTTTTAGTTCTTAATTGGTTTTGGATAATGAGTATGTACGTATAGTTCTTATATATAAAGAGAAATGAAAACTGGGAATTTACATTTTTGTTGAATTTTTGAGGGGTCAACTATACGAAGCTAAGGTGGTAAGTTTTGTTTCTTAGAGCATCTGGGAGATACTGAATGAATATTTGAACAATTAAAAGAATAGGAAAGATGGTGAGAAAGTATCTCAAATGATATATTATTAGATATCTTGAAAATTCATTTTTAACATGTGTTTAGCTATAATTGATTCAATTTTTAAAAAATATAAAATTTAAATAAATAATTAAAATGTTTTAAAATACTAATATTATTAAGATGAGATACCCAATTAATTCAAATACTTTACCAATAATGTTGCTCTTAATTTAGTAGAACAGTTTTCTGATTTGTTTACATAATAATATTGAATGCGTACAGAGGATCAAAGACAACAAAACTATCAATCAAGCCTTAAGTCTGATCTAGATTCGTGCATTTTGACTGAATATTAATTTCCCAGTCTAGTGCATGTAACAATGATCCCATTTCCTTATAATCTTTTTTAGTGTCCATTGAGTGAAAACAAATTGTATAATGTGTTACTAATCTCACAATATACGTGGCAACACTATACTCCAGTCTGTATTAATTATGTAAGGAGCACCAGTCAAAATTATTAGTTTTAAAAAATGTAAAATGCAAATGAAGAGGCTGAATGTGGTGGCTTGATTGGGGCAATGCAATCTGCATGAGCACTTGGATATCATAAAGCAAAATTTCGAGGTGATAGTAAAACGGTGTTTGAAGAGATATGTGATCAGACAATCCATTTAAAACTAAGTCAATGCACAAGAACGATTCGCAGCTTGATGCATGCAATTCAAACTCCATAAAGAAAAGGAAACAAATGCTGTGATGGTGATACATTATTACTAGATTAAGAGAGATTACGAATTAATTCTGCTGATGATTTATTTACTAAGTGCTCCCCATATTTGGCTTCGTATCAACTATGTTGATATTGTAAACAGTCGTTCAGTCGAATGACGTTATATTTCAACTAAAGAAAAGCTCGTGTCCGATCTAAAACCGAAACTTTATATTTATTGTTCACATGTAGCTTCACTAGTACTTATCTTATCCGCTTTTATACAAAAATATTTTAGCGTTTTTCTGTTTTCTATATATCGAACATAAAATTAATTGAGTGATTGAAATAAATCTTGACTTGATTTTTTTTTGTATTTCTTTTTTCCACATTACATAACTATTTTTTTTTAAGGATTTGAACCTTTTTCATTTTTCTTTGTCAAATTTCCATTTTTGTTTTGTATATTTTTGGCTACCATCCATGCAATGACATTTTGGTATGTTTATAAGCTTTACCTCGAATATATTTTCAAAATATATTTTTGGCAGTCGAGGTCTCGTAGCCCGGTGGTTGATGCTGGTATGAAACGGGGAAACCTATGTTTTTTTTTGTCCATATGTAGGTAATTTTGCCAATAATTATCAAAATACAAAATAGAACAAATTAAGATTGAGGATTCAACCATGCAAAATATATATATAAATGAATGTGGTTTCGAACAGTGACCAATAGGATTCATTTTTCTTTTTTTTTTGGATTATATACATTGAGTTTTTTACCAATAAGTTTTTCTTTAACAATGATGGAAAAAAAGAGAGAGATGAGAGATGGTCTCTTAAATAAAAGATTTTGAAAACCTCATTAAAAAAAATCATCAGATACATGTCTTTTGTGATGTTCATTCTTATTTTTTTCATAAAAAAAAAACATTACAAAATTAAATTATTTCTAAATCTTTTTTTTTTGTATGCGAGACAGAGCCTCTTTCCAATGCAAATATTCTTATAAATAAAAATGATGATAACAAAAACAGACATAAAATATAGGGATAAACATAATCAGTATAAGATTCTTGCCACAAAAGCAAAGACAAAGCCAAGTCCGATGATGCTGACAGCTTGAACAGAAGAGCCTCCTGTTGAGTGAGAAGGTCACATCGATTAGTTTTACAAAGTGAAACCGAATTAATTAACTCTAATCCTTTTTAGAAGATTAAAAATCGATTGAACTCCAAAAAATTAATACTGTATTCATTTGTACGTAATAGACGGTTGAATATGCGAGTTTTTGTAATTCTTAATGTATATTTTTCCTCTATAAAATGCAACAGCAAATTAAGAGGAAGTGCATACCGGTGGTCGGCGACGCAGTAGGCGAAGATGCTTCATGTTTGATAAGAGAAAATAGATGAAAACAGCGTCATTTACTTGAATAAGATGTCAATATCTTGATGGGTTTTTAGTCGAGAAATAAAAAAACTCACAAGTGTTTTTGGTGCAGAGTGAGACGTCAGGATTAGCTCCACAGGCCTTGGGAAGATCAAGAGCGTTTTCTTTGGTGAGGTTGAGTGTTTCGAGAATCATCGGGGTATTAAAAACGGTGCATAGACACGGCGCGTCTTTCTCCACGATCTCTTTCATTGGCCCGCAACACGACGGCGGAGGCGGCGGATTCACCGCGTGTATGTACTCCCGACACGCCATAAGCTTTTGCATGCAAGCCATGACATGACTGTCTGCTACTTGTGCTGTCGCCTGGACGGAGTAGAGGACGACGATAGCAACGAATATCACGGCTAGAAATTTGCAAATCCCCATTTTGTTTTTTCTTTGTGTCATGTCTTGTAGTTTCTTTGTCCTGTGTTTTTCTTATAAATAATAGGAAAAAGCCAAAAAGGGGAACTGTATGTAAATGTTTTCTGTTGGGTTAGAATTATGAAAGTGAGATTTGTTTATGACCTTCATAGATTTAATTACCTGATTTAACTGATTTTTTCTAATACTATAGGATTAGTGCATGTAGATGTCTCAATGAAATCATTTCCCTAATCTGCTTATAATTTATACACTGAATCAAAAAATGCTAAATTAGTAAAGAAAATGTCCATGAGATCTCATTATTTGTGAAGGGTAAACCAACACATTTCAAACCTTGGCTATGAGTACGTGGCGCGTGGTTATTGGATCACTGACATAATCAACGTGGCAAAAAAAGGGAGTATGCCGAAATTACTTCATTATCCCCATCTCCATTGTTTCTTTCCGAATCACCACATGACTGAGAAACAAAGGAAGACGAAGAAGGAATTGGAGGCGAAAGCTAAAATGAGATTATTCTCAGGTCACAGTATTACCATTGCTCTCTCCCTATTGATTCTCTCTATCTACATTCATCGCGTTCACGCCCGTCCCTTCGTCCTCGTTATCTCCAACGACGATCTCAACGGCGGCTTCGATGACAACGGCGCCGAAGAGTCCTCCGATTTCGACGAGTTTGGAGAAGACTCCGAATCTAAGTCAGAGGAAGAGCTTGATCCCGGTTCCTGGCGTCCAATCTTCGAACCGAACAATTCCTCCGTACACGCCGCGTCGCCTCAGTATTACTCCGGACTCCACAAGATTCTCGCGGCGGCGAGCGAGGGAAACGCTGAGTTGATGGAGGAAGCTATCTCGGAGATAGACTCCTCCGCGTCTTCCGGAGATCCCCACGCTCAGTCAGTGATGGGATTCGTGTACGGGATCGGGATGATGAGAGAGTCAAGCCGAGGCAAATCGTTACTTCACCATCATTTCGCGGCTGAAGGAGGAAACTTGCAGTCCAAGATGGCACTCGCTTTCAGATATCTTCGACAAAATGTAAAACCAATCCATACATATTTGCTCTTTAGATAAAGCTGCTTGTGTTATTGTTTTATTCATTGAAGTCTTATTCGTTTCACAGATGCATGATAGAGCTGTGGAGTTATATGCTGAATTAGCTAAGACAGCTGTTAAAAGCTTTCTGATTTCGAAGGATTCTCCCATCGTTGAGCCAATTAGAATCCACGTCGGAACAGAGGAGAACAAAGATGCGCTAAGGAGATCGCGTGGGGAGGATGATGAGGATTTTCAGATATTGGAATACCAGGCAGAGAAAGGGAATTCTGCTGCAATGTACAACGTGGGACTGTTGTACTACTTTGGTCTCAGAGGGTTGAGGCGTGATTACGACAAGGCATTGTACTGGTTTTCGAAGGCGGTAGAGAAAGGAGAGCCAATGTCTATGGAACTTCTTGGTGAGATATATGCTCGAGGAGCTGGTGTTGAGAGAAACTATGTCAAGGCACTTGGATATCTTACACTTGCAGCGAAACAAGGTCTCTATTCGGCATTTAATGGCCTTGGTTACTTGTATGTTAAAGGCTATGGAGTTGATAAGAGAAACTACACTAAGGTAAGTTCGTTCACAAAGGCTAGAAATTTAGTTTCTTTGTTTGTCTAGCTTTTATAAAATTAAATGATGGAACTAGGGCACGTGGTATAGATTCATGACTGTATGCAGAAAAGTTGATTAATCTTAACGATCCATGTTCCAAATTAATCACCTCTCTTGTCTGCGCCATACATTCCATTGATATTTCCCTTCAAATTCAGGCGAGAGTGTATTTTGAGAAGGCCGCTGATAATGAAGACCCTAGCGGGCATTATAACCTAGGAGTGCTGTATCTTAAAGGGATTGGAGTCAAGAGGGATGTGAGGCAGGCAACCAAATACTTTTTGGTGGCTGCCAATGCTGGCCAACCAAAGGCTTTTTACCAACTTGCCAAGATGTTCCATAGTGGCGTTGGGCTTACGAAGAATTTGGAAATGGTAACTAGTTTCTTTTACCATGAATTCCAAATTTATATCCATAATATTCAAATGAATCGAAACTCTACATTTTTGTCGACTATAAATTTCAGAAGATTAATTGACTGATATCACTATCGATTGCTCGTTATCAGTATTTGATATTTACAAAACAAAATCATTTTTAAGTTTGAGATAGGAGTGGTGTTTGTTTTTTTTGGGTGCAAAAGGAGTGATGTAATCTGCGAAAATGTTTAACCATCAGTGGCAATCTCTGTTAGTATTTCACTGTGTCATGCTTTGTTCGTATTTCCATCCATTGCATTGTAGGCGTTTCTGTATTTTGCTCTGAGTACTCTGGATACATCATTGAGGGATTTTGTACTTTGAGCTAACATTCCTAGCATTCTTTTGCTGCAGGCGACGTCTTTGTATAAACTAGTAGCAGAACGAGGACCATGGAGTTCTCTCTCTAAATGGGCTCTAGAAGCTTACTTAAAAGGTGATGTGGGAAAGGCTTTTATATTGTATTCGAGAATGTCCGATTTTGGTTATGAAGTAGCACAAAGTAATGCTGCCTGGATCCTCGATAAACATGGCGAAAAAAGCATGTGCATGGGAGTATCAGGGTTTTGCACAGACAAGGAGAGGCACGAGCGAGCTCATTCTTTGTGGTCGCATGCCTCTGAACAGGGAAACGAACATGCGGCATTGCTTATTGGAGATGCATATTACTACGGTCGGGTAAGTCTCTTAAGAATTATTATGTTTTCAGGAAATTTGTTGAAATACGGACAATGTACCTAATTTTACTTATCCCATCCCATTCATACCCATTTGATTTCTGAAGAGATCATTTCTCGTTCATGAATTTTGGACTTCAACTGATTCGACGGGGATCTTACTCATGGTTCTCAGGGTACAGAGAGGGATTTTGTGCGTGCAGCAGAGGCATACATGTATGCAAAATCTCAATCAAACGCACAAGCCATGTTCAACCTCGGTTACATGCATGAGCATGGGGAAGGTCTTCCCTTTGATCTCCATCTAGCTAAACGTTACTACGATCAGGCTCTCCAGAGCGATGCTGCTGCCAAATTACCCGTCACGCTTGCTCTTGCAAGTTTATGGGTTCGCCAAAACTATGCTGATACGATCATGGTAAGAGAGAGAGAGTGATGATATCTTGGTCCTTGAATTGTTCTGAATGAGCAAGCTCACGTTTTTTCTTTTCACGGGATGCAGGTGCAAGTACTGGATTCGTTACCAGAAGTGTATCCGAAGGTGGAGGAATGGGTAGAGAATGTGGTGTTGGAAGAAGGAAACGCGACCATACTGACTCTCTTCCTCTGTCTTATCACCGTTTTATATCTCCGGGGGAGACAACGTAGACAGGTGGTTTTGGATCCTGTTGGTGCTGACGTGGCACAGCCCCTCGCTGGACCAGTAGCCTTTCCTCAGTAATCACCGAACCGGGTGCAAAAAAAAAGAAGGGTAAACAAGCACCAGCGAGACCAGTTACTCTGTACAGGTTCTCTAACCTAGTTCCATACTCTTGACACACTGAAGTTTTTATATTTCGGGACTGATTTGTAGGTTTCTCTGTAACGCATTTCGAAATTTTTTTTCACCCGTACGCAATTTTGAGAATACAATAATGGTTACCTATATATGTATTTTTGTATATATAATTAAGGCTCACGAATTTTCTCAGGTCTGTTTCAAAGCATTATACAATGGTCAAAGCCGGTGTTAATAACTTTGGCTACAAGGCCCGGTCAAAGGTTGAATTTGAATATCTGATTTAGTTATTCGGTATAATATGAGAGTCCAACGAACTTTTCCGAATGACGCAATTACCCCTGCTTACTCTCCATCGTTTTGACTTTTGATTGTTTCTCCCATTTTTCTCAAATCGATCGAATCACTGAGAAGAAGTGAGAAGCTGCAAAGTAACTAGAGGAAGTAAAATGAGTGTCATAGTCTTCTCTCTGCTTATTTTCTCACTCTACATGCATCGCGTTCAGGCGCAATACTTCATCCTCAATTTCTCCGAGGACGATTTCCATAATGGCTTTGACAATAACAGCAGCAACGAAGACTCTGATTCCGATAACTTCGAGCAATCTGATTCTAAATCCGAGCAGGAGCTTGATCCTGGTTCTTGGCGCCCAATCTTCGAGCCGGATGGCTCAGCCTTCGACCCTGAGTTGACGCTGTACTACTCTGGCCTCCAGAAGATTCTCTCGGCGGTGAGCGAAGGAAACACCAGGTTGATGGAGGAAGCGGTTACCGAGCTGAATGCTTCTGCATCGGCCGGTTATCCACATGCACAATCGGTGATGGGGTTCGTGTATGGAGTCGGGATGACACGGGAGACGAACAGAGACAAATCGTTTATGCAACATCAGTTTGCGGCCGAGGGAGGGAATATACAGTCGAAGATGGCACTTGCATTCAGATATATACAACTAGATGTAAGCAACCTGAACATCTATCATAGTGGAGCTCATCGAATTTGATAACACTCTGTGTTTTTGATTTGATCCTTTTGACAGATGCATGATAAAGCTGCAGAGTTATATGCCGAAGTAGGGGAGACAGCATTCAATAGCTTTCTGATTTCTAAAGATTTTCCCATGGTTGAAGCAGTTAGAATTCATAGAGGAACAGAGGAAAACAAAGATATGCTAAGGAGACTCCGTGGGGAAGATGATGAGGATTTCAAGATACTGGAACATGAAGCACAGATTGGAAATCCTTCAGCAATGTACAAAATTGGATTGTTTTACTACTTTGGTCTGCGAGGATTAAGACATGATCACGCCAAGGCAACCTACTGGTTTTCAAACGCAGTAGAGAAAGGAGAGCTGAGGTCAATGGAGATTCTTGGTGAAATATATGCCAGAGGGACCAGTGTTGAGAGAAATTATACCAAGGCGTTTGAATGTCTCACACTTGCTGCAGAAGGAGGTCTTTATTCAGCATTTACTGGCCTGGGGTACTTGTATGTCAAAGGCTATGGAGTGGATAAGAACTACACTAAGGTCAGTTGGTTCCTCGTTACTTCCCCATGCTTACTCTGTTTCTGACTAAAAGTTGGAAAACTTTCTTGACTATGTTTTAGATTAGTCTTAAGGATCCAAGTACCAGCATCAATCACCTCTGCTTTGTGCTGTTAAGTGTTACTAGCATCCCTCTGTAAATTTATATCAACGTTACGAGGGTCGGGACATACAATGAGTCTCTGTGAGATTTTATGTCCCAACACTACTTTTTTTGAGTTCGATGTCCGTAATATTTAAGCAAGCATTGAACAAAGAAAGTGGTCGTTTCTTTCATTTTAGTTCCTTGGACATCTCTACATAAGCTAATCATATGTCAATGACCGAAACAGATTCCATATGAATATATCTCTTGAATTGCAGGGGAGAGAATGTTTTGAGAAGGTTGCTGATAGTGAAGACCCAAGCGGGATTTACTACCTTGGAATGTTGTATCTTAAAGGCATTGGAGTCAGAAGAGATGTAAAGCAGGCAACCAAATACTTCCTTGTTGCTTTAAATGCTGGCCTACCAAAGGCTTATTATCAAATGGCCAAGATGTTACATGCTGCCGCCGAGCTCAAGAAGAACGCTAGCATGCTGAAACTGGTAAATAATTTCTTTACCATAGTTGATAAATGCAAACTTTTATATCCACATGGTTGAACTGAAAAGTGAAAGTCTACAAAATTTTATGGTCGTCTTCTGTTTAAATTCATACTTCAAAAGATTTGACTAGCGAAGTTATGTCAAACCACGCTAACTAGTTGTAGTTTGATCGCTTATTCACTTTCCTAGCTATTGTTGGTTGCAGGCTGCGATTCTTTACAAGTCAGTCGCGGAAAGAGGACCATGGAGTTCTCTTTCTAGATGGGCTCTTGAAGCTTTCGTGAAGGGTGATGTGGGAAAGGCGTTTATATTGTACTCAAGAATGTCGGAGCTTGGTTATGAAGTAGCACAAAGTAATGCTGCCTGGATTCTCGATAAATACGGTGAAAGGAGCATGTGCATGGGAGTTTCTGGATTCTGCACTGATAAAGAGAGACAGGACCGTGCTCATGCTTTGTGGTGGCGTGCCTCTAAACAAGGAAATGACTATGCTGCTTTGCATGTGGGAGATGCATATTACTACGGCCGTGTAAGTTTTGGACTTGTTCACGAGCTTTGAAATGCTGACTGATTTCTGATGTATAGGGCTTGCGTGTGCTTGTATTTTCTCAGGGCAAGGAGAAGGATTTTGTGCGTGCAGCAGAGGCATACATGGATGCGAAATCTCTATTAAATGCGCAAGCAATGTTCAACCTCGGCTACATGAATGAATATGGACAAGGCCTTCCCGTTGATCTCAATCTTGCTAAAAGTTACTACGATCAAGCCCTCGAGAACGAGCCCGTCTCCAAATTGCCTATCATGCTTGCTCTTGCGAGGTTGTGGGTTCGCAGAAACTATGTTGATTTTTCCATAATGGTGACTCTTCTTCTATCCTCTCTTATAACCATTCTACATCTCGGGGAGAAGAGTCGACAGCGCCGAGAGGTCTTCGTGGATTCCATCGGTGCTGACGCTGCACAGCCTCTTGTTGAGTCTGCTGCTTTCCCCAACTGATCCGAATGTGTTTATATTATATGTACACGTTAATGTACATAAGCTCCATAGTTGTGAACTTGTGACATTGTACAGGTCGGTTCCTACTTGTTTTGTGTGCAGCTTAGTTTTTAATTTTTCTGTAACACAGTATGAATTTGATACATTATTGTACCCGAATGATATATATCTGATTTCGAATGTAGCCATTGTTAGTAAGTTTTGATGTCAAAAACGTTTGCAGAAAATGTTAGTGTTTGTGACTTGCATGTCTATATTTCTTCTTTCTTAATTGAATTGAATCCACGAAGATGAACAATCATTGACAATACAGTTTATTTTATTCATGATGTTATATTAGTGTATATAATAAATAATACGAGTCCCGCGAACTTGTGTATAAGCGGCCCTCACGTTCAGCAAAAAACAAATAACGTGATAATAACAAAGACAATGTATATTTAACAATCGGATGAATATTTCGCTACTTATAATAATCATATACATGATTCAAAAGTAGTAGCCACATATCAATTTCGTTCGTTTGAATCAAATTAATCGTCGTCTCGTCGGAGAAGAATGTCGCTAATGGATAATCTGTTAGGTATCCTCCGCGTTCGCGTCAAACGAGGCATCAACCTCGCCGTCCGTGACGTCTCCAGCAGCGATCCTTACGTGGTCCTCAAGCTTGGCCGTCAGGTTCTCTCTCGTTTTCCACAAACCTCTTCAACGATTGTTTCACTCGACTTACAATATTAAATTCTTTGTGCAGAAACTCAAAACCAGAGTGGTGAAGAAGAACGTAAACCCACAATGGGAAGAAGATTTAACGTTCACAGTCACCGACCCAAATCTCCCGCTTAATCTGGTATATTTCACATAATTTAACTATATGAATCTCTAAACCGAACCGGTTTACAAATTCTAATATAATTTTCTTCGGTTTAAATCAAAACAGGTTGTGTATGACCATGACTTGTTTAGCAAGGATGACAAAATGGGAGACGCGGAGATTGATTTAAAACCGTACGTTGAAGCCCTACGAATGGAGCTCTCCGGTTTACCAGAAGGAACCATCATAACAACGATTCATCCGAGCCGCAGCAACTGTTTAGCAGAGGAAAGCTTTGTTCGGTGGATCAACGACCGAATCGTTCAGAGCATTTGTCTCCGTCTCCGTAACGTCGAACGTGGTGAAGTCGAAATCGAGCTTCAGTGGATCGACCTCCCTGGTTCTAAAGGGTTGTGAAAACAAAGTTCGTGAATTACCATATTGGGCTTTTATTCCTTTAGCCCATTATATTACATAATACGAGGCCTTCGAAGATGACGGTTCGGTTTGGTGATTATTCCTCTTTAATTAAATAATAAACAGCTAAATATATTTTTATGTATTTTAAATGTGTGTGTGAACCATTGGGTTTTGGCGACTCTGCCCAAGACGGCACGAATTTTAGTGATTGATGTTTAGTTTAAAGGAATCGTCACGTTATCGTGAAGACAAACGATATTTTCTACTTCGTATATTCTTTTTCTTTTAACGAAGTAAAGAAACAAAAAAATAAAGAGAGATAGATGAAAAAGATTACTTTATTGCAGCTATAGCAGCTTTTGAGGAACACAATATTTTTTTCGAAACGAAGTAGAAAAAGTTGGTAAATTTTCAGATCCTTTTTAATATTCTCTGTTCTATTTCTATATATTCTTTTCTAGGTTCAGCCTTTTAGAGAACCCAAAACCGTGCAAACGAAATTATAATAAATCAATTTAAAATTGGTTTTTGTTTTTGGGAAAGCATCTACATATGCTTTTTCCATTGATTCGTAGCCGTAGATCGGTATTTGGTCTGATGTTTTTCTTTTGGTCGGGGAAAACTTTCTAAATTGTAAAACAGACCCCTTATTCTTGATTCACATCTCAAAACATCCCCTACGTTTTATAATCTAGTTTTTCTCAGAAACGACGAAAAAGCTTTTTAAGATAAAACATAAGGAAGACTTCGGGAGCTTAATGAAGCTGACAAGTAACAAGTGCCACGCCTCTAACTTTTTAGTTTCCAGTTTTAGCCCTACCCCATCATTAACTTCTTCTACGCATGCCCTCTTGATTCTCTCTCTCTACATTTTGTGTTTCCTGCGCTTTTATAACTATCTTCTGTAAAATTATTTTGCTTCAATTTCGCAGCGAAAATAACAGCATAAATTGGGATAGACTATTAAGTAACCATTAAGACACAGCAATCCTACACATTATCGGCATTCAATTAGTTATCAGATTCCTGTTCGATCTGAGAAAAAAATAGCCGCTGTGTCTCAATCAAGTTATTATAGTTATACAATCGTATTATCTACTAATTAAAATCGTTATTCGATAATTTTCTTTTTATAGTTAATTAACTTCATGCTAGTCTATGTAGTAGTAGACATAATAATACCCTCGAATATATCTACTCTATACAGTTTTCATCATGACATTCAAAAACAGGATAGAGTCAAGAGATTTAGAGCATCTATAATTGCAAGGATGTTAAAGTAGAAGTTATGAACTTTCAAATAAAATAAAATATAATTTAACATTTTTATTACAACTTTGAAATACTCAAAAAAATTCTAAAATAACTTCTATTTAACATCCTTATAATATTTATCAAAAATATATATATATATATATATATATCTTTACAATAAAGATGCTTTTAAACATAAAATCTTTAAATTCTCCATCGGATAGAAATATATATTTCACTAATTTAGGTGATTAATATCTTAAATTTGATTATACACTTCTTCGACAGTATTATGTTCAAAATTCTTATATAGAGAATTCATGAATAAAGTTAAAAAAAAAAAAGTTAATGAAACTATAATCAGATGTATGCTTTGGATCTTGTAATTCAGATATCTCAAGATTAAGTAATAGAGTAATTTATTAACCGTATATTAAGTTATAAGTTTTTACACTGACGTCAATTCGTACACAACATACGTTTTAAATCGATGTTTGTTAATTTGGATATAAACTTTTATGCTTGGAAGTCTAAATCTAATTTAAATATTTTGGAAATTGTATTATATGTATATATCTAAATGTTTTAGGCATTTGGATATAAATTAAAGTGTAATGATATGAGTTTCAATTCATATAAGATCAGTCAAATTTTATTTTGGGATTTATGTTAGGAAGAGATCACTAGTGTTTATTCGTTTTGAAAGCTAAAAACATTTCAAATCAGACATGAATCTTCGCTAGTCATCATCCGTTTAGTAGTGGGATTGTTTGATTTGATTACAATTAGAAAGGCTTGCTTTAACCAAGCGTGTTAAAGAACGAACGCATGAACCTTGATTATTCATGCAAATGTAATACATTATGTTCCGTTTGCACGAGAAGCGTATGCATACGTAGTAAGTTTCGAAGAAATTAATTATATACTGTAGTTGATTTCTTTTTAAAAGAACGTAAGTTTTTTTTGTTTAACTTCAAAGAGCGTAGTTGTGTTTAAACTTTAACGATACTATACTGAGTTACGCTTTATAACCAAATAATGAATGTTCCTTTTGTGATTCATAATTCTCTTCATAATTATCCATTTAGAATTTCTTATAATTGCTTACATAACAGTTGGTCACCAGCGAGACTCGTATAAGTTTATCAAGTGAGAAATATGACTGTAACTTTCATAAAATGGTAAAAGTAAACTAATAGCACATCTTGAATCTTTCACCGCATAAGAAAGATGTATAAAGTGAATAAAAATTCATTCTGTCACTATTTTAGATAATAAAAATTTGAATGTAATAAAAAAATGGATGGGTTCCCTTTGTAATTTGTTTTCTAATGAAATGTTTTTAAAAACAAAAAACTAATGTCACCGTTCTCAAAATTCAAATCCTAATTTCATACTTATTTCCAACAAAATTTATAAGTTTTATATAAAGATGTAAAAATTTTAAAACACTAGTATTAGTAATCCATCCATATAACAAAGTATGATTTAATACAAATTATGTATCACGCACTTATCATTCCCATGGATTAACATGATTACTTATTGAGATTAGTTTCTCCGTTTTTAAGATCATCCTATCATGCCCACTTGATTTATACTACATTAATGCAAGTCAAAATAGGCTCTAAAGTGTTTGATTAGTCAAAATTTGCTTTACAAAACTAACCGGCTGTGACTCTCTTTTCCATTTTTTCCGTTTCAAATTTTGCTAAAAAGTCAATTATAATTTTCTCTAGTTTCAAAAGCTTGCAAAAACAAAAAGGTCATAGTAGACGCGCAGATATAGTAACAGGGAAAAAACATTAATTTTTTTAGCGTGTTTAATACAGTTTTTTTATCGATTTTATAAATAGTTAGAAATGTGTTATAATAGCTTGACTAATTTGATAAATAAAACTATTTGGTTTTAATCTTTCATGGTGTGACGGTGAGCTCACACCATTGGATTCGAGGTTGATTAAAAACAAAATGGTCATATTGGTGAAATCACAAGATTTCAACTCGTATTTGTATCTGATGTAGACGGTTTTACGGATGAGTTATCAAATTATTAAAAAAAAATTGGTGGCTAATTCATTCAAAATCTGCACTGTTAAACTAACTAAAATGCGGCAGTCAAATCCTAGGTCAAGTATGAACTTCTTACTATAGAAGGGTAAGAACTCACAAAGCAGGAGAATATTTTTCTTCGTTATACTTCAAGTCTAACCAATTATATTCCTATATTTAAATGTATGTGTTAACGATTGACCAAATTATCTAACGCACTATATATAAAAGTATATAACAAGCGAAATGATATTTCAATAAATTCAAAAAGACAAAAGTGTAAAAAACTCTAACCAAAATAAGAAAAAAAAAACTCTAACAACTGCTATCGCTAAATCTGCTGTTACTACTTACTATAGTACGGATCATGCATTCTTCTAAGCCGTGGGAAGGATTAATTTGTTATACAACTAGCAAGTAAAATGAGAAAAATAAATGAAAACACTCGACATTGGATCAATAAAAAAAAAACAAATATCCAATACATATATTGACTGTATAATGCATATATGAGTCCGAAATAACCTCTACAAATATCATTTTTTACTAAGAAAAGAATTCGATTTTACAATATATATGTAACACATTTCATGAACTTTAGTTTCTCTATAAACATTTTGGAAATATTGCGCTGTTCTTTGATTTAAAATTTAATTATCTTTTTAGATCACCTTTTTTTCTTCTTTATTCCAAGTTTTTAATCATAGTTTCATAATAAAATTACATCTAAAATTGTCATTATTCCAAAATTTTATATTTTTTCAAATTTAGAACCACACGTTCCTTTCAGAGTCATAAGTCATCTTTCCATAAAATTTATTTTCTCTGCTTAATCACACTATAACTATATTACCACATTATACCACATTTTAGTTCTTAAAAAAGGTTTAAAAAAAGATTGGGAAAACAAAAAGCTGGAAAGAAAAAAAAAGAAGAGTTGTGTTTGTATGGGATGATGAAGAGCAGGCTGTTGATGGAATATTGTGTTTCCTCAAATATCAGCACTCCTAATTATATCAACCGATCGCTTTTGTACGGATTATAAAATTATATATGTCTATATAAAAATATAATACACACAAAAGTGAAAAAAATCAAATCTCTGAAAAAGGCAGAAAAATCAAAGAGAAAAACAAAACAAAACCAATCGCGTAATAGAACCCATCATAATAGTTAGACTGGACTTACTTCAAGCTATTTGAATCATTCTGTTCATTTAAAGATAAAATAGCTACAACATAGAAACTATACACTCGAAAGCATATAGAAAAAGAAACATTATCGAATGGTGACAAAAGAAAATAGCGAATAATATTTGAGAATTTTAAAGGAATATTTTGTACAAATGTGGTATTCTCTCAACGTAAAAAAAAAAACAAAAGGGAATATAAAAATGTGGTCTCTTCTCAACACTTCCCTTTACTCTTTTTTTCCCTCTCTCCACCTCTCTCCCCGCTTCTCTAAAAACTAAAGTCACTTCTTCTCTCTTCTCTCTTCACTCTCTCTCTCTTGAGATAAACACGATGATAACGGCGACGGACTTCTACCACGTTATGACGGCGATGGTTCCGTTATACGTAGCCATGATCCTCGCTTACGGCTCCGTCAAATGGTGGAAAATCTTCACACCGGACCAATGCTCCGGCATCAACCGTTTCGTCGCTCTTTTCGCCGTCCCTCTCCTCTCATTCCACTTCATCGCCGCGAACAACCCTTACGCCATGAACCTCCGTTTCCTCGCGGCAGATTCCCTCCAGAAAGTCATCGTACTCTCCCTCCTCTTCCTCTGGTGCAAAATAAGCCGCAACGGCTCTTTAGACTGGACCATCACTCTCTTCTCTCTCACCACCCTCCCCAACACTCTAGTCATGGGGATTCCTCTCCTCAAAGGCATGTACGGCGAGTTCTCCGGCGACCTCATGGTCCAGATCGTTGTTCTTCAGTGCATCATCTGGTACACTCTCATGCTCTTCCTCTTCGAGTACCGTGGCGCTAAACTCTTGATCTCCGAGCAGTTTCCCGACACAGCTGGCTCTATTGTCTCCATCCATGTTGATTCCGACATTATGTCGTTGGATGGTCGGCAACCGCTTGAGACTGAAGCTGAGATTAAAGAAGATGGGAAGCTTCACGTCACTGTCCGTCGCTCTAACGCCTCGAGGTCTGATATCTACTCGAGAAGGTCTCAGGGCTTATCGGCAACTCCTCGGCCTTCGAATCTCACCAACGCGGAGATTTATTCGCTTCAGAGTTCAAGAAACCCGACCCCTCGTGGCTCCAGCTTTAACCATACTGATTTCTACTCTATGATGGCTGCTGGTGGTGGCCGGAACTCTAACTTTGGTCCCGGAGAAGCTGTTTTCGGCTCCAAGGGACCCACTCCACGGCCGTCCAACTACGAGGAAGACAGCGGAGCTAAACCGGCGGCCGCTGGAGCCACCACTGGAGCTGGGAGGTTTCATTACCAGTCTGGAGGAAGTGGTGGTGGTGGAGGAGGAGCGCATTATCCGGCGCCGAATCCAGGGATGTTCTCGCCGCAGACCGGTGGCGGAGGTGCTACGGCGGCGAAGGGAAACGCTCCGGGAGCTGGTGGTAAGAGAGGGAATGGGCAAGACGGAAACGGAAGAGATCTTCACATGTTTGTTTGGAGCTCAAGTGCTTCGCCGGTCTCAGACGTTTTCGGCGGAGGAGGTAACCACCACGCCGATTACGCCGCCGCTACGAACGATCATCACAAGGACGTTAAGATATCTGTACCCCAGGGGAATAGTAACGGTATGGTCCCCCAACAACTTCACTATTTAGTTTCTTGCAACTCCAAATTAATTTTTTTTTTTTCTAAATAAAATCTAATTTGTTACAACAGTTTAATGATTTAATCCTAAGTTGTTAGTAAAGTCCACTTATAAATCATTGAAACCCATTGTAGTATTCTGTTTGTATGTACACGTTTTATATGTTCAGTCAAGATTTGGGCTTTTGATTAATGCAGTCTTAAATTGTTGAAATGCTTAATCTATTTCAGATAACCAATATGTGGAGAGGGAAGAGTTCAGTTTCGGTAACAAAGATGATGATAGCAAAGTTTTGGCTACAGACGGTGGGAACAACATTAGCAACAAGACTCAGCAGCAGCCAAAGGTTATGCCACCTACAAGTGTGATGACAAGACTCATACTCATTATGGTTTGGAGAAAACTTATTCGTAATCCCAACTCTTACTCCAGCTTATTCGGCATCACCTGGTCCCTCATTTCCTTCAAGTACGTACTTTTTTCTAACAACTCCTAACGTTCAATTCTTTTTGTTTTGGGTCATTTTTTAATAAACTTTCTTGATAAAAAGAAAATCGTCAGTCAATTCTTGAATGCGTCTATCTATGTTTAAAAGTTTTGATCGTATTGTATTGTAGTAGGTAAAAGATTTGAGAAAGATCGTGGAATTAAATTGATTTGGTCTGTGCAGGTGGAACATTGAAATGCCAGCTCTTATAGCAAAGTCTATCTCCATACTCTCAGATGCAGGTCTAGGCATGGCTATGTTCAGTCTTGGTCAGTTCCTCTTTTAATTTTGGTTTTTACCTCTTTACATTTATTATATAATAATTACCATAAAACAGTCAATTGTTCTCTTTATTCTGACCTTCATTCTTTAAAAATGATTTTTAAAACTAAATCATGTGAATGCATAATTCTCTCTCCGCCTTTTTCTTTTCATAACTACTAAAAAAACATGTTTGTATAGAAAAAGCAAACAAAACTGGCTTCACAGCAGAAAGCATGCTTCACAGTTCTCTGCTTTTCATCATAACATGTCTCTCTTGGGAGAGGAACTATTGTTTTTACTCTTGAGTTCGATGCTTAATGTTGGAGTTTATTTTTTTTTTCTTTTTTACCTAGTTAATGTTTCAATCGAATTCCATCAAATGGTTTATATATTTTTAAAATCATATCTTTTTGGAAAAATGAATATAGGATGATGATGTTATGGTGGTGGAATAGTGGCTGTAATGATTATTCTTATAACACTCTTTTTGCAGTTGATCTGCTGAACAGCTAAAGTGTAGAAATTTAAATTAAGTAAAACAAAAGGCAAAGCAATATTTAATTTTTGGGTTTTTATTGAATATGTGAAGGGTTGTTTATGGCGCTGAACCCAAGAATAATTGCCTGTGGAAATAGAAGAGCAGCTTTTGCGGCGGGTATGAGATTTCTCGCCGGACCTGCCGTAATGACTGTTGCTTCCTATGCCGTCGGCCTCCGTGGCGTTCTCCTCCGGGTTGCCATCATTCAGGTACTTCTTAGATATAATCTATTTTGCGAGGATAAATAATTAAATACATACATTAATTAAATGCTTTATGTATTTATTTGTTTCCGTCGCTTTGTGCCTCCCGTCCTTTATTTAATTAAGTTCTTAAAACATTATATCAATTAAAAACAGGCAGCTTTGCCACAAGGAATTGTACCGTTTGTGTTCGCGAAGGAGTACAATGTGCATCCTGACATTCTCAGCACTGCGTAAGTTTTTTCCATTTTTTATTTGTTTATTTTTTCCTTGTTCTATATATCAATTTTTTTATTTACTTACATATGTGAAAAAGTGAAAGTGAAACATTGGATTAGGATTTGGGTTTTTGTGTTAATTAACTTGTGTTGTGTGCTTTTTTTCCTTTTATTGGTTGCAGTGTGATATTTGGAATGCTGATTGCTTTGCCCATAACTCTTCTTTACTACATCCTCTTGGGGCTATGATGAGATATTACGAAGATAAAAAAAAAACACAGGGACCCTTTTTTAA
>OVBI01000007.1:194927-329284 GCA_900406495.1 Sisymbrium altissimum | reverse complement strand
GATTTTTTTCAAGTATTTTTATAAATGTACTTTGCAAATAATAATAGTATATATAAGATAAGTAGATTTTTTTTGTTAAGTTTTAGATTATTTAAATATGAATTGTTAAATTGAATAAATTGTTTGTTTCAATTATCATATATAAGGTCAGGTAATGAAAGCCTTTTATGGTCTAGTATCATTTTAAAACCCAAACGATATATTTTCAAACACAAAGGAATTATATATTAAACTAAACGGTAATCGGTTTAAATAAACGACAAATCAACCCTGTCATGTGGTTTTCTGTTTTTTTTTTTCTTGTTCATCAGTTTAGTTAAAAATTGATTTACAGGTACAATGATCAATTAAATGGTTTAGTAGTCAGAATTTTAAAATTCAAATATACATATACAGGTACAATAAGCAGATGACTAGACAAATATACTTCCAACAACTATTTGTTCGGCGATAAAGCAACAATAGAAATCCCAAAAGCAATATGTAATTAACAAATAAGATTACGATAATACGGTAAACCGAGGACGATTTAATCTTTTAAAAATGACCTAGGAAACTCTACATAATTGGATCAAATATATATATATATATATATATAACGGATTTATAGAGTATACAAAAGCTCCACCATTATTGACCTAGCGAACATTATATTCATTTGTTTTTTTGTTGGTACTTGTGTTTTGTTATAAATCTGAAACTCCAATTATGGAGATTGGAGAGGTCTTATCGGCCAATAATTAATTGGCGACACTACTCTATTATTTAAATTGCAATTGGTTCAACAGATACGCTCTTTTAGTTGGCAGTTATTTTATACTATATCGGATAACTAAGACAAACGTCATAATTTTAGTTGCCAGAATAGCAATAACAAAAAAGTAGAAGTAGATGATCATGTTAAAGAGGATGCAAAACTGTCTATAAATATGCATGCATGATAATTCATACAGAACTGACATTAATGAGGATTATAAATTAAACCAATAATTACAAATATAAATCTGTTTTTTTTAAATAGAATCAATTAAAAAAATATTTAGTTGATGTGTGATTTACATAAAATTTTATTTAATATTAATGATTTTATTAAATTTTATTACTTGATAATTATGGAATATAATATTTTCTCTATTGTTTGGAAGTTTAATAATTATATATATTGTTTGGAAATTCATGGAAATTTTGAAAAAATAATATGAATGGGTTAATTTCTAAGTTTTTCAAAAATGTGTATAATTTATAATAATAATAAAATAAAATAAAAAATATTTCTTTTTAAATAGAAAATGAAATTATACATTTGAAAGAAATTCAATTATATTTTGCATCTATTCCATTTTAGAATGAAAAAAATGCAATAATGAGATGCTCTTACTCTACTACCATATTGACTGGTTTTTTAGTTTATTTTTTTACGATGATGGCAATGAACGTCTATACAAAGTATGAGTATACAACAAAAGGTAAAATCCATTTCATACATGACCCTAGCAGGCCTAAGCTAGAATATTTATTCACGACCCCACGTGTTTTGTTATGATCAGATAATTCTCCAACATATTTACCAATTATTATTCTTTTTTAGTTTTTATAGTATTATCTAGTTTTTGTTGAATATTGCTTTTCATTTCGTCCATAACGTACTAGCAATTATAAGTAGTAGTACATAACATGATAAGTATACAATGTATGTACGTACTCGTTGTAAATATCTAGCATCTTTTGTCCATTCTCGTATGTTACCATCAAGAGAATGAAAAAAAAATAATACTAAAAAAAAGAAAAAAGAGAATGAAAAATTGAGGGACATGGGTGACGTGTCAAGATATTGACGTCTGAAAGATCTGTAATTTCAAAATAAGATGAGGTCCAGTGGGCCAGCTTTTGCTGACAAGCGACCTTTCACCTATTATTGGCCCACGTGTCAATTACCCTCCACAAAATACACTGTATTTAATTAAATCGAATTATACTTGTAATTATTGCAATTTTGTGAAAGTCATATCAATCAAATGAACACAAACTCGAGCTAAACAAAGACTAAATAAGCAAAACATCAATCCAAGTGAACACATATTTTGAGAGAGAAAACTAATCCCTCTGTTTTCGAATAGTTGTCGTTTTAAGGTTATGCACACAGATTAAGAAATTATTAATTTTGTTAGTTTTCTAATATAAAAACATCATTAATTATTTACCTAAACATAATTCAACCAATAGTAAATCAAATTGCATAATAAAAATAATTATAAAAAATAAAACGTAATAAATTTTACATTGAAAACTGAAAACGACAACTAATTAAAAACAAAAAAAATCTCTAAAACGACAAGTATTCGAAAACGGAGGAAGTATTATGTAAGAACACGGGCTTGAAAGTTGAGATACATATTAACTATTTAATATTCAATTTGTAATAACACGGTAAGAAAAATTATCACACGTTATGACATTACATGACAACCATTGTATTCGTCCACTTTTATTTAGTTTAAAGTTTATAATTAGACATTAGTAAATATAAGATAGCATTTTGTTAAGTAAGAAAACGGGATTATATATGTGATGTCGAATCGTTTTTTTTTTTTGCAGAAACAACAATTTTAATTTTTAATTTTGTTTCCTGTTTTATAACCAGTTCTTGTTTTAATGGTTGACAAACAAGAAATATTAAAAAAAAAGAAAAAAGAAAATGAGTCATAGTGGAAACGAATAAATCCCACAATGGCTATTTATTTAATTGAGTGAATAAGTCATGTCCCTATTAGTCCACGTGAAGTAATCCGACGTGTCTATTTTAGTGAATAAGAGGTGAAGTAAACCGACGTGTCATTCAGCTTTGGAAAATCCAATAATGTGTACACGAAGACTGAGTTTTGTTCCCGTGTGGACAATCCCACCAAGTCTTTTTACAACAAATACGTTAGTCTAATACTATCATATTCATATCACAAGAAAAAACACTATATACTAGAAATAAAATAAAATATCACTATAAAAATAAAGGAATACTGCATTTATTTATAATATATCACAAAATATAATATTAATTCCAGCTTTTAAATTGTTTGTTAGATATATAGAAATGATTTAAACCGGAGAATATAATATTAGTACTCCTTATGTATTCATTTAAGTGTTATTCTAGATATTATTTTCTAACAAAAATACTTCTCGTTTTAAAAAACTAATGTTATTTATGCTAAGAATTGCTTAAATTACCTTTAATTAATCAAACACAAATATTCAGAATAAATAAAAAATATGAATCGTTTATTCGGCGGCGGAGGAGAAGCAATATCAATGGAGGAAGAAGAAGATATCTTACTCCTGATATTGAACTATACATGAACATAGAAGAATCAATTAGAAACTTGGTAAAATCATGAATAAGTAACTAAGATTGTAAATTAAAGCTCAGAAAAGTTAAATATGAGAAATCAACCTCGTAAATTAACGAGAAGATGGAAGAAGATGCCAAAGAAGATATAAAAAGGTGATAACATACATCTGAGAGCATCTGTAGAATTTTAATTTTGAAGTTAAACTTCTTTTTTTTTGTCTGGTAAAAAAATAAGAGAAGGTAGGAGAAAAATGTATTAAATGGCTTTTAAAAAAATAACATAAATGAAGTAGTAAATTGTTGTTTTGTATGAGGTTAATAGAGTTATTTTATAGTTTTTTCTTAATAAATGTAAAGTTAGGTAAAACGACACTTAAACAAATATATAAGGAGTAACAATTACCATTTTGGTTAAATCGATTTCGTAAGATTAATTAAAATCCAAAATATTTACAAATATTTTATGTATGGAAGCAACTCAATTACATATTCGATTGAACCGGTCAAAAATATTGTATATTTTATTAGATTTTTAAAACACCGAAAAAATAGAATCCAAAAACTAATGGATAAAAATGGATCTCTAATCTACTATATAATCAAATGTGAAATTTGTAACAAATGAAAAAGAACAATAAGGGTTAACATCAATATAAACCGTTTAGCAAATAAGATAAGTGGAAAATCAAAGAAGTAACTTTGCATTGGCGATAATATAAAAACGGTATAAAACATGATAGAATTTTCCAAAACGAGGTTAGGCGTCGTCTTTACTTATATTTTTAAGATTACTGATTAAATTAGTTTAATCATCGGTTAGATAGATTCGGTATAATTCAATTTTGAAATGCAAAATGTATTTTAATGGAGATTCAAAAGGACTCTGAAATAAATTTACATAAAATTAAGATCAAAAATACTTTTAACATAATATTTTACAAGACTGTTAAAAATTTTAGGATATCAACAAATTTCGTACCATCTAAAAGCATTAATTTTTTCAAATCAACTTTTACGACTGTATCAAATAACAATAATGTGAAGATAATTTTAAAATAAAACAATAACGAAATTAAATGTGAACGTATCTTACTTATGTACTTACGTCTTAGGATATAAGTATATAACAAGAAAAAAAAAAAGTAAAAAGAAAAAAAAGGACGAGAATGTGAGAATCAGGAGGGAAAGAGTTCACGATAAGAACGTGAGACTGACCACACCTGAAAACTTTTCTCTTGTATCACTTACTTTTTGTCCGTTTGTCGTTTACTTGTTTAAGTCGTAACTCACATAACCAATGAGCTTATCTCTTTAGTCTTTACCACACATCTCTCTCTATAAAATGATCTCAACTCTTTCAATCAAAATTTCACAAAAACCCATCTGAGAGAGACTCTTCGGCGACAAAACCACAGAGCTCCATTTTTCGAATTCCGTCTGTTTTCACCATCAATGGCGTCAAGGAAGCATTTTTTCGTCAAGCCTAAATACATCTATCCACAACCAGAACCAGTTATGTCCGAAAACGACGAGAATGTCTTTGAGTTCGACGAATCCGATATTCATAGTTTAGGCGATCATCAGTTGCCGAATTCTTTCGAAGCCAAGAGATCCATATCAATCTCGCGGTTGCGGAGAAAGCCGGCGAAAGTCGCAGATTCTTCCGGTTCCGCTAACCGGAAAACGCCAAAGACCGGTTCGCTTCCGGTTAACATCCCGGATTGGTCGAAGATTCTGAAGAGTGAGTATAGGAGCCATGCGATACCAGACGACGACAGCGACGAAGATGACGAGGATGATGAAGACATCAACGACGGTGACACGACAGCGATGGGAGGAAGACGAATTATTCCGCCGCACGAATATTTAGCGCGGCGGAGAGGATCTTCGTTCACTGTGCACGAAGGGATCGGTGGGACGGCCAAAGGTAGAGATCTGCGGCGATTAAGGAACGCGATTTGGGAGAAGATTGGATTTCAGGATTAATCATCATAAAGTATATAATTAATTAATTATATAACTCTAGTAGGTAATATAGATATGTTAGTCTATTAGTTAATTATTACTTAGAATTTAATTAAGGAGGACTTCGTGTTTTTTTTGGGTGGGGTTTAGGATCGGTTATAGTTTCGGTCCGAAGGAGAATTTTTCGATATCCTTTTTTTGCATATTTCTTCTTGTTTCTTTCTTTTTGTGGAGTTTTGATCATCCGATCCTTTTCGTTTTGGGTAATGATAAATGAAAGTTTTATATTTTGCGCCTTAAAAAAAAGAGTGTGGTATTTCCTTGTATATTTACAGAAATTCACTAATAAAATTAATAAGTGATTGGCAAAAAAAGAAAAGAAAAAGCCATATATATATTTTAAGAGACGCAAACATATAGAAGATCCATTGTTGAACGAATGTGACCTAAACAAAAACCAAAACCATGTTCAAATTATTCATTTGTTTACTATATTAAAATCAAACAAAGGGAAGACAGAAAGCGAATGCTAACGATTGATATAAAAGTTTTTGAACTAAAGGGAATACTGAGATTGTTAACGATGTAGTCTGAATTCAAGGTTTATTCAACATATTATATTTTTAAGTTTTCCACAAACCAACCAACAAATTAAGACCGGATTAGCCACTCCAAAAATCCTCCACAAAACATCTATTCAAAATTTTAAAACCTTAAATGTGTCATATACGAAGTGTCACGTCTTCTGAAGGTCGCGATCTGAACCATATATATGAACAATAGGCCACAAAAGTCTTTAGCTAGAGCTTAGAGCTAGGAATGATGTGTTTTGTACATTTTCATTTTTTCCATCTCACAAACGTAAAAGAGAAACACTCGATTACATACTGTATTAAAAAGGTTGAAATGATATTTGTTTTCTTAATATAAAAGAAAAGAGTAATAATGATACATTCACTGAAAGTTATTGCAATTTCTATTTCTGTGTCTCCCACTCTCTGATATGCTTTTGCAACAACAGTTCAAGATTTGGCTGCATTTTCTTTCTCCGCCAATCACCACAATACTATTTTTTTCTTTTTGTCTTTGGATTTGTCAAAAAGTTGCAATATTCCTTTTCTCTCGTCAAATACGCGTTACTTGCTTCGTAAGTTTGGCAAAACGAGCCGACTGGTTTTTCAACGTAAATATAAGTGATAAATGTTGTGTATACTACTTCAAACCTGATATATTGAAAACAGAAGACAAAAATTTCTACTACAACACTCAGCAAACGCAAACGTAAAACTATGTGATAAAAATTCTGTCAAGAGTTTTGATATAAAATATATACACAATTTGACTTATAAAGACTACGCACTAACGCAAAGAAAACATTCAAGACTTTGAGAAAACAATGGTCTGGTAAAGAAAAGCATGAGCAATCAAAATCGAATAGTGCAGGGAATGTGTTGAATGTGAAAAGTGGCAATCACACTGTCGCATACAGAGATGCAGTGAAGCGGTAAACAAGCGGCGCCCTTAGTTTTTGGGTATGAGACGAGACATTGATTTTGGACTATTCGAAGATATATAATAGTTCACAGGAGTAAATTGAGTTATGTTTAACAATTTTTATTTTATTGGTACATTTATTAGTTATGTTTTATCATTAATTCTCTTGAAACAAAAATATTGGCATGTATGATCTCACTCGCCAATATTGGATTTTGTTAAAAAAATTGCAGTTTTGTCAAAAACAATTATATTTTGTTCTTTAGGGGGTATCTCGAACCAATAACAATAAGAACTTTATTATGAACCGGATAAAATCCGGCTGGATTAAAATGTAATCTTAAACCGAAAATTGTTGAACCGAACCAGCGAGGGAAAATTAAATGCCGGTTTACCATTGTTGATTGAAGTTTTCAAGTCACAAAGACCACTTTTTTCTCCTCACTCTTCTGCTAAAGACTCGTTCTCTTACTCTCTCTCTCTGTAGAATTTGCTAAAAAGGGATGAGGATTGTTGTACTGTGTCTTACTCTCTCTCCTCTACCCTCTCTTCTCTGTTGTTACGACTCTATTTCATTACCAACTCAGAAGACTGTGAGGTTGATTTTCTTCCAAAATGGCGTTTATGAGACTTGGCTCCAAATCCGAAGCTTTCCATCGCGAAGGCCAAACCTGGTACTCTATCTCCGCATTTTACTTCCCTGAGTTAGATGAATGGACTTATGAGTCTCTTCTTCATTAACCGTTGATGGAGTTGATTCCATATTCTTCTTTGCTATTTTCATAAATCATAACTATTTGGAGTTAAAGAATAGGGCTGGCTATGTTCATCATTTCTCTCTTGTTTTGCAGGCTTTGCACTACAGGACTCGTGAGTGATGTTACCATAGAAGTTGGTGACATGAAGTTTCATCTTCACAAGGTTCAATTTTCTTAAATCTTTCTCTCTCTTTTTTTCTTTTGTCTTAGGTTTGATGTAATTTGCATCAATGTGGAACAGTGGAAGCTTGATGATTAATTAACTTACGTTGTTTCTAATTGTGTATCTGTGTAGTTCCCACTTCTCTCTAGAAGTGGGCTTCTTGAGAAGCTAATCGAAGAGTCTTCAAGTGATGATGGATCAGGCTGTGTACTGAGTTTAGATGAGATACCTGGAGGCGGCAAAACGTTCGAGCTCATAACAAAGTTCTGCTACGGTGTGAAAATCGAGCTAACTGCATTCAATGTTGTTAGCCTCCGATGTGCAGCTGAGTACCTTGAGATGACTGATAACTACGGTGAAGGGAATCTTGTTGGTATGACGGAGACTTTCCTCAACGAAGTGTTTGGGAACTGGACGGACTCCATCAAAGCTCTTCAGACATGCGAGGAAGTAACTGATTACGCTGAAGATCTTCACATTATCTCGAGGTGTGTTGATTCTTTAGCTATCAAAGCTTGTGCTGACCCAAGCCTTTTCAGTTGGCCCGTGGCAGGTGGAAAGAACGCTACCAGCGGCCAGAACACTGAAGATGAAACGCATCTGTGGAACGGAATCTCAGCTTCTGGAAAGATGTTGCAACCAACCGGTGAAGATTGGTGGTTCGATGACGCTTCTTTTCTTAGCTTGCCTCTCTTCAAAAGACTCATTACCGCTATCGAAGCACGAGGCATGAAGCTCGACAACATCGCGATGGCTGTTATGTACTACACAAGGAAACATGTTCCTCTGATGAACAGACAAGTGACCATGGATGAGCAAGTGATTGAGACACCGACTACTTCTGAAGCCGAACAAAAGGCTGCTCTCGAAGAGATTGTCGGGTTGCTTCCGAGCAAGAAAGGTGTAAACCCGACCAAGTTTCTTCTCAGGCTACTTCAGACCGCCATGGTGCTTCACGCAAGCCAATCCTCTAGGGAGAATCTTGAGAGACGGATTGGAAATCAATTGGACCAAGCTGCTCTAGTGGATATTCTTATACCAAACATGGGATACTCTGAAACGCTTTATGATGTCGAATGCGTTCTGAGAATGATCGAACAGTTTGTCTCTTCAACCGAACAAGCAGGCATTGTCCCTTCTCCTTGCATCATCGAAGAAGGAGATTTGGTTAAGGATGGAGCCGATTTGCTAACTCCTACGACGTTAGTGGCAACTCTTGTCGACGGATATCTCGCTGAGGTGGCACCAGATGTTAACCTAAAGCTTGCAAAGTTCGAAGCCATCGCTGCTGCAATCCCTGACTATGCAAGGCCACTAGATGATGGTGTTTATCACGCAATCGACGTCTACTTGAAGGTAATAACAAGGCCATTTTTAACATTAGCCAATGTTACTGTATTAAGAAGATTTTGAGGCCTTAATTTCGAATTTCGCAGGCGCATCCGTGGATTACGGATTCAGAAAGAGAGCATATATGTAGGCTCATGAATTGCCAGAAGCTCTCACTGGAAGCTAGCACACATGCGGCTCAGAACGAGAGGCTGCCTCTTCGGGTGATTGTTCAGGTTCTCTTTTTCGAACAGCTTAGGCTCAGGACATCTGTATCCGGCTGGTTCTTTGTCTCTGAGAATCTAGACAACCCCGAGCACCAAAATGGCGGCAATGGTGGTTTACTTAAACCAAGAGGTGAGAACGTGAGAGAACGTGTTTCTGAGCTGGAAAAAGAGTGTATGAACATGAAACAAGAGCTTCAGAAGCTGGTGAGGTCGAAGAAAAGCTGGAAGAACTTCACCAGGAAGCTTAACTTCAAGAAGAAATCAGAATGCTGCAAGCCAAAGGATCAAGCGAAGCCAGCAATTTAGCAAGAACGGATCGATCAAACTACTCCATTTTAAGGCAGAACTACTAGCATTATCTTCTCTTTTTAATTATTCACTTAGGTAGAAAGATCAGAACCTCGATGATCAAAACAGATTAGCTCTGTTTTGTCTTGTCCTTGATGACACTCTGTTTTTTTCAAAAGTTTCCATCTTTCTCTTAGTACCTCGCTAAGAGATTTGATGGTTTTAGGTTCTTATGTTCTTGACCTTATTGCAGAAACCGCTAAACAATAAAAACAAGAGATCTTGTTGGAAAACATTTAGTTACATTTCTTATGGGGTGTTATTTGTTCATCCCCACAAGAAACAATCTCATACACAAATTAACAGAAAGGGAAATACAATCAACAAACAATGTCATCAGCGACTTGATCAAATAGGAAGAAGAAGCGAGCAAACCAAATACCTGCAACAGCACATGCATTGACAGATCATACATGGATTATCAAAGAATTAAAAGGTGATCAGAACAACAAAGAATTTTACCGAGATTTCATTCTTACAATACTGTTTCTCCAGGATTCAAATCTAATATATACAGCGTATATAACAGGCACATTTTCCCGGGTCATGCTTCACTTAATCTCTGCACAGTTATTTGCACCAACGGGTTCTCGTAAGCAACTTGATATCGCCATCACTGCAGCTTCAATGGATGCATCTTCTCCCTGTTGGTTTCAAGAAAATACATTTGTTAACAGTTAATTGGTTAAATAGAGATGACAAAAAACAAAAAGGAGTGTTCTGCTTCCTTCTTGCCTTGTCTTTCCAGTAAAACATGTTGCCGTATTTCCCAGCTAAACGACTCCAGAAACTACGAGGTATGTCTAAATCAACGGTAGCCCCAACATTGAAATTCAATATGTTCCCTGTTACAAAATCCAGCAGTCATCACAATCCGTCACACTCCATTGGATATCAACTTGAAGAAATAAGCAATGAGGTGTGTGGGGAGGGGTGTCATACCAAAAGTCGGATCAGCGACAAATACAATTGTGCTATCATCAACTTGCCAGAAGTCCTTGATTGCTAGTCCTATTATCGTTTCAAACACAGAGAAATATAATGTCATCAAGTAAGTAAACCATATTGAGATCAAAAGTATGCTTCTTTCAAAGCATATATGATATATGTCATATACCGGGTGTAACAGGATAGTTTTGAGCCAAGACTCTCAGCTTAAATCCTGTATCTTTCTCAAGATCAGCGATTTCTTCAGCAATCCTCTTCTCCTGTAAATATTCCCAAAGACCAAACAGCATTATGTAAAGTGTAAACCAAATGGCCAAAACAAAAAACTTCAGAGCAGAATTCCACAGAGAACAAGACATAACCTGGCCATCAGAGAGGAAACCAGCAACATCTATCACAGAAGTGAACTCTTTTGGGAGCAATTCTGGTTTGTTAACTCCCACTTTAGCTTCTGCAAGTCCAACGCCTGCAAAGCAAATAAAGATTCAAAATTGTTGAGAATCCCGAAAGGCTCTAGCTTTACTTTGACGTTACCAAAGAATCAGTGTTCTGAGACTTCTTACCCGATAGAGATAAACCGAGAGCCAGAGCTCCAGAGAAGACCAAACTGAGAGATTTCGACCGGAGACTGGAACCCCAGTTATCGACGCTGGAGGTTTTCAACTTTAATGAGTGAGGAGTCGGAGTAAATTCTCCGGCGACGTGGTTGGATACAGAAGGAGAGAAGCTTCTACATTGTGGAGGTGTAAAGAGAATCGCCATGAGTCACAACTCTGCGTTGTTTTTCTTGTGGATAACGTTAATAAAACGCTCGCGACTCAATATGGTCGAAATCAAAACATTTCGGTACAGAACCGAACCGAACCGAACCGCTTAAACCAGGCCGGTGGAATAGGAGAATGATGACAAATTTGTATATAGGCTACAACACCAAGCATGTGTATCTATGGCTTCCCGTTCAATAAGACTTTTTTTTACACACGCAAGTTTACTATTTGATGATAAACAAAGTACTCTCATAATAACCTTGGTTACGTATATCAAAAATGTAATCCCGAAGAATACCATCAGACGGCTAAGAGAGCAAACCGAGAGCTAGACACATCAAACCGTAAACCTCAAGAGTTTTTGATCGAAATGACAGAGAAGTTTCTTCATCAATATCTAATAGAGAGCTAGCAGAAACAAGTTTCTTGGTTTTTACTAGGAAGTTAACAAATACACTTTTGGTGTCTATCCTTCCTATTGCTTATTAGTCCTTTTTCTTATTTGGGCTCTTGTGTATTTTGCAGCCTACCTTTGTGTTAAATTTCTTGGAAAATATCTCATTCTAACATTGTCAGATATATCGTATAACATTGGCTGAAAAATATCTCATAACATTATTGGTGGGGAACAAAATACTGCATCAACTTTTTCAGTTTCTGCGTAATTTTCTTTTCTATACGACGTCATCTTGTTTGTGTGGTCGATTAAGTACACACTGAATGACAGGCTAAATTCATTCATCCACGTGAAGAAATAGTAAGTTTTTTTTTACTATACTCGAGGATAAAGAAAAAATCTTCAGGGTCGTTCTCATTGCCCTCTTACCACGTCCACTTGACGTTGCTGTGCTATGCTGTGATGTGACGATTCGATGATTTTTTTTTTTTTTGTGTGGGGGGTTTTATTTTTCTTTTGAAAATTCAAACTCGATGCCTCATGTTATAAATCACCACTCTTATAAATCACCACGCTATCAACTTCAGAGTTTTCTCACTCTCACTTGAATCAACAAGTAGAGAAACGAAAAAAACAATGCAGATTCATAAACTCTGTTTTCTTGCTCTCTTCTTAGCTCACACCACTTCCGCCGTCAATCTCAGCCTCAAAACCTCAGAGTTGGCCTTCCTTGGAGACGCAGAGCTCGGTCCTGCTTCAGATGGCGTGAGCCGCTCTGGGGCTCTCTCCATGACCCGAGACGGAAACCCGTTCTCTCATGGTCAAGGTCTTTGGTCCACTCCAGTCCCTTTCAAGCCTTCTTCAAACACTTCTTCTTCTCCTTATCCATTTGAAACTTCCTTCACTTTCTCCATCACTCCTCGCACCAAACCCGCCCCGGGCCACGGCCTCGCCTTCGTCGTGGTCCCCGCTCTTGACAACAGCGGCGCTGGCCCCGCTGGATTCCTTGGAATCCTTAATCATACCAACAATGGCAACCCCAAAAACCACGTCTTTGCTGTCGAGTTCGATGTGTTTCAGGACAAACATCTTGGAGACATTAATGATAACCATGTCGGCGTGGACATTAACTCTCTTACTTCTGTTGTCGCCAAGAAAGCTGGTTATTGGGTTCTGACAATAATTGGGAAAAGGAAAATGTGGTCGTTCAAGGAGGTAAAGCTGAGCAATGGAGAGAGGTACAAGGCTTGGATTGAGTATAGAAACTCCCAGGTTACAGTAACTCTCGCGCCAGAAGCCGTTAAGAAACCCAAGAAACCCTTGATCGTTGCCCATTTAGATCTCTCTAAGGTTTTTCTCCAAAACATGTACACCGGTTTTGCTGGTGCCATGGGCCGTGGCACTGAGCGTCACGACATTTGGAGCTGGACTTTCCAGAACAGTGCCAAGAAAACCTAAACCGGTTCTGTTCGCTTATGTTGTTACTTTTTTTTTTTTTACTCAGAGAATAGTAACCTGAGTTAATATAAAAAAAAATAAAACCAGATTTGTCGTTTACCGTATTGCATTTTTCATTCTAGTAGCCAACAAATCTCTATCCTGCGGGCACTTTGTCGTTATGTTGATTTTTCATTGATCTAAACAGACCCTTTAAAGAATCCCAAATCGATGCAAAGCAGAGTAGTTACGTTGAGTAGAATTTCAATGGAAACAACATCTCGTTACATTAAACAGATGATGAGTGTTTGACTAAGCAGTTCGATTTTAAAAAAAAAATAAAATCAAAACTTCATGTCGATCTCCGGTGGGAACAGTCGGCCACGGTGATTGAATATCATGAAATCCGAGTTGTCTGGTAAAGACACCGCCCTGCAAAAGTTTTGAAAGAACCAGTAAGCAAGAATTATTCACTTCATCTAACATACACCAACTCAAAAACAATTCAAGAACCAGAATGTATAAGAAAATAGGTGCGAGGTGGTAACACAGAAGTGTGTCTAAAAAGCCTAAAGAGTAAAGGAGGTGTGCGAAGGTCAGATTCTGTTCGTGAGCACAGTGGTATAACCATGCCTGACCGTGAGACTGACTGATTGAATGTGTTAAGGGAAGAAATGCTTAGAGTTCTTATAATCGGTCCAACCTGAACTAGAACTGAGAACATCTCTACTAGAGCACAAGTTCCTTCTACAGTGTCCCGCTTTTTTAGACACCTTAGCTCTTATCCAAGGAAACAAAGTAGAAGGGATATAGAAACACATGCATCCTTTAAATGAGACAGACATCACTGAGAACATCTCTAGAGCACAAATTCCTTATGGATCTTCGAACATAAATATATGGTCATTCTCCGTAAATGACAAAAACATTAGACCAAATATGGTCATTCCCCGTAAGTATAACATCTCTCTAGAACACAAGTTCCTTAAATGAGTCCATGAAGAAAACATCTATGTTCCTTCCAAGTCAGATTCAAGAATATTCACGAGAAATTGCAAATGTTGTAATTGGACCAAATCTAAACTCGAAGATGTCTCCATAAGACCCGTAGCTCTATTGGAAGCGAAACAAAGTACTAATAAAGAACCAAATCGAAACATCTCTAGAACACAGATTCCTTACAAATCCAAAATAACACATCTCTAGAGCACAAGTTCCTTATGAATCTAAACTACAAGATGTCTCTATACGACATGGAACCGAAAGAAACATCTCTAGAACACATGTTTCTACGGAAATTCTCAGACTTTAGCAAAACTAGTCACTAGAAAACATGATTCAGATCGATAAGCAGTGATTTCAAAAGAGAGAGCTGAAGAAAAAATCACGACTTTGACAAACCTGTTTTCATCAGAGTCGGGATGGATGGAGAGAAATTTCCCAGGGAAAGTCAAAGCAGCCCACATACACAGAGCTAGACCAACGATCAACTCCAGAACAACCTTTAAAGCAACCAAATCATTAAAGACGTATCAAAGTATAAACCTGCTGATGAAATCCCAAAAGACAAGTGAATAAAAGAGAAACCTTTTTTAATCATATATGACTTACATTCATCGGTGGTGCGGAGAACTCTTCCTCCGTGATCTTTAACAATCCTCTATCTGGAAACCAAACACTCACATGATTAAGAGACTAGAATGCTACCCAAATAACATAAACAAAAGTAGATCTATAATTGGAATTGGACTCGGACGAGTGGACATACATTGGATTGTTGAATAAGCGGCATGGGAAAGAATCAGCCCGCCCAAAACTCCAATCAGGAACCCTAAATTCATGTCTTTTGATTTTTTTGTCGTTTCTTAGATGATTCCCGATCCGGTTTGTGGTTGTCGTCCGAGTATTTCTCCGCCGAGAATCTAAAGTAGAATAGAAGACGATCGAGATAGCCTTAAGTTTCAAAACGGGAGGTAGTTATGATAACACGATGACTCACAAAAGATAAACAGCACAACGTTTAACCACAAACGGCGCGTAGTTTCATATTGGGAACATCGTTAATATTTTGGGTAGGTGCACGAGTTGAGAATATCGTCACAGATATTTCCAGAGCTCACGGTATTCGAGATATACTGATCACTGAATTTATTATTTTTTTCTTTTTATCAGTTTACATGAGGTATTACATTATCGGGAATATAATAAATCACAAAAATAAAATTTATATGCAAACCATAATCTATGAAATTATTGGAACTCTGAATCATATTGGAGAATGGAGAGATCTAGTTACTTCTTTTTTTGTTGTTGTAGGCACTCTTGTGTTTTTTACATCAGGAAAATTGAAAAAAAAAAATCTAACAAAAATAAGGAAAAAAAAAACAAAAAGTTAAACATGTTGCTTGCTTGAGACCTCCTCAAGCTAGACTTCTATTCCTTTCTTGTGTTTGTTATCACGAGAACCGAAAAGGAAATATGTTATCCCCACCTTTCAATTACTTTTATTTTCAACTTTGCCCCATAATTTCTTAAATCACATTTAGATACACTCACTAGTGTCTCACCATGCGAAAAACTTCACTCAATAAACAATCCACTTTTTTTATAAATTGTTTTCTTTTGTTGAACTATTGAAAACCCAAAGAAGAAGATAAATTAATTGAGAAAAAAAATATCATTGTAATATTAATTTACACGGGACATGGATGTAAAAGTAAATATAAAAAGTATGGGACTGGTTTCCGGAAACATCTAAGCGGTAGGGGTTATCTACCAATTAATAAAAAAGAATAAGAAAAAGGAAATAAATTGCGCAACTTTTCCAACAAGAAACAGAGATATAAATCCCGACATGAGCTCTCTTCAAATCCCATAATCACAATTCGCAAACGACTCGTCTCTAATCGATCTCTCTAGAAACAAAGTTCGCAACCTTCTTCAATTTCTTTGAGAACTCTCTCTCTCTCTGGTCAATTTCAGCAATCACCATGACAAACCAGCCTGAATCTTCCGACTCGTAAGTCCCGCTAGATCTCCAATTCTCGTTTTCCGATCATAAAGTTTTGATCTTTTTACTTGGGGATGGGATTTTAGGGTTTCTTTAGTTGATCTCTCTGCTCTTTAGCTGATTTCGACTGATGGGTTTTGTTTCAGGAAGCCGAAGAAGGATTTCAGTACAGCCATCCTTGAGAGGAAGAAGTCCCCAAACCGACTTGTTGTCGATGAAGCCATTAACGATGACAACTCTGTCGTCTCTCTCCATCCTGCCACCATGGAAAAGCTCCAACTTTTCCGTGGAGACACAATTCTCATCAAGGTTTGGCTTTTGTTCCTTTTTTTTTTTTGAATTCTGTAATCTCCGATTGAGACATCTATGGTAGAAGAATGAATTTTGAATTTTCTTGTCTCATGTCCCTCCTCGGAGTTTTGATTGTTAGCAAGTTAGGGTTTTTTTCTTGCTTTGACCGATGGATTCTTAACATGATTGTACTCTTTTAGCGGCTTGATGAAATATGAAAGAAAACGTGACTTGCTTTTGAGTGTGGAATTGTGCTCAGCTTTTTCTTACTTGATTCTGCTTCTCGCTTTTCAGGGTAAGAAAAGGAAGGACACTGTCTGCATTGCCCTTGCTGATGAATCATGTGACGAACCTAAGATCAGAATGAACAAGGTCGTGAGGTCTAACTTGAGGGTTAGACTTGGAGATGTCGTTTCTGTTCACCAATGCCCAGACGTCAAGTACGGGAAGCGTGTGCACATCTTGCCTGTTGATGATACCGTTGAAGGGGTTACTGGAAACCTCTTCGATGCTTACCTGAAACGTAAGTTGGCTTTTTCATTCTCTTTACATATCATTCTCAATCTGTCGTTTCGAGTTCATCTATGTTTTGAATGCATTCTGAACATATATTGACTTTTTCAACAGCTTACTTCATGGAGGCGTACCGTCCAGTGAGGAAGGGTGATCTATTCCTAGTGAGAGGAGGAATGAGGAGTGTGGAGTTCAAAGTTATCGACACTGATCCTGCTGAGTACTGTGTGGTCGCCCCAGATACTGAAATTTTCTGTGAGGGTGAACCAATTAAGAGGGAGGATGAAGAAAGGCTGGATGAGGTCGGTTATGATGATGTTGGTGGTGTCAGGAAACAGATGGCTCAGATTAGAGAACTTGTTGAACTTCCTTTGAGGCATCCACAACTGTTCAAGTCTATTGGTGTGAAGCCACCAAAGGGTATTCTGCTTTATGGACCTCCTGGATCCGGAAAGACTTTGATTGCCCGCGCCGTGGCTAACGAAACCGGAGCGTTTTTCTTCTGTATTAATGGACCTGAGATCATGTCGAAACTGGCTGGTGAGAGTGAGAGCAACCTCAGGAAAGCATTTGAGGAGGCTGAGAAGAATGCTCCTTCGATCATATTTATTGATGAGATTGACTCCATTGCACCAAAAAGAGAGAAGACTAATGGAGAGGTTGAGAGGAGGATTGTGTCTCAGCTCCTGACGCTTATGGATGGTTTGAAATCGCGTGCCCATGTTATTGTCATGGGAGCAACAAATCGTCCCAACAGTATCGACCCGGCTTTGAGAAGGTTTGGAAGATTCGACAGGGAAATTGATATCGGTGTTCCTGATGAAATCGGACGTCTTGAAGTTCTTAGGATACACACGAAGAACATGAAGCTATCTGAAGATGTAAACTTTCTACAACCTATACCATCTCTACTTGTTTATTGATATTTTTCTCGCTGCAATGTTTACTAAACATCTGCTTCTTCTTTTTTTTAACAGGTCGATCTAGAAAGAATCTCCAAGGACACACATGGATATGTTGGTGCTGACCTTGCAGCTCTCTGCACTGAGGCTGCCCTTCAATGTATTAGAGAGAAGATGGATGTGATTGACTTGGAAGATGATTCTATTGACGCCGAAATCCTAAATTCTATGGCTGTGTCTAATGAACACTTCCATACCGCTCTTGGAAACAGCAACCCATCTGCACTTCGTGAAACCGTAAGTGTGCTCCTCTGCTTGTATATGAATGAGAACGTTTATTCACCCGGTTTTAATTCTAATCATTTGATTTTCTCTCATTCGACAGGTTGTGGAGGTTCCAAATGTCTCCTGGGAGGATATTGGAGGTCTTGAGAATGTTAAGAGAGAGCTACAGGAGGTGAAAATTGTTACTACATCCATTGCTTTCGAGCCAAATTGTTTCAGTTTCTTAGAACTAACCCATGCTCTACTTTTTTGGCAATGTAGACTGTTCAATACCCTGTGGAGCATCCAGAGAAATTCGAGAAGTTTGGGATGTCTCCATCAAAGGGAGTTCTTTTCTACGGTCCTCCTGGATGTGGGAAAACCCTTCTAGCCAAAGCCATAGCCAACGAGTGCCAAGCAAACTTCATCAGCGTCAAGGGGCCAGAGCTTCTCACAATGTGGTTTGGAGAGAGTGAAGCCAATGTTCGTGAAATCTTCGACAAGGCTCGTCAATCTGCTCCTTGTGTTTTGTTCTTTGATGAGCTCGACTCCATTGCTACTCAGAGAGGAAGCAGCGTGGGTGATGCAGGCGGTGCAGCTGATAGAGTGTTGAATCAGCTTTTGACAGAAATGGATGGAATGAATGCAAAGAAGACGGTCTTCATTATCGGAGCAACTAACAGACCTGACATTATTGATCCAGCTCTTCTTCGACCTGGAAGACTTGACCAGCTTATCTACATTCCTCTACCCGATGAGGATTCCCGTCTTAACATCTTCAAGGCGTGCTTGAGGAAATCTCCTGTTGCTAAAGATGTAGATGTGACCGCACTCGCCAAGTATACTCAGGGATTCAGCGGTGCTGATATCACTGAGATTTGCCAGAGAGCTTGCAAGTACGCCATTAGAGAGAACATCGAAAAGGTTAGAAATTTCTTTTCTTTAGCTCCTGAAAGCGAGGTTAAGTTGTATACTGTAAATGCTAATTCGGCTAACCATTTTTATGTGTTTTTGTTCCTCAGGATATTGAGAGGGAGCGTAGAAGGAGCGAGAATCCGGAGGCCATGGAGGAAGATTTGGTGGATGATGAAGTTGCAGAGATTCGAGCTGCTCATTTCGAAGAGTCGATGAAGTATGCTAGGAGGAGTGTGAGTGATGCTGATATTCGCAAGTACCAAGCTTTTGCTCAGACACTGCAGCAGTCAAGAGGGTTCGGAACGGAGTTTAGGTTTGACCCAACAGCGCCTGCTGGACCCACCACTGGTGGTGCGACCGCCGATCCCTTTGCCACTTCCGCAGCTGCTGCCGATGACGATGATCTCTACAGTTAGATTATGATTCCCCAAAGTATATTTGCTTTTTTTTAGGTTAAGTTTCGAGTTGTCAATTTCCGAATGAATGATGTCGAGAGTGATACAGAAAACTCCTTCGGGTTTGTTATGTTTATTATCATCGCTCAGATTTCTTTCACATAATCATAATACTTTATATCAGTTTCTTTTTGTTTCTCAAGGTCTTTTTCTAACCATATATAATCTTCTATAACATTAAGAAAAGGCGTCAAAGTGGGAAATTTGAACGTTGGAAGTGCTTGTTTTTCGAATGTTTTTTCTTACCAAATCAATAGAGGAACTATTTTATTTAAATTCGTTAGTTCTGTTTTTTGGCAGAAAATTTTCTTTCTTTCAAAGAAGAAAATAATATTATTGTAAGACTTTGAAGCTGTGAGCTTTGTTCATCTTCTCTACGAAGGGCCTATTTTAAAGGACATCTCTCTCTCTCTCTCTCTCTCAAGTCAATAAATATTAATATAACTCAGTGATGAACTGATGGTCCAAGCTCTGTCTAGTTTCCGAAACGCCACCATTTTTTCCTCCTCTGTAGCTCTGTTGCAGATGTATCTGAACACACAAAACAGAAGATCTCTCTTAATGAATCGAGATGAAAAACGGAATAAGCAAAATAGAGTCTGTAAAATGAGTTACGGCTTGTACAGTTTACCTCTGTTTAAGTAGATGGAGTTGTAATGAACCTCTGCCCAGAAGCTCAAGAAGATCACTGCAGACAACAAACAAGCAAAATAACATCACTGTAATAACAAATTTCGGAAAGAGATGAAGAAGACAAGCAGGAAGTATAGTGGACTAAAAACTCATTACCTCCTTTGGATTCTTGGGAGGTTGGAAGAATTTCAATATAACATGTATTCTTGAATGATGTTAGCACTACTATTTTCACCCGATACTGCAGATTCGAAGTTTCACCAAACTGTTTAATTATGGAATGATGAAACGCATAAGAAGATCAGTTTAAGTTTGAAAATATATACCGCATCTGCAGCTGCCTGTAGTGTAACGTGATCACCCCACTCGCCGCTCCTGTTTCCAAGTTGAATATAAGGCTTTAACAAAAGACGTGGTTCAGAAAATGTTGTTATGGAATTTCTAGGAGAGAAGATTTTTACCGAGACATTTTCTTTAGATACTCAGAGAAGTTCATAGGAACGTATCCTTCATAAGAGTCTGGACGAGATTTGAGCTAAACCAAGAGTTGAAATATTGCAAAAAAAAAGAGTTGAGTACATATAATTTATGAAAGCTTCTGAAGATTCACAAAGCAGAAAGATCATCAACCTGCTTTACGATTTGTCTTCTAACGTGTTTATGACGATCCGCGGTTTTGTATAGTTGATCAGCTAAAGCGCGGAACTGGAGAAAAGCAAATTCAAGGTTCAAGAATGGTCAGTAAAGTCTAATTCTTCCAGACCAACTCTGCTTATGGAGATGAAAATTAATAAAATGTAAAAATTTACCTGGCAATTACCATCCCCTGGAACTTTGACCTCGGCGAAGTCAAACATCTCTAACCTGAAACAATGAGAAAGTAATGGAATCAAGAATGGTTTCTATATAATAGAAAACATACATGGAACAGTAAAATATTACATACCTATTCCGAAGTCTTTCATGATCTGAAACTGCTTCTTCTTCCGGAGGTATTTCTCCGTTTATTTTCGGTACATACTGCATTATATATTATCATCGACTTGTCAGATTTGGTATAACATACTGACAAGAAGTAAAACATATTGTCTTTGAGCACTTACAGGAATGGGGACCATTTGATTTAATCTCCTTCCAAATTCACCATCAGCATCACATTGATCTGATTCCCACGAGTACACATACTCATCCGTATCACTCGGGCTTGAACAAGAAAAGATATTAGCCGAATCATCGCTCCTCCCATCTTGATCATTATCATTTCCTACCCATTCTACAACACCCAAAAAAAACACACATCTGTTTGTAATTAAATCCCCATAACATAAACCCACATGAAAAAAAAGAACATAAACCAATGGAAGAGAGCCTGTTCAATAACCTGAAGAGTAATCCACAGTCGATTGATCGTTCCAACCATATTCGTTATTATTGCTATAGTTGTTAGTATAACCTTCTTCTTGTTGATGTTGTTGTTGTTGTTGATGATGATTAGAATAGTCGTTACTCTCTGCAATTTCAAGCTGCAAAAAATCGTCTTGGAGTGTTCTTGCAATGATCTCATCGTTATCTACATCGCTGCTACTACGATGATCTTCATACTCTCTGTAATACTCACCAGTCTGATGATGATGATGATGGATTTCATCTTCCTCGTGAATCATCTCAATGCCATAAGGAGGATACGTGTATGGATGTGGACCAAGAAACCATTCCACAATACTTGTGTTCTCTTCATGTGACACCATACCTGCTTTACCAAAAAAAAAAAAGAGAACGTTATCAAAAAAGGTTGAAACTTTTCATCAAAAATCAGAAAGTCTTATCCATAAACAAATCAAAATACACTAATTCAAAAACTTAATAAACACTCCAAAATCAAAGAAATATTGACCATTAAGTTGCGTAACTCTCGGGAGACCTCTATGAAGGAAAATTAAACAACAGAGACTTTCCAACAAAGAAGAAATGTCACAACTCTCAGAATTCTCCAATCAAACTAAACTATTAGACACAGCAACTAAAGTCATCAATATCAACATCAAAGCAAAGAAATCCAAAATTAGAAAGTAGAAAGCTTTTTGAAAGAGCGAAGATGAATAGTCAAACACAGAGACGAAACAAACCAACTTTGGAGAGATTTAGAGTGGACTCGAAGAACCAATTGAATCCTTAAAAGCCAAAAAAAAAAGCAATCAATAGAAAGGATAATGAATCGAAGTAGATCTGAGAGAAGAGATGGTTTTGAATGGAGGAGAAGTAAGTTAGATCAAAGAACTCACCTTTTCACACTTACTAAATCTCTCTCTCTCTCTCTCTCTCTCTCTGCAACTTGAAGACGGGAACTGTTTTTACTAAAAACAGACAACTTTTTAGAATTTGACGAGGAAAGATTGAGAATTTAGGTTGGAATTAAACATAATTCAAAATGGGTTTTCTTTCCTTTACGCACTTTCTCTTCTAAAAAGACTGAATTTTTCTTTTTATTTTTAGCAGGATGATGAGCCCAGCAAAAGGATCGAGAATGATTCGAATAAAAATAAAGTTCTTCGCTTTTTTTTTTTTGTTGTTGTCTTCGATTCGAGAAACCCAGAAAATAAAATAAAAGAAAATGAGAAAACGCGCAAAATGCCACTCAATATTTATATGAATTTCTGGGGTTTTAACTCGTTGGTCATGAGAACTTGTAGCCGTTGGATCATTCATACGAACGGTCACTATTTTATTAATTATATTTAATTCTTTTTCTTTATTCTTTTTTGTTGTACTATTTTGTTTCTTGTGAGGCTGTAAGAACATTTTCCAAAGAGGCCTACCAAAGAAACATAATCAACTTGATACTTAATTATATAATCTTCAAATAAATTTATAATTACGTACCCAAAAAATCCTTGATTTATTTAAAATTAGGGAGCGAAGAATCTAGTTTTAATTCTAATTTATTTTTCTTATTATGAACCGAATCGAAGTGGAATCTACTTATATAGATCAAGTTTTATTGTGATTATAGTTTTTTTCAACCCAAAAGATTATATACTCCTAAATAGTTGAAATGAGACGGTGATAAAATTACTTACTGTATTTCTATTATTTTTTCATAGATACTCACTCATAAATGATGAGTCATGGTTTTCTTTTAATTTGTTAACATTTTCGGCTCTTTACCAAATCCCAAGACGATCAATTAATAGTTAAGGAGCATTTAAGGAAGGATATTAACATGCAAATGCAATAAGTAACTCAGAATCTATATCGTAGTGTTAGGCTTAAATGTTGAAAATTTCTTAAAGAGGCAAATGGGTCCAATAACACATGGCTGCATAGTTTGAAGTTTCCCCAATCATATCCGGCGCGAATAAGTAAAATAAATTCATTTTTTATCAGGGTGAGAATTCCACGTGGCAACCACTAATTTTTATTGAATTCCAAAACCATCGAATTCAATTCTATCAGGCAGCCCCCTTTCTTGAATTAATTAAAATTCACGCAATACTCATCGACAAATTGTACATGTATATTGTTTAATATTCTTGGGAACACATAAAAAACTAATATTCATTTTGTGTTGCTAAAGTTTCGTAGGTTTTAATAAATGAACTAAGTTCTATGTTCTGGCGGTGAATTATATGGATGCTTTTGTAAATTGAAAAGAATGAATTGAATATTACTTCTAAAGTATAGGCTTAATTTCATGAAGCCTAGATTGACAAATTCATGCTGTATGAGTCTATGAGATCTAATGAGTTATATTTAAGTAATATAAAAGGTATTAAGTAATATAAAGGGCTAGTCGAAATAAATTAAAGTCAAATTGTTTGCAAAAAAACAAAACAAGACGAAAATAGTCAATTTATTTTGAATCAGCAAGTAATAATACAGCATATTTAATTTTTGTGGCATGGGTCATGAATGATTTGAGAAACTCAAAAGCCAGTTCTTGGGTAATTAAATAGAACAAAAAATTAATTTTGTTAGGTAGGCAAAGTTTAATCAAACGCATACGTAATGATGGTGTGTTTTTTACAAACGCTAGTCGTTGTGAAGATTATGCTGATGTAGTCTGTAGTAGTCATCAGCGCCACTTTTTTTTTGTCAATCATCATATCTGCATCATATATTATATGTTACATGTCAATTATCGAATATTATAACTAAAATGGTCCATTTCAAAAGGGCCAATGCATAATTGAGAACCAAATCTATTAATGTATTGTTTCTTATCAACTCTATGTTCAAACCAACCATGCCATATAATACGTAAAGCTAGTTAGTACGTTATTTATATGCAATTCTAAATATGACAGAATAATCAAGTGTTTGATTTGATTATATGCTAAAGAAAGTACTGTGAGTTTAACGTGCTTGCATAAGAGAACGGTTCGTATTATCCAGCATATATAAGAAACCGATACATGCTTTGGGAATTGGGATGCAGCAAGGGTCGATTATGCATATATACTATAACTGGTGCTAAGTTTTATAACTGAGTTTGAATAAAATGACTAAAATATACATTATGTTTTAATAGTCTGTAACTTGATCTGATATCAAAATTTCCTTAACTTAACTATTAGTTGACACACTGATATCACTAGCTCTCGAGTGGTTTCTTTTTTCACTGTTATTTTACACAAAAGCAAGCATACTTGTTTTCTACACCAGTTAAGCTATTTATAGTTTTAATTGCCTACTATTCGCTTTCCAGATTACTTTTTTTCTAAAATTCTTCTTCTGTTTTTTTAAGAAGCTATGATAATTCTACATAAAGCTCTAAATTTAATGGCTTCCCCTGTTTTCAGCCAAAATCAGTGCTTCAAAAGTCAAATTGTTTGCCATTGTTAGTACACATGAGTTAATGCAATCTTATAAAAAAAAAAAAAAAATTAATTGATGCCTCTTTTTCCTTCTGTTACTTTTATTTCAAAGTATTCTTAAACGTAGATTAAAAAAATCCTATACGAATCTTCTTCAAATTTAAACTATCTGAAATTCTGAATATGATGATATATACTACGCATATGAATCATGCACGACCCTCTCTCGACTTGATCCATAAAAAGAAGATTTCAGACGTTTGTTAGTGTACTGGACTCTCAAGTATCAACCTTTATGAACCTACTTACTGGGCCTTGTATTGGAATATTTTCCGCTAGTGTTTTTTCCATAGAAGAAGATGAATTTGAGACATTGAAATGCTGACCAGATATAATAACTTCGCTTAGTTAGCTAACATTGAAGATTATGCCAAAAAAGAGGACAACTTGGGATGTTTTTAAAACCTTGTATTATGCAGATTATTTGTTAAAAGTAATTGTTGGCTATAATGTAATTTATAATACAAGAACTCTGTAGATCTATGTTTCTTTAATCTCGCAAGAAACTATGTGTTTTTCTTTTTTGAACTCAACTGGCCAAGCCGTACAAGTTCACATTTGTTTATCTTTGTCCCAACAACAGAGCAGAACAAGTGCTCTCTTTCTTTGCTTGTTATGAAAGTCTCTCACGAATCCTCTTACCCACACTTTTGGAGATTGAAACCCTTTTTTGCGTGACAAAATGTATTAAAGAGTTGAAGATACAAAATCATGAATGTTTTGAGTTTTGACTCACTCACACACATTACCCGAGCAACACCACGTGTTACTAGTGTCTTCGTTTACTATATATGCTCATTACGGAAACGCCACACCCACATTTAAGTTACAAATATCAAATTAACAAACACAGTAAAAAAAAAATGAATTGGTTGAATTACAGTAGATAAGCAAAAGTTGTATCCGACTTTACCCGAATCAACAAGCTCTCACATTCTTTGGGTTCCATAATTTTTCTAACCAACCTCCTTCGCCACCATCAACAACCTTCTTGTTCTTTTCTTCCTCGTCTCTAGAAGCTTGTAGACTCCTCAGTGGAACCAGCTGCTGCTTCTTGCTATCATTTCCAGGCGAAGAAGATTCCACAATCTTTGTCACCATCTCTAACACCTCACTCATCTTTGGACGTACCTTTGGATTCCTAGCAAGGCAAAGATTGGCTACAACCGCTAGTCTCTGGACTGGTTTGACCATGTATTTGCCTTCGAGCCTCGGGTCTATTATGAGCCTGAACTTCTTTGTGTCAGTTAAGTACGGTCTCACCCATTCTAGAAGCTTCTGCTCTCCTTTAGGTCTGTTCCGGTCTAGCGGCCTCCTTCCTGTAATGAGCTCATAGATGAAGACTCCATAACCCCACACGTCGCTTTTCGATGTGAGACGACCCGTCTGGATATATTCAGGAGCTGCGTAACCCATTGTTCCTACTACCTGTTAAACCCGGAAAGAAACAAAAAAATACAACTTTCTCGATATGGCGATGATTTATATTAAGTATTAACCAAATCAAGTGAAATGTACGAAAACTTACACCAGTAGAAACATGGGTTGATCCTGGTGAAGGACCTAAACGAGCCAAACCGAAATCCGAAAGCTTTGCTTTCCAATCCTCGTCTAACAGAATGTTCGAGGACTTGAAATCACGGAAGATTATCTACAAAAAAAAACAAAACTGATTTTAGTTAACTGATGAAAAGATTTGGATGAACTTGAGAAAACCAAAAACAGAGGACTTGATAGTTCTCTTACTTGGAAGTCCATTTCTTCATGGAGGTATGTTAAACCCCGAGCTGCGTCTTGTGCTATTCTCAATCTGAGGTCCCAAGTAAGTACAGTCGGTGAGCGAGGAGCTAAATGGAACTCGACGCTTTGGTTCGGCATATATTCATAAACCAAAAGCCTTTGGATTCCACGTTCATCGTCTTCTGCACAATGACCCAACAGCTTCACCAAATTTGAATGCTCGACCACCCCGAGAAAGTTCACTTCCGTCACCCATTCTTTATGACCCTGAAAACAAATCCAAAAGTTATAACCATTGATGACCCCACTAGCTACTCTCATGAAACAAAAGATGAAGAAACCTTACCTGTAACCCTCTCTTGCCAAGCTGCTTAACAGCGACTTCGATTTTCTTGGAAGGGTCATCTAAGCTCTTGATTGTTCCCCAGTAGACACAACCGAAACCGCCTTCCCCGATCATAACAGAGCGGCTGAAGTTCCTAGTAGCGGATTTGAGATCAGTAATGGTGAACTCTCTGAGGTTGTTTTCTCTAGGGGAGAAGCTCGGGTTAGAGTTCCTCCCAGTGGAGGATACGGTGCTCGTCCCAGAGCCGTCCCGGGGACTGAACTCTAAACCATTTTTGGTTAATCCACGGTCAGAGAAGTTAGACGTGGGTGAAACCGGTTTAGGGCTCCTCTGTTCGTCTTTCTTTTCCCCATGAGGGAATAAGAAACACTTCATTCTCGTAAAGAGACTAAAACACCCAGACTTCTCCACTGACACCAAACAAAGACACTCCAAAAAATCAGACAACTTGACCACAGATTACAAAACACATTTCTAAATCTGACAACGAACCTAATGAACTAGTTCCTTGTTCGATTCAAACTGATCAGGGAACCTAATGAATTGTCGAATCAATTAGTATAAAGATGAGAGATTGAAGAGAACCCCCAAATTCTGCAACGAACCCTAAATTTCGAGAGAGGTAAAAGACAGACGAAGCTATTGTAACTCGCAAGCAATCGCAAAGTTGGTTCATTTATACTACAAAGAAAGCAAAAAAAGGCTGTTTCCTTTCTTCCCTAAGCTAATCCAGATGAATTCCGTAAAGTAACTTGGAGAAGACTACAACTCACCTTTGAGATCTTTTGAGTACCCAAAAAAACAAAACTTTTTTGTTTGCAGAAGTTGAAACAGAGAAGGAGTTGAGTAACAAAAATGGATTGTGGAGTTGAAAGAAAGAAACAAAAAAAAAACTATGTTTAGGAGGTGTTTGGATCTTATGATATGAATTCGGAAATAAAAGTTGGAAGAAGACGAAGACGACGAACGACGACTAAGAGGAAAAAGAGACGAAGATGAGAGCAAGTCAAACTTGTTGACTCCAAAAGCAAACAAACAGGAAGACGACTTCTTTTTTTAATTTCATCCAAATATATACGGCGACATAATAAACTATTATTATTTGTAAATTAATGCATTTTCTTTCAAAATTCACAAAATTCACGTTTTATGCTGGGAATTTACTACAATTACCAATTTGGTGAAAAATATTAAAAATTTTATTTTGGCGAATATTGTGAAATTGCTTTTTGAGTGAAAATTGTGGTATCGTATTTTTTTTTTTTTTTTGCATGGGTAATCTTACGAATTCATATATTATTGGTAGAAAATTTACCTAATACAAGTCCGAAATATTCGGAGACACATTTGCATGGATCTCACAGCATTTACGTACTTTTTTTTTTTGGATTATACAGAGGTATACATAAATTTGTTGTCTGTCACTAGGTCGCAAACCTTAACTAAACATGATCTCTAGATAACATGGTGCTTGGATTTATTGTTTCGTGAAAAAGATCACACCAATATTCACCAATGGATTCCATTTGCATATTTTTTAATATATGAAAAGGTAAGTAAATATTCATCGTTCCTGTATCTCATCCTTGTAAGGGAGAATTGCGCAACCAAAACACAAAACAAAGTGGCATTCATCACAGCTCAAAGTTGCTAATGGGTCTTTGTCACAAATCCAACAAGGGATGCCAGTGCGAATGATAAATGAAGTACCGGCTATATATATATACAACGTGGCGTCTAGACTCAAATTTTCACAACCATCATAACACACATATTTGAGTCAAGAGTAAAAGAGTTCACAAGAACCATTTATTTGGGCACAAGATGGTTCTAGAAAGTGCATGTTGTATCACACGAGGAAAATATGCACATGCTTTATGAAGACCATATTCACATTCTATATGCTTTACCATCATATTTAGGAAGCATGAACACGTTTGACAAAGCCTTTTTCATCCTACACTGTTTTGATATCTTCATCAAGTCGTGTTGAATGTTCTGAATGACTAAAATGTACTATAAGCCCATCACTTATTTCCTCATATGATGGCTTCATACTTCCATTTATTTTCTATAGTTCTCTTTCAAGTTATTTTCCAACTCACACATTTGATCTCGTCGTACAATTAGATTAACCCTGTCACAGTCTGAAAAACAAGTCTCCGAATTAATTAGTCCTTCCCCATCATATACGATTACGACATGTACAAATAGAATTTAATCCTTCACAATGCTTACGAATTTTGCTACAGATTTCTCAAGATGACATTGATATGTATCATGTATGTCCTGAGGACAGCGACACTTAACCACAATGAACCTTCGTGAAGAGAAACTAATTTGTAGGTTTCTGGTTACAATTAATTGCACGTGGAATACCAGGAAGTCAAATATCGAACGGCGAGGAATGAATCTATTCTGATCGAAAGGCTAATAATAGTATCTCGTTTCCTTAAAGAGAGACGCAGAAGCAATGGGATGAAGCACCGGCTTGTCCCTCAGGGGGGGTGAACTGGCCGTNGAGCCCCCAACAAAAAAAAAAAAAAAAAAAAAAAAGGATACCATTCACTTCAGAAAATTAATATTCTAGTAGCAATTTAGTTATACTCGAATAATGTAGATATGCAATTAATCGATGCAATGGTAAATCCCAAGCGTATATAATTTATTGTTAGCTAGTACTTCTCATCAGAAACATCTAAGGGTAGAAACATCTAAGGGTATCATAGATAAAGATACATTTTTGTCACTCGAGATCATTACTTAAGATCAGACAATTTGCCTTTTTGAACAGGTATTCCGGTTTCAGATTTTAATTAAGGCCATTTATTTACGGAAATCTCTCTATCGTGATTCCTACATGCATGCATGAAAAGGACATGTACACTTATGTATTTTTTTTCTTAAAGTTTCGGAAGGAAACACTTTGGTTACACGATACGTACTACTAATTTACATGTACTGATGTAACTGATCTACATATATATTAATCTATACAACCCTAAGTATCTTAACATTTTTTTCCGTAAAAACATTTCACGATTGTGCGTAAATGTAGATATCCACCATATTCATTTTTTATATATATTCTTAACATATGGTCAACCGCCAATCATATATATGGTTGACAGCCTTTAAGCACTATTAAACATGGTTACGCCTGATGACATGATATGTACAATACTATAGTGGTTAAGATTTTGGTAATCACCAGTGACACATCACGATGGTGAAATCCAGCATTACAAATCGGTTCGGATTAGATAAATTAATTAGTAGTATAATAATTGATGATATTTTAGCAGTATTTTGATTTTGGTAATCGCCAGTGACACACCACATGGTCAAATCCAGCAAAACAAATCGGCCGTTCGAATTAGATAACATAATCAGTTTAACTTCAATTTATTAAATATTTTCTTTTTAATGTGTATATATATCACGAATTCATGTATACATCTTATCTTTCGATATTCTCCGATGGTTGCATGAACAGCTTTAAGAACGAGAGTAACATATCGATGTATGGTCCGTAAGTGGAATTGCACTTTGTCCAAGATCTTATCCCATTTTCACCTCTTTTTAGATCTTATCTTTCTCCTACATTTAATCAAACCGTGGGACCCTTATTTTCACAGTTTCAAAAATAACGCATCTCCTTTTATCAGAAACAAAAATGTTTCTTTCACAAATTTAATTAGTTCTTTGTTTAATATTTTGATAAAAGTTTCCTACTTCATATTAGACAAAATTATATATATGAATTACTTGATATGTGGGTATAAACTTTCAACTGAAAATCAGTTAGACAATGCATAGAATTACCTTAGTCTATAACTCTATCTATATACATTAGATTATGTTATATATTTCTCACTTTATAAAACATTGTAGGGACCAATTAAATAGATATTTGCATGCATATATATTGTTTGTATCTAATTGGGATTAATAACCTTATTATTTCACTTTTAATCAAAGTGGTACCGAAATCATGTCGTTAAATCAGATTTAAAAATAAGAACAAACATGAACAATAACCTAATTAAAGTGATTGTACCACTAAGCAAACTTGTGTATAATTGGAGATGCGTGTACAGCATTTACGGTCTCCAGTGTATATTATGTATATATGGGCAAATACACCCACACACACACAAGTATTTATATATTATCTTTAATTGCCCAATAGTTGAGTGCCAATGTGCCATGCCGATAGAGATATTGTTTGGGTACATGAAGCGATTAAAGACACAAAATAATAAATCAAAAGCAATTATTAAAGAAAAAGTCCATTGGGGAAGGGAAGATGCATTTTCGTACGATTTCGTATGTCAAAGTACAGCATGGCCGTAGTTGACAAAAGAAAGACACATATTATTTAATTTCTAATTCTAAAGTAATTGAATGTCATATATATGATTAGTAATGTTCTAAGTACGATTTAAATTGTTTCTCACCAAAAGAATAGTTTAGTGAGTAGTACTGTATCACTAACAGAATGAAGTAATGTTGTTGTAATATCTATGAAATTCTTTCCGGTTGATTGAGAGCCGAATAGTCGAGCAACCATTTATTTTTATATGTTGTTACTTAGCGTAGTCCTGCTAAAGTACAAGATCAATTCCTCGAATTAATCATCAGGTTCTGGTTAGACATATTAATCTAATATATTTATTGGTAGTACAGTATACTGAATGGAACATAAATATAGTTTGATAACTAATGTAGATCATGTATTATTGCAAAAGACGACAACATGGTCCAACAAATCATTAACTATACGTATTCATGCATATATATATATACACCCAAAAAATAGATATACAGTGGACCTATGTTTGTGACTTTGTGTATATATACACGTACGACACTAGTACCTCCCTACATTTCACCCAAACCCCCGAAAACGTCTCTCCCTCTCTTTCTCTCTCTTTCTCTCTCATCTCTCTCATAATCATGATGAAGAAGAGCAAGCTGATCACAAAGGCATGGAAGCAAATGTCTAGCAGAGTAGCCAAACATCGAGCCGCCGCCGAGAAACCTCATATACCACATGATGTACCAAAGGGACACCTAGTGGTGTACGTAGGTAAAGAAGAGGAGAGTTACAAGAGGTTCGTGATCAAGATCACGTTGCTTCACGATCCTATCATCAGGGCTTTGCTTGATCAATCAAAAGACGAGCTTTATGATGACTTCACTTCCGGAGATTCTAAGCTCTGTATCCCATGCGACGAAACTCTCTTCCTCGAGGTCCTCCGTTGTGCCTCTCCCCGTTAGTCTTGATCTTGATGAGTCTCTAATTCGAGAAGAGGTTTCTTAAGGCTTAGGTTTTTTGGCTAATGTAAGACAGTCCTTCTGAGATCTATGTAGAACTAATGAAGACTTTTGTAATATGAGCCATGTTTAGTTAGTAGCTGATATAAGCCTTGTTGATTTCATTGCATCTACATATCATAATTTAACTGAAGGAGCAAGATTTGATTTTTCTCAACCGATATGTCGTGATAATGATATTGAATTATCAATGTTTATGGTAATAAAAGGGTGATAAAGAAAACAAAAAAGAAAGCCAAAAAGAACACTCGGGGTAATAATAATCGTTGAGAGTTTGTTGAATCAAAGATACTTGTTTTTATTTGGAAGAAATCACAAAACTGAGGATGGCCCAATATTAATTTAGTTGAAGTCGGGCTTCTCAGGGTAAGTGCAGCCAGATCTTTGGATCACCACGTTCGACGCGTAGCATCCGGCCTTCACGCACTCCTCAATCGATTTCTCTTTCACCAACTGTGACATGAATCCTCCCACAAATGCGTCACCTGTGAGAGAGGTCAACAAAAACGGCAGTTAATATTCATTATTATCTTACAATGAGAAGCTAAGGTTTTGTATCAAAATTGAGAAAGAAAAAGGTTGCTTGAAATGATAAGATAAGGATCAGCTCGTTCTATAATCATGTCCATCTAGTAAAGTAAGCCAAAAATTTGAATGTAGGGGGTTTATTATTATTGAATGAGTACCTGCACCGTTGGTGTCAACAAGCTTCTCCTTTGAGAGAGGGATCACAGGGTATTTCGTCACCTTTCCATCTTGAGCAACAACCACTGGGTCTGCGCCCTGTGTAATCACGGTGGTCCTCTTGTATGTTCCTGTGGCCTTGGGAAGCTGTGAAATCTTGATGGCTATTTGCTCCACATCTTCGGTCTATTTATTATAAACATGTAAACAAGTTAATTAATATCTCTGTAATATAGAAACGAAATAGCTTGTTGAGTTTAGTTGTGCAAGATAAATGATACCTCCCAGCCATGAACCTTGGAGAAGGTTCTTGCCTCTGTCTCATTGCCAAAAACAAAGTCCATGTACCTGTCCCAAGCAAAATACATTTCAGTACATACTTCACGCAATCATAAAATGAGTGATGGATTAAAAGATTAGAGAATGCTTACGGCAAGAATTTTTCCTGCACATCTTTGAAGAATTCGCAGATAAATGGAGCAGAAAGGTTCATCGTGAACACCTGAAGGATAGGTGAATATGTCGGGGAAGTTAATATAAGAAGCACTTGTAAAGAAGTAAAAGATTCTGGTGCAACAGGGTCTCATGGAATGGAGGACCACTAATCTTATACCTTGTTGTTAGCAGCAGCGTGCTCAGATACCAGCTGAATGGATTCAGGGGATACTGTGAGGAAGAATCCAGCAATGTAGTAGAACTTGGCCTTCTCAACTACCCAAAACATATTTGAATCACAGATATATCAGGTAATGAAGAAATAATACAGAAGTGTTGAAAAGATGAGACGATAGGAGATGAGTTTTACCCAATGCCCAGTTTTCAGGCTTCTTCAGGTGTTCAACCTTGTAGCAGTTAGCAGCTGAGAGATTGGCAATAAGCGACCTTTCTCCACCAACAACACAGACACCGCAAGTTCCAGTAGGTGCTGACTCATCTTCATAGTAGTGAACCTGATACAAAAAGCATACTGTCATGTTAATACACCTTGATTACAACTTTTCAAATCAGTTTCAAATCAGACAAAGTGAAAAGCAGGTGTACATGGACTAAAACAGAAAAGATGAAACCAGAGAAGATAGGCTTACATTGACACCAGCTGCGGTAGCATCTTTCTTCATTGCCTCACCGTATTTGTCCTTTCCAATGGATCCCATGTAACTGGTTGCCCCAGGAATTTGAAGCATCCACTGCAGCGAGCAAGTAAAAAACACCCTTTAGTTAGCAGTTGTTCATATTTCTCATTTAAAAAAAAAAAAAAGGTATGAATAAGAAGGCAAACGAATCTACCTGAGCCACTTTGATTGAGTTCTGAGTAGCACCTAAGAAAAAAGAATCAAATCACGAAGATATCATCACCTTGTCAACAAATATGCGAGTATATAAAAAAAAAAAAGCGGAAAAGATGAATTACCTCCGGCAATGTATTCAACATTGAACTTGCTACTCATCTCATCGTACCTATTAATAAATAAAAAAACAAAATACATATTTAATAACTCAGCAACTAAGTGTCCAACAACGAATTTGGACTCAAGAGTGTCAAAACGTAGCCATAAAAGATAAAACAAGTGATATTAAGATGATCAACATTATAGATTACAAAACCTAATCTAACCCATCCAAACATACAAACACTATCAAAATCATTGCGGTTTCCCTTGTCAATCCATGAAATCAGACTCACTAAACCAAATCAAAGTACTTGTAAAACGAGGTTAATCTGATACGAAACGCAGAATCCTTACATGGGCAAATGTTTCTCCTCAGCGAGAATCGCATTGTTCAACTTGACGTCGTATCTGCTCACCATTTACAAACATTAATCAGAAGACGCTTCGAATGTAGATTTACAAATAAATGAAAAGAGGGATCTGAAAGTTAGTCTTACTTGGTGAGAAAATCCTCGTCGACGACGGCAGAGATGTCGAGGAGTGGGTTGCCCATTCCGAGAAAGATTCCGTCGTAGTTAGTGGAAGCCATGGTGAATCTGAGAAGAGAGATGGGGAAGGTTTAGATTCAGATCTGCTTTTTATTATTACTGGAGAGGCAATGCAAGTTTAAGTGCTCACTCAAGCCGTCTGTTTATAACCAAAGACCTCAGCGCAAGGTTGGTACACCAACGACAATACACTATTATTTCTCTTTTTTTTTTTAACAAAAATATATATTATATTTATTTAACTCGTAAATGTTTATTGTGTGTCGGTAGACTCTGCTTCTTTTTGTGGGCCGAGTAATTATGCCATTTCTTTCAATTTTATCAACCAATTTTTTTCACAATTGAAATTACTTATCATATTTTCTTTCTCCGAAGTTATGTGAAAGGTAATATTTCGAAAACCAAATCTATTTAACAATATCTCCATGTCACGACAAAGTATCACGTTTAACAAAGAGAAGATGTTTGTAAATATCCAAACCAATAAAACAAAACTCTTCTCATCAGATTTCAGAAACAAGACATCTCTTTCCCTGTGTTATGAATCTTGCCTTACGGCAGAGAGAGTTTAAAAACACGTTTTGGATGCAGAAACAAGCAACTTTCAAAGGTAATAAAACTTCATCAAGCGGGAAAAGCCAATGCCTGTTATTTTTTTTTTATTCTAATCGTAATCGATAAACAAGAAGAATTTTTTAGAGGCTTAAAAAGGCCCCCAAAGGAAATATTCGATAAAGAATGGAGATTTTACGATGTTCAGAGATGGTCACAGATTGCCTTCGTGAATTCCGTGGTGGTCGAACTCCCACCAAGATCCGCGGTTCTGTATTTCCCCTCCGCTATGGTGTTGATGATTGCGCTGTGGATCTGTTCTGCTTGTTCGTTGAGCTTCAGGTGTCGTAACATCATCACTCCACTCAGAAGCAAAGCTGTTGGGTTCGCCAAGTTCTACATCATCACCAAAACAAGAAGAAGACCAAATTAAAACAAACAAAAATAATCGTATACCAAAGCCAGTTGAAATCTAGTTCATGATGAGACTAAGCATCTGACTATGCTACCAACTTGATCAGCTTTCTTACGACAAGAGCTAATGGAGGTTTACTTGCTTGCTTCGTAGCAGTGATAACACAATATCATGAAACTGGAATTATGAATTGTTTACCTTTCCAGCGATATCAGGTGCAGAACCGTGGACTGCTTCAGCAAGGGCTACACCATCTTCTCCGATATTACAACTGCGTCAGAGATAATAAGGCTGCCTTAAGTTAGTTTAGCTCATAATCATACTAAATAACTACCATTCAAGATGAAGAATCAAATGTTTCACCTTGGAGTCAATCCTAGTCCTCCCACCAAACCAGCACACAAGTCGCTGATAATGTCACCGTAAAGGTTTGGCATCACCAAGACATCAAACAGTGCTGGGTTTTTCACAAGCTGCAGGCATCTCACGATTATCATTCACATATTCCACACACACAAAAAAAAACAAGAATGGAAATTTTCAAAGTAAAACAATTGGAAAACGCAACTTGAAGTTATTACCGCGCACAAACTTAATTAACAAAAGAAATGGTAGTTAGTTAGTGTCGTGGCTTACCATCATACAGCAGTTGTCAATAACAACCTCCTCGTAAGTTATCTCGGGATACTTCTCAGCAACCTCACGACAACACTGAAAAAGAAAAGAAATGAAACATGTCTCAGACACTAATAATGATTGCTTGATGTCCTTATAGGAAAAGTGTTGAATGCAATCTGGGAGCAGACCTTGAGGAAAAGACCATCAGTTTTCTGCATAATGTTGGCTTTGTGAATAGCGGAAACTCTCTCTCTGCCATGAGTCTTAGCATAGTGAAAGGCATACTCTGCAACTCTCAAACTCGCCTGACGGGTAATGATTTTAAGACTTTCCACCACACCTCTAACAACCTATTTACGATTCAAAAAAAGAAAAACAAAACGTAACTATATCAGAAAACATTCACCTGAAATGGTTAAAAAGAAAGGAAAAAACAAAGTAAACCTGATGTTCGAGGCCACTGTATTCTCCTTCCGTGTTTTCCCTGATAGTGATGAGATTAACATCATCGTAACGAGTCTTGTATCCAGGAAGACTGTAGCAAGGTCTAACATTGGCGTATAGATTCAGCTCTTTCCTAAGAGTGAGGTTCAACGAACGATGACCTTTCCCGATTGGAGTGGCCATTGGCCCTTTCAAACCAACTTTGTTTCTACGCACAGATTCAAGACTTTCCCAAGTCAAGAAACTCTGTGTTCTAGGATCTATCTCCGTGCCAACATAGTGTTCTTCCCAATCAATTGGCACACCAGCCGTTGTAAACACCTGCATCACCACCAATTCGCATCACCCATCATTATCAAAACTCCCAATTCCAACAAATTTTCGCAACATAAATCCAAAATTAAAACGGACCTTTTTGACGGATTCAGCGATCTCAGGACCGATCCCATCGCCAGGGAATAAGGTTGCGGTGATTGGAGTGGTGGAGGAGCAGAAAGCCCTAGCCACGGAAGTGCCCGCACTTGAGCTTGAGTTCACACTCCCAAGGATCTGGCTCGATCGGCTCCCGATCAGCCGTCTCGCAAAGTTTGCTGCCATGGTCATATCTCTTCAAGCCACCAAAAGGACGCACCAAAAAGAAAGTATTATTCGAGAAAGAGAGAGAATTTTTCTGCGTTTGGACAAAAGTTTGCAAAAGACGACTCTTTACAGCGAATATTTCTTCTTCCGTTATAAAACGCCGCGTTGTTTCTATACACGTACTTAAGGAAAACGGCATGAAGTAAGTACGCTAAAATCCAAAACGGAATGAGTGTCTTTTTACAAAACTCTGGCCCAATAGAGAGATTGTATTTGTTTCAGCATTGGCCCAATAACAACTGTAAACATACTTCATTGATTTATTGAACAAAATACTACGACAAGTTTACGTCATATTACATCATCTCGTATCCAAGACAACATTTGCTAAACCACCGGTGGCTTTTCTATAGTGTTTTGTGGCGGTGCAGGTGCCGGCATACCAGCCAACGGCGGTCCGTAGTGAATCTGCGACATACCTTCTCGCCGCCCGACTTTTCTTCCGATGAGATAAAAAGCGATCGCAACGATCAGAAGGAGAAGGATCGCCGGAAACGATATATAGATCACATAACCCATTATATAGTTGCTCTGCTTGTTGCTTTTCCTTCAACTTTAAGGATTTAAGGAACCACGAGACGATTCGAGAAGATTGATAATAATTGGCCACGTGTCAGCCCCAATGTGATAGCCACGCAATGAGACCTTGTTTAGGGAGATTTAACCATTCAAACTGACGAACTTTTTTAATGATTCCGCATCAAATTACACAAACCGGATTTGGTTTGTAGCTATTATGGTCCTATATGATATGTATATATAACATAACATTACAACCAAATTAAGAAGAGAAAGAAAAAAAAGAAGAGCGGAAAATTCTGAAGCAACAAAAATCCATTTTTTTTTTCCTTTTCTTAATACACAATAACGAAGCAGAGGAGCAATCAAAAGCAAAAGTTTTGATTCTTCGGCTTCCTCTCGACGTCTCTTTGACCATCATGAGAGATTCAAATGTTCTTCTTCAACCCAGTGATCCGTATGCATTGACGTTCTTTCTCGAACCGGGTCCATCCTGATTCATACCGCCCGGTTTACTCGATAACCGACGCTTATACCGCTTCAATACGGAAGCCAAATTCTCTTTCCCCTTTGGGAAAGCTACGTCTCCTGCAGCTGTACCTGTCCGGCCTTTCCTACAAGAGATTGCCATTTCAACGTCTTTGATTAGATCAAGAAGTGTGACTGCTGTTGTGCATTTGCCTTTGGCTGGTTTTGCAGCCGGAGGTAACATTCCGTTAGAAGGTGGACTCGCTCTTTGGTGGCTCGCCGGAATCTGAAGGCAGAAGCACGGTGTCATCGGTGTCCGCAGCTTTGAGAACGCTGGATCAATAACTCCCTGTTGAATCATATTTTAATCCATCATAAATGTGTAAAAAATACAAAGCTTGCCGGTTTAAATGAAGAGAGAATGTGCGGTTTTCTTTTACCTGAAGGCGGTTGAGTACGTAAGTGTACTTTCCCCAGAGCTCAGGCCGACTCTCCATGAGAGACAAGTCAAGCACACGGTGAATGCACCAAACTCCAAAGCTCACAATCAAATCAGCTCTCCAAACGCAACCATCTCCACAATTAGGAACCGATGAAATCAGAGGCTCCCCCATGTGGCCCACTTGGTTTATTTCTCGCGTTTCAGCTTCATAGATAAATTTCTCTCTAGCAGCTACCTTGTCAATCAGTTCTTCATCGACTCCATCGCTTTGCCCAAACAACCATTCGGATCCTTCCAGTTTAATAAGCTTTAGCATACAGTGCCTGAACGACTGAAGAAGCTTAGCCTCTGCATCGACGGTAGAAGCATTGTTGTCTATATTTATAGGATTTGATCTATTCCTGACTTCCTCACCTACAGCACCATTCCTCTCTGCTACACCAAACTGCTCAAAGGGCTGTCTGGACCAAAGCGATCCAGTCCCTGTTGTTGCACTCTGTGGCAACGTATAGGCATCTCTGTACCCTCCTCTTGACTGAGAAATGTCCTCATAACCCGAGGCTACTCCAACCCGTGAACCCAAATTAGAATATAGCGACGATTCATTGCTTAATCGACCATAAGACGCGCTATACCCTCCTCCTCCTCCAGTTGATGCATCCCAGTAACCGCTCTTGTTGTTTGGCAAATGCATGTTCCTTGCGGACATAGACAATCCCGATATATCTGGCATGCTACTGTATTTCTTCTCATTGGCAACTACGGCGCTTACAGAATCGGTATTTCCAGAAGATGGAACACCGTAATAAGATCTTTCAGGTTGTCGCGATGTGTTTCTAGACCCAGCAAAATTCTCAAACCCAGGAGCTGGTCCAGGGGTAAGACCATTCTGGGACTTCTGTTTTAAGGCTAAAGCCAGTTGCTGTGTATAGCTCAATGAACCAAGGGCCATAGGTCTAGATGTTGGGATCTCTCCACGGGATTGTAAAGCCTCAAGCCTTTCTTTTGCCAAATTGTCAACATAGGACTTAATCTGGTATCCATGAACTGTAGCTGGTTGTTGATGTTCCCAACCCTCTGAAGATGATGGAGCACGCAGGCTAGAGTATCTTCTCTCACTCAATTCATAAGCATTGTTATTGGTGGTGTTACTATATGCAGCCAACATCTGCATACGGTTGACCATTGGTGACGGTGATGAACCTCTTTGTAGTCCATATAAAGAATCGATACTCCCGGGTGTCCTCTGCTGCTTCAGTGAATCATATAAACTCGAATTCATCTGTGAGTCCAATCCCTTGGTAGTTGGTGACATGCAATATCCACTGCTAATGTCCTTTACAAAAGAATCCACTTTCACAGAAGAGGCTGACTTTTGATCAGCGCCGAGCAACTGATCTAGTTTCTTTGCCTTGGCTTCAGCAACTAATTGCCCATGAAAATCATATAAATGTCCCCAAAACTCGTCGAGGATGGCAGATAAGTGTCGTCGAGCAGCACGACCCAAACCTTGCAACCGTGAAAGGCTTCCGGTACCACTTCCCCCTTCCTCGCTTCTCCCACTTAGGCTGCGGAATGAAGGCGGACCGTCAGATGCAACACTAAAGTTGCTTGCAGGGGAAGCTTTGGTAGGTTCTTCTGTTTCCCATGAAACTCCTTCAACATCCTTTGCAATGAACTTGATATTATTCTCCATGCTAACAGTCTTCTCCACAGGACTTGTAGGTTCAATCTTTGCCATCTTTGTTTCAACCACCAAATCCTTGTCAGTCACCTCATTGATCACCGTTGACTGCAATACTGACTGTTCCTTTACATCAGAAAATTCCCCAAGACTACTAGCTTGAGAGGAGGATAATTTCACCTCCAACTCGCTTTCCTCTAGAGGACTCGAACGGATTTCTTGATCCGTCATTAGAATGTTATCTGGTAAATCATAGACCGAGCTAGTGACAGACGTAGTATCTAACTGATCCTTTACCCTGCTTTCCATCTGCACTGCCGATTCTTCTTCATTACGCCTTGGTTCAATCCTTCCAGTTTCCTCTTCTTTACCAGATGGATAAGATAGAGCATTTTGGACATCCATGTTCCATATTTGAGCTTCTACTCTGTTACTGGCAGATTTCAGCGGCGTAGCTGCAAGCCAGAGCATCAGGCATAAGGATGCACAAGACGATACAAGCAAAGTGGTGTACTGAACAGAGGTGCCCATCACGGTATTCCATCTTAAACCACCAGCCCAGTCACTGTTCCCAAATACCATTTCCACAACGAAAACAACATTCAAACCCAGAAACCCCAAAAACGTTGTAAGTGCAAGGAACTCGCCAACCTGTGGAATTTTATGGACACCCATGATTTGTCTAGACGAGGCAATCCGGAACAGCGGTATTACAGAGGACGGCAGCATCATCGCCACGAGAACCTGGGTGAATATAAGTAACTGGTATATCCCGTCTGCGCCAGATGTCCACACACAATAAAGGGCAGGAGCAACTGCAAGAATTCTGATTGTAGCACGATGAAGCCAACCGGGTATTTCTATCTTCAGGAAGTCATGCAGGACGACCTCTCCACCGGAAGCCCAAGCTAGTGCGGTGATTTGACTAGAGAAGAACAAGAGCATCAAAAAGACCAACGGAATGAGTGGACTCCTAAATACCTGTGCTCAACAATCAAGAACCAAATAGTTAATAATCAAGGGACATATCCGAAACTGTCTCCCTAAAAAAATGAATTCTAGATTAAAAAGAAAACCGTCAGAACAAACCTGCTCCATCAGTGATATGGCGTCCTGAAAAGTCAGTACCACAAGGCCAGTACTGTGGAACACATTTGCTGCTGCATTCATCAGTACATAATTTACAACTGCAAGTCCGCTGAAGACACAAAAGATGGCGAACAAATGGTCTTGACACAAGCTGCTCTTGTCGCCATCTGACGAAGATGTACTTTCCTGCAATAAAGCGTTCACTGCTTAGTAAGATTATTGTTGCTTAATACAATTTTATTGTTGCTTAATAGAATTAGAGAGAAACATAGAAAAAGAGAGAGGTACCCCAACAAAATAAGAATGGATATAAAAATTGTGAGGGACGACGCTTGCTCCAAGAAGACCCATCAGTGCGAATGCGCTTTCTCCATTTAACCGAGTTAACATTCCGTTCATAGAGAATGGGATCTCCGACTGACTCAGCAAGACACCAGAAACATATACAATTAAAACCAGGCCTGCCGAGCAAATGGATACTGTATTTGCCATTCCATTTTCCTGTAAATTTTGAATGCACGTCAGCTAATTTCCAAATGATGCTACTTAAGAAGCACGGAAAATAAAACAGAGAGAAGAAGACGGGAGACCAGTCATACAAGGAAAGAGGCGAAAAGAGGAAAGAAAAATGCATCGATGGCGGCTAAAAACACTCCAGTAGATAAGTCAACCCCAACGAGAAGGTTAAGAGCATGTGCAACACCCACAACCTGTTTAATTGAGAAGCTCGAGTCAGAGGACTGGAATCATTTTCCCATCAAACATAGATTAAATTACAGCAAGGAAAAGATTGCAAGTAACTACCATGGTAAGGTCGAGCAGAATTGCAGAGAATTCCGCCTGAATGCCCAGGAATATGCACGTCCACTTGTCATACTCTTCATTACAGATCTGTCCCAATAAAGAACATTTAAATGTTAGAGAAACAGGGAAGGTAGGGGAGAACAGATGGTATACCTGCAAAACTTACGAAACGCATAGTAAAGTTCATCCCAAAAAACTAGTATAGCTAAAAGCTCCGAGACCAGGAAAAAATGCAGAGAAAGGAGAACAAATACCTGAGCTAAGTTTCTACCAGTTGCAACGCTTATTCGAGCTGCTACATACTGGCACAAGATGGCAGCAAAATTGAAGATGAGAGTAATAGCGACCAAGTCATACCCAAAACGAGCACCTCCTTCGATATTTGCAACCCATTTAGCGGGATCAATATATCCGACAGAAACCAAAAGGACTGGCAGTAGAGCAGGAACCACTCGCTGGATGAACCCTAGCTGAGGTCTCACATTCACAATTTCAGCTTCCATCCTAACTCTATCCGAAAATATAATTTACTCAAGAGGAGGATTCGAAGTTAACACTAGAGATCAGCTGTAGTTAACTCGCCAAGTTATATAATTCACAGTTGTTGATCAGAAACACCTTTTTTCCCCCTGCCAAATTAGATTCCCTTCAAAGCCCATACAGCAGATTCTTCTGTCAGATTAAAGGCACTCTGCGGTGGTCGTCTTTTACAGCTCTGTACAGTCTTGAACTAATAATAACCGAAGGTTCCTCTAGTAAGCTCCTTTAAAAGTTAAGTTAAGGACCTGACCTTACTCCTGGCAGATTCAAGGAGAACTAAACCGTATTTTTTTTTTTGTTAATCCTTATTACAAGAAGAAGATGAGCTAAGTAGGACCAAAGGGAGGACGCCCTAAAAGAGCAACCAAGAACAGAACACAGACTTCCATATGCTTAACCAATACGGATATTTCCAAACCATCCGAAACAGCTTCACAACTGAAACAACAAAAAAAAAAAACTTTGGTAAAGTTTCAGCCTTGAGAACTCGAGAATCGATCTTAGCAGTAGCAACGGATAAGCTCAGTTAATGGAAAGCGCCTGAAAATTAGCGAATCCCAACACAGTAAATATATATAAAAAAAAAAAAGAATCAGGTATACAAAGCTTAAGAGAATCGTAACGCTGACGAAAAGCTACACAAAAAAATGCAAAAGATCCCGTATGATCTACGCATTCAGATCTTCAAGACGGACACCAACAACAAAAAAAAAAGGTCAACACATAAAACAAGTACAGTAGAAGAAAGCTTGAATCTCCTCCTTCCTCCTCCTCTTCCTCCCAATTAAATTAATTAATTAATCAAAAAAAAAAAGAAAAAAGACAGAAACAATCTTCGCAACCACAAAGCCTGTCTGAAAATGGACAGAGAGAGAGAGAGAGAGGAGAGAGAGATCTAGCTGTAAGTAAGTAAGTAACCTCGGATACGATCCACCTCATGAGAAATTATTAAAAGCTGAAACCACCAGAAAACTCCCCATTTGCACAGAATCCGAGGCAAAACAATAAAAACACACTACAAAAACCCATGGCAAGGAATAGAGACAGTTTAGGGTTTTTGGTGAGAGAGGGAGTCGTCACCTGTGAAATCGCCATGATCGCAAGTGTTGACCTAATTATCCAGTGGTGAGAGAGGGATGTCCTTAAACGGATCTTCAAACCCCAACGAGAGAGAGAGAGAGAGAGAGAGATTAGAGAAGACAGAAACAAAAAAAAAAAAAGGAAAGAGAGAAAGAAAGAGCTCAGTTCCGTCCAAGAGAGAGAGAGATAAAAGAGATCCAATTTCAATATATATTATATATAATTTACATATACATATATATGTGTGTGTATCTATATGGCTCTGAAGGTTATGGGTGCTTGTGCCACCTTCAAAGAGAGAGAGAGAGAAGATTTTTTTATATATATTTATGAAAGAAAAAACATAAAAGAAAGTAATATTCTTTTTTCTTATGACTTACAAAAAAAAACGTCTTTTTAATTAAATTCAGGTTTACAAATATCTTTAACCCTTTCTTTACTGTATTTGTTTAGACTAATCGTTTGTTTTTGATTCCAAGATAAGTGGACTAGAGAGATATTGTTTTTTTAGTTCTGGACCCCCCTTTTTCTCTCATTGCATAGGTAATAATAGCATCAAAAAACTAATATACCTTTTTTTAATAACATCTATTAAAGTACCATTTTTCAATTGCTAAATCAAATTATTTGTCCTTCAGGCCCATCACAAGAAGAAAAACAAATTATTATAGACACCTAGAAATGTTAGTTTCAGGTATAATAGTATCCGTGTTTTACTAACATGAACATGAATGTAACTGTTCTAATAATACTTTTTTCTATTCGGTTTATATAATTTATCAAAGTAAATCGAAAATCTAGTCTGAGATCAACACAATTAAACTCCTCCTAGTTACCAGTTTATAGTGCGATTTACATCTTCATTATCTCAAGATCACTGTATTTATGAGAATGAGAATCATTCGTCGCCATAAGCCCTTTATCGAACTGCTATTTTGAATGTTAGTGTAAAAAATGAATCTTACAAATGTAAAATATATACCGTATATATGATATTTGAAATCAGAATGCTTGAAAACATTATGTTTTATAAAGAGATTGTACATTTACCAATTTCATATCTACATTTCAAAACTTCGACTGGGAAATTACGTTATTTGACGCAGCTAACAAAGGTTGCCGATACACAGAGGAGTTACTGAAGTTGTTGACAAAGAAAATATGGAACAATAAATGAGAATGTTATTGCTTGAACAGAAGAAAATGAGAATGTTATTGCCGTCCATGAGTATATAAAATCGGGAAGTAAAACAGGACTGGACATTATACTCCACATAATACTAAAAATAGCATGTACTTATATGGCAGGCTTTTATGTATCACTAAAATAGATATCATAGATGTTACCGAAAACCAAAACAAAAAAAATAGATATCCTATGTATATATGTATTTAATTATGTCATGTATATAGATATATCAGTATTAACTGCACAAGGATTTTGTTTAAATTTTGTAAACATGTTGGTGGTTGTTGAAATTCGTGAGATTTTTATTTACGGTTATCAATAAGCCGTTTACATACGGAGTATTAGTATAGTTAGCCTTAGAGGATTGGAAACATTTTTTTGCGAGATATCATACCTCATAACTCGTTTACAGCAGCTGGTGTCATAACTTATAACGTTTGGAAAGTAGAATGAACAAAAAAAAGATGATATTTCATATTAGACATCATTATTCAAAGTGTCATGTTTCTTGTTATATTTTATCTTTTCATTTTTAGTTATTTTATAATTGTTTTCTTGTCATTTGGTTTTAATCTATTGAAAATTAATTTTTAAACCTCACTCACATAATACGAAACAATACTTATGTGGCATAATTATTTTGATAACTTAGATATTTTTTCCCAGATTTATGTATGATAATTAGATTTAAAACAAAACTATATGTGTATATACAAATACGGTTTTAAATGAAAAAAGGCTTAACCAGATCATAATTAACTAACTTGAACCGGACTAACGAAACAACAAATTAAACCAAAAACCAATGAAAGAGGGATTTCTCCTATTTTAAATCAAATATAATCCACGTGTTCCCAATCATCTCCTACATCAATGGAAGTACAGCTTGGGCTTTCGTTACTCATACATTGTACCTTACTATTTTTCCCAATTTGTTTGTTTTCCGCGTTTTTATTTAAGTTGTCACTATATATTTAACTTACTCATCTCTATCCAATATCCATGCTCTTGAGAAACTATATACACACACACACACATATATGTACATTGGATAGGAAGCAAATTAAAACACAAGAAACTAAAATTTTGCATCAATGAAAAGAACATGGGCTCCTCCCAGTCCTATGTTAATGTACATGTTCAATGAACCATAACACAGAGACCACACTTGTTATATATTTATATATATGTATATGTATATGTGTGTGTGTATGTATTCATAGTATACACAGATTTTCTTGTCGAAAACAAACAAAAACAATAACTACTATATTGACTCAACAAATGAAAATGCTTAAGATTGCTTCTTTCATTGGGAAACCATTAAACCAACAAAGAGGAACGTTTTATCTAAATACCGAGATGCAATAACCGAAATTACGAACAAATTTTTTTTTGCGGTATTTTCATTTGATTTTCAACAAAAGGAGTTGGTATTTTCAACTTGACTATATGAGTCTATTTGTAGTCCCATACTCTAGCGAGTTTTTTTTTTTTCAAACAAAAACAATTCCGTACCGATGACCAAAAGCAATTATAAGTGAATGAATAAAAACAAAGTGAGAATTCTTAAAAGAGTCATATAGTCAAGTTTCAGTTACATATGGAATTTCTAATGTCCAAAAGAAATTTAATTGGAGATAGCTTCATGTTTTGACCAATAAATCAACTTCAATTATTTATTTTGTTATAAGGAAGTTTTAAAAGCCTCGGTGATGTTGTTTGGGCAGTTAAGTAAGCGTAAACACCAAAAAGGGAACAAAGCTACATGGTACAGATCATCCATCAGCTTAGAGAATCTTTCTTGTCTCTCTTTTTTAACTAGATTGTGATCTTTTGGGCTTTGTGTCCAACTAATTAATTATTATTATCCTATTAATAAATTGGATTTTGTAACATAACCTTTCATTAGTGTAAGAGACAATTGAAATTATTTTCCTTCCTGGTTCACTGAATCTCTCTTGGGCTGAAAACACATGGTGGGTGGATTCATAAGAATTAGAGATTTGATAATTTACTAATTAACCTCGAAACAAGAGACGTCAGTAACAAATCAGACTCGCTAATTGTTCAATTAATTGGTTCGATTCAACAAATGTTTTCGGTTAATCAAGTGGCTTTTCTTTATTTTTTTGGTTATTAGTTTTTAGTTTATTAGAGTATTTAAAGGATATAATAAGAATAGAATCGATTCGAGATGTTTTAAGCGGATACATATATATAGATATTAATATTAAACAATTTGATATTATATTATGATTCTATTTATATAACTAAAGATTGGTTGGTCAGGACTTGTGAGAAAGTCAGTCATTCAATTATTTTGTTTTTATAATCGATTTAAAGAGTTTATAAAATGATAGCAAGATTTATGGAGCATAATGAATGATAGTTACAAGTGGTTCTAGTCTGAAAACATTGTTTATGTTGATCAATTCTAAAGATTATATGTTATTAACAAATTTTATTAATTACATATTTCAATGATTCACTCATTAAAGGTTCAACCACAATGCAGTAGTATATAATTTATAGTATATTACAATGCATGAACTGGAATTTCATATACTACGTGAACAAAATTCAGAAAACATATTTACATTTCGTGCTTTCTAGTTCAATCCAAATTTTGATTTCCCAAGAAGCAATCAAATGTTGAATCATCGACAAATATCAAATTGTTCGATATGGATCGTTTAGGAATTCAATTTTTTGATGCATCGATCTAGTTATTTTGTTGAGGCACGTAATCCTGCAATAAACCAATCAACTTGGTCAGTATTGTTAAACCAAAATCTCTCTAATCCGACCAATTTTACACTTTTGTTAAAAAATAAATTTCTTTACATATTCTATTAGTGGCTTGTTTAGGGTTAGTAACCTCTATAGGTTTACCTCTAGTTTCTTAAACAAGTCTTTTGCGGATGACGCGGATACAATGATCTGTCGAGCGGCTGGAAGTATAAATCCCTCCTCGACGGCTTTGTCGATGAATGATAGCAAAGCATTGTAATATCCATCGACGTTTAACAAACCCACCTGCAATGGACAAAATCTCAAATATATCAGTTAACCATCAGTTAAGTTAGGTTTATGTCTTTATATACATACATCAACTGACCCGGTTTACATACCGGTTTATCATGGATACCAAGTTGTGCCCAAGTTATAACTTCAAGTAGCTCCTCTAGTGTACCATAGCCACCTGATGATAGTGAGGACTCGCTGACTTGGTCAAGTGGCACAAATTGTAAAACTTCGGAAGATACATTTTTATATTTTCACTTTCATTTTTGACCCCGAGAGAAAAAGTCAACATCTGAATTATGATAAGTACCCTTCTCTTCTCTGTGGTACTTTTAAAGTCAAAGGTCAAACGTTTGTGCACTAATGATGATCACTACAAATTGCTACATAGTTACCAGTTTATCCCTCTCGGAAGATTCGCTCTCACAACTTTATAATAGACTTTACAAATAATACGGGAAATACCCAAAAAGAGAAAAACAATATTATGCAATAATACGATATTCGTAATTAATATCAACATTAAAATATCTCAAATTGGATAAGAAACAGGTGTCCCTCGTCGACATCTAAAATTTTCACTGCTTTTGGATGTTGATGGTTCAAGAATTTTCACTTTATTTTAAAACTATTTATCGTGATTCTTTTAATTCTTTGACTCCTGGGATCTTCCACATATCATATCTCAACCACATGTTATCATAACGCACTCTTTAAAGAAAAGTGTTTTGTATAATGACAAAACAATATTAAAGCACTAACATTTACATAAATGTAGGAAAAAAGCACATCATCACACATCTAACTAATTAACTTTCAAAATATTCAGCGAACACTAACAATCACGTATCTTTTCTTCTATAACTAAGGAATTCTGGACCTAAATGCAACCTAATGTTTTAAACACATAGGTTAATCTAACACCAGTGGCGGAGGGAGGTGGAGAGCAGGGGGGTCAACTGACCCCCACAATTTTTAGGGAAAAACAAAATTATGCATATATTTTAAATGATTTTTAGTAATTTGATTTGAAATTTTTAAATTGACCCCTTTAAAATAAAATCAAATATTCCATTTGACCCCTTTGATTTCAAAATCAACCCTTTCTATTAATTTTAAAATAAATTATTTTCATTTTATTTTTTTCATTTTTCCTTTGGATTTGATATTTTAGTCATAGTATATTTTTATTTCTACCACTTTTCCAGCTCTTTCTATCTTTCTTATATATCAATTTTCATTCATATCTAATTATTTTATTAGTTTTATACCATATATATATAATACACTATATATTTAGATAAATAAATATTTTAAAAATCAAAAACAGCATCCTTCATTCACTAATATTCTTCTAAAAAGTAGATATACATAAATTATATAAAAACTTAAAAATATTCATATATCTTATTCAAAAGTTAAATATTCTAAAAATAATTAATAATTATATGATGTATAAAAAGATTGATATTATTTTATGTTTTAATTATTTAAATTTATTTTTAAAGGTAAAATTTTTAAAAAAACAAAAAATAATTTAATATTATTAAATAATTTTTTTAATATATGACCCCTGTCGAAATTAATCCTGGTTCCGCCACTGTCTAACACTATCTTATAATCTAAATATCTATTATAACAATGATTACATTTCATTTTCGGGTTTAATGGTACATAGATAAACATGTGAATTCGAATCCAAATACGAATTCCAGTATTGGATTTAAATTCATAAGGAAAATAATGTATATTGTTACGAGTAGATCAGAATCGTACATCGTAACTCGAAATTAGTGACAAAGTTTTCACATATGAGTTATCAAAATATAGAAGTTTTCATAAATGAGTTTATTATTTGTAAAAAAGACAAAAGAGAGAGAGAATCGATTACCAGGCAGAGCAATGAAAGCATCAGAATGCTTAGCCATCTCAGCTTTTCTCTGATGCATGTCTGCAACTTCCCTCACTTCTCCTATTGTTTCTCCAGTAATCTTTTTTGTTCGTGAGAGAGAGACAAAGAGCATTATTGTCTTGCACCGCCATTATAATTATTCCTATTTATAATAAAGAAGGCAACTAATACCTCTTGCAGCATGAGGAGCTTGGGGATGACTCTACATCATAGGATTAACAACCATACGTTTAATTCATCATCAACAAGGAAGAAAAAACGATGATGTAATTATAATGAACTTTATTAGTATTACCCAATAACATGACGACCACCATCATGAACAGCTTGAGAGACCAGACCCATCAAACCTATGCTTCCTCCACCATAAACAAGATCAATGTTCTTTGACACCTGTCAATCAAATTTGAAAACCTAAACTTTGCTTATATCTTGTCTTTGATTTGTGCCAAAAAACAATAACTGAAGTCTAAACTTTTTTATTAAGCAGTAATTTTATACTGACCCATGCTGATTTTTAAGACCCTCATGATGTTCTTCGAGATGCTATGTATGTATAAATAAAGTAAAGTTTTACACAACCAAATATTGTCTATAGCCATGAAGAAATTTCAAATAAAACATTTTCGTTATACACAATGAATTTTTTTTTTCAAAAGCAAAAAGATCTCATCGGTGAAAACTGAAAAAAAAACAAAAAACTAATATGGGAAAAGAGATTGTATGCGTTATAGTTTACCAATTCTTTGCCTAAATCAATGGCTGCATCTTGATAACTAGCTTTCTTGCCATTGCTACTCCCACAAAAGACGCAAATGCTCTTAAACCTTGAACTCTGTTCCTTCGTCATCTCTCTGATTTTCCCCCCTTCATCTTCCATTGTCAAAGTCTAAACCTTTTTTGTCCTCTATGTTTGTTTGTTTCTGGTTCTTATGAGAGAAAAAAAATGGAATTATAATTTTTATAGACAAATACTACAATTTGTTAGCTCTCGCTCTCTTCTTCTATCCAGTTCTTTCTATTATAGCGTGGATTCTCTTTCTTTCTGAGATAGAGTTTAATTAGGCACGTGAGAAACGTGGTCACACGTATGTACCACTCTTTAGCCTTGGCTTTTTCCTTCCTTCACCAAAATTCTAACTGATAGCACAACTCCAATCCTCAAGTGGCTTTTCTCTATTCTCTCTAAAACATTTTCCTTTTTTGTCACAACCTCTTAGTATTATTTTCGTTACGTCCTTTTTTTTTTCTTTTTAACTTTACATCCTCTATTTGATCGGTGATTGTCTATATGACAAACCCCCCATTCAGACATCACATTCTTATGATTTTTGTTGTTGTTGAACGTCACTTGTTATGATATTGTTCCTGATCAATAATACTAAAATTGCAAGTAGACGGTTGTTTAGGTTATTATGTAATCAATGTTTTGTAGGACAAAATGTGAGAAAACTGAAAAATGTCCACATCAAAATTTAGACTAATCCTCATAATATAAATAACGTGTAAGCATATAGTTTCTTAAAAGTTGTACATTTCTCCGTATCCCCAAGAATTTAGGTAGCTATCTGCATGCCCCGAAAAAGAAAGTATTTACTATCTCGTGATAAACTTGTCCTTCTATTCATGGTAATAAATAGGAGTTTTCTGTTCGGGATCTGGATGGCCGGTATAAAGCTCATGACTTTCTTCTAATGTGTGTTTCTTTTGTTAGTGCTTTTACTTATACTTTGTTAGACCAAATACTCAATGTTGGTATTTATTTGTTGTGATATATTTGATATATGAAATTTGTTTTTTTTTTTTTGGGTTGGAGACTTGGAAAGCCTATCACTGATGCATGACTGGTCTTGGGCATAATGGTCTTGATTCCCAAAATTTAAAAACTTAATCTATATTGACTAAAGATCTTCAAAGTATGAAAAGAATCTATTAAACTTTTTATTAAATTATTTATAGTTTCTAAATTTTTGGATCGGCCTTACTGATATGGTCAGAGAAACAAATTAACAGTACGTGAAACTGCTCTAATTTCATGGTGCGAGAATGAATACAAGACTAGATTTTTTTCTTCATAAAATTCCACATCCTCTTTAGAAGAGAAAAGACACACATGATCAAGTTTTTTCAAACAAATATATAGAAAATACTAACAATTCAAATTTTTTCAAAAACAAAAAAAAAATTAATTTCTAAATATACGAAGATCATCATTCTGTTTACGTGAAAAATGTGTATTTTTGCTTTTAAGTTTTAAAAATAAATAAATGACGGGGGATCTCTCAATTGTAAATGAAAAAAAAAAATGGAGTAAATTTTAATCCATAATACAGCAACGCAGCATGTCAGTAACTCAGTATGGGATCAAATGTGTTTCCAATAATACGACAAAAATAATATGAAATTTTGTCGCAAAATAGTAACTGCTACTACAATTTACAATAACCCCATTTTCCATATAATGATTGGATAAAGATAAGCATAAATAGCAGAATTAAATCAAAGCGGATTATATGTTAAAAACAAAAGAAAACAGAGCGGATTATATAACTGACATACGTGGCAGAATGAAAGCCGGGTAGAATTGCTAATTTATTAACGCGAAATCTGTCACTATGCCATGGGTGGGTGGGTCTTGCTAAATTATAGTGTCACGTTAATACGACGGATTTCGCTTTTGCCAAAGCAATCTGTTGTCTCTCCTAATTCCTAATCCAAATTTGTCATTGCACAAACAAGATGAAACATATATCGAATGGTAACATATTGATTTGAGTTTGACATTCAAATCCCCTCATGCATGCATAATTAAGTGTTGTTCAGATTTGGAACCATTTTTTTTGCCAAACCGATCACATGATCGAAAATCCAATTGTTGTATCTTTTCTTATTACCAAAATCAACCTACTTTAAATAGTGATCCACTTGATTATATAGTTGGTCTGGATCGGTTTATCTATTTATAGAACAAACAAACCAGTAGTCAGATCGGGTTTCCACCTACTTACTAGTTGTAAAACCTTCTGAGTTCTGACTATGGACCATTCAGCCGACTTTAAAAAGTAGTTGGGTATAAAGTAACGAATAAATATTTAATAAGTGTGGAGAAATATAATAAAAAACACATATATAAATTTTAGATAGTGGAAAGTTCGTAAAAGCTCCAAAGACAAGTTAAAATTTAAATGGGAAGATCCTTATCCTCATATTTGAGCCTTTGTGTCATTGTGTGATCTATCCTCAGCTTGTTTATCTGATAAAAAAAGATTATTCCTCGAGATTATTATATGACATACATAGAGTAATCACCAATAAATGTAAAAAACAAAACGATTGCTTTCTTCTCAATCTAACTATTTTTTTTGTAAAACTATCGCGTATTCTAGTGTCAAGTGTCAACCTCTATCGTCAATCCTAATACTTCTTTCTGTTTTTATTTTTAATCGGTAGAGATCAGGAGAAACTAAATATAATTTTTTAAAAAAATTAACCCTAAATACGTGTACATTATATGAGTAAATAAAAGATAGTTTTTTTTTGTCCTTTTAAATGGTATATTAGTTTATTTATATATTTACATTCTATCGCAAAAAGAAGGACATACCTAATAGGCTAACACATTATTTGGGCCTGTGGCCATTACCTTAAATTGGGTTTACTTAGTATGAAAACGAGTGTCTTACTATGTTACATATGGGCTTTTGGACCCAAAGTGTTTGATCAGATAATTCAACAAATTATTATAATTTGACCGGTCAATAGCGTAATTTCCTGATAAATTGGCAAACTTCTGTACCTGTAAATTAAAATACGTTGGTTGAGATTTGAATTTTGAGACATATACATATGATATCGTTGGAAAGTCACCGAAAAAAGAAACAATATGATTCAAAGACCAGTCATTTTCCTTTACCCAATAACATCACTATATAATTGCAATTTACAACAATCGAATTAAATATATAGACTAAACGAATGGGTAAGCAACATGTTACTGCAAAGCGAGTTTTCACAAATCCAATATTAGTCTGGTAGTTTTGTTCGGGGGGTACTGTATGTAATCCCATAAGCCGTTGATTACACAGTAATTCTTTGAATTTTTTTTTGAATGAGGTAATACCATAGAATTGAGGATGTTATATATGTAAAACAAACGTTATAAAAAAGCTTCATCGTTGTTGATTTCGAGGGCTTTTGGAATGACAAAAACAAGTAGGGGGTAAACGAAGTTGGAGAGACTTGAACCGAAATATTGAGAATTTTTAATTTTTCATGGTAAACGAAAAAGTCAAAAATATTAATTTAAAGCTCAGATATCAACTTCGAAGGTACTCCATATTATTAACAAACGTTACGCTGATTCGCCAACGTCTTTCAGAAAGTTGCTTAAAAGCCTTCTTCTTCGATTGTATGTTTTTCAAGTTTTTCTTAATAATCTATTTTAATCCGTTTTTCACATTTAAATTTTTCATTCTAGACATCAAAGATTATTTTTATATATTTTGAGAGATTCACCAACCTTTTGTGCGCTATGACACTATATAAGAATTTGTAACCAGCCATGGTATATTCAATACAGTCTGTATAACCACAAGCAATAAGAGATTTAATACAAATTGAACTTATCATTGCATAAAACCAGAAACTCAACCGGAAATGAAGATAATCCGAAACCCGGGTTTTCTCTTTCTCTTCTTCTATCTTCTTGGGTTTCTTGGCGATTCTCCGGTGGATGCGGCGGTGAAGAAGTACCAATTTGATGTACGTATTCAACTTCCCGGTGAAAATAAACCGAAAAACAAAATAGTGGTTTAACTAAACCAGATATATATTTTTGAGTTTATACTATACATGTAGAATAGTTATATAATGTTTGCAATTTGGAACAGGTTCAAATGAAGAACGTAAGCCGGTTATGCAATGCTAAACCGATTGTCACGGTTAACGGAATGTTCCCTGGACCAACGGTCTACGCAAGAGAAGGTGATCGAGTCATCATTAACGTCACCAACCATGTACAATACAACTTGTCCATCCATTGGTAAAGTCTCTCTTTCCTACGTCTCAACTCTCAGACCGGTTTAGTCGTATCTTTTGTGAACCAATAATTAACGGTTTGTTTTTCTTCATAGGCATGGGCTTAAACAGTACCGGAACGGGTGGGCGGATGGTCCAGCATACATAACTCAGTGTCCGATGCAGACCGGACAGAGTTATGTATATGATTTCAATGTGACTGGACAGCGTGGGACTCTCTGGTGGCACGCACACATCCTGTGGCTACGAGCCACGGTGTACGGAGCTATCGTCATCTTGCCTGAACCAGGAAAACCATATCCCTTCCCACAACCATACCAAGAAACCAACATAATCCTCGGTTAGAGAAATTTAAATAAACAAAACATGTAACAGTTTGGTCTAATTCACCGGATTTTTCGTTTCTCATTTCCCCGCGTTTTTCAAAAATCTGATTGTAGGAGAATGGTGGAACGGAGACGTTGAGACGGCAGTTAATAAAGCCAACCAGTTAGGCGCACCGCCTCCGATGTCGGATGCTCATACCATAAACGGAAAACCCGGACCGCTCTTCCCGTGTTCCGAGAAACGTAAAACAAAATCTTAACCTGTTTTTTTTTTAAAACGGATCGGATCTTTTTTAGTTAAATAATTTGTTTTCTGTACAGACACATTCGTGGTGGAGGTGGAAGCCGGCAAAACATACCTTCTAAGGGTTATCAACGCGGCGCTAAACGACGAGCTGTTCTTTGGGATTGCGGGCCACGACATGACCGTTGTGGAGATCGATGCAGTCTACACCAAACCGTTCACAACCAAATTTATTTTACTCGGACCAGGTCAAACCACAAACGTGCTGGTCAAAACCGACCGCTCTCCAAACCGTTACTTCATGGCAGCTGGTCCGTTCATGGACGCTCCAGTATCCGTAGACAACAAAACGGTTACCGCCATTCTTCAATACAAAGGCGTACCAAACACGGTCATACCGATTTTACCAAAGCTCCCTTCGCCTAACGACACATCATTTGCTTTGGACTATAACGGAAAGCTCAGAAGCCTCAACACACCAAACTTCCCGGCTCTTGTACCTTTGAAAGTCGACCGGCGAATGTTTTACACGATCGGGCTAGGCATTAACGCGTGTCCCACCTGTGTGAACGGCACGAATCTCGCTGCTTCGATAAACAATATCACCTTCATTATGCCTAAGATCGCTCTCTTGAAAGCTCATTACTCCAAGATCCCGGGCGTTTTCAGGACGGACTTCCCCGACAGACCACCTAAACCGTTTAACTACACCGGTGTGCCGCTAACGGCTAACCTCGGTACATCTACGGGGACTAGACTTAGCCGAGTTAAGTTCAATACTACCATTGAGCTCGTTTTGCAAGACACTAATCTCCTAACCGTTGAGTCACATCCTTTCCATCTTCACGGCTACAACTTCTTCGTGGTTGGAACTGGTGTCGGAAACTTTGACCCCAAGACAGATCCGGCTAAGTTCAATCTCATTGATCCACCCGAGAGAAACACAGTTGGAGTACCCACCGGTGGTTGGGCTGCCATCAGATTCAGAGCTGATAATCCAGGTATGATCTGTCAATGCACACATAAGAATGAGAATGATCATATATGATAAGCAGATCAACTGATCAATGCATGTGTTGTTGCAGGTGTTTGGTTTATGCACTGTCACTTGGAAGTCCACACAATGTGGGGTTTGAAGATGGCTTTCGTCGTCGAGAACGGGAATACACCTGAGCTTTCCGTTCTACCACCGCCCAAGGATTATCCGGCGTGTTAAGAATCTCATATCGGAACACATTTACTCGCTTCTTCTTCCTATTTGTTTTAAGTCGCTAATGATATTCTTTGTTGATTGTATTTCCCTTTCTGTTTGTCTGAGATTGTTTCCTGTGGGGCTGAACAACAACACCCCGAAATTTGCATAAAGAAATGTAAACTAAATGTTTTCCAACAAGACATTTTGATTATAAGAACCTAAAACCATCAAATCTCTCAGCCAAGTACTAAGTGAAAGATCGAAACTTTTGAAAAAAAAAGGAGTATCGTCAAGAATAAGACAAAACAGAGCTAATCTGTTTTGATCATCGAGGTTCTGATCTTTCTACCTAAAGTGAATAATTAAAAAGAGAAGATAATACTAGTAGTTCTGCCTTAAAATGGAGTAGTTTGATCGACCCGTTCTTGCTAAATTGCTGGCTTCGCTTGATCTTTCAAAAGTTAGTATGAAAAATTCATAAATTACACTTTCATGAATTGGTAGAATATTGTTGTATGACATTCTTACTAAAGCCCAGTAGTAGAGTAAAAGATCAAATCAAAGTCAAGGACAGAGAAATTACAACTACACAATGACATGAAAATATTGTAGTTCTCAATTGTTTTAGATAACCTTATATCAACAGCTATAAATGTAAAACACGATCTACAGCCAAATAATCAAGGACGCATAAATATATGAATGGCATGCGTGATTCAATCTAGCCTTGTTACAGCTTATTATCCCAAAGCCTAACAATTGCAACATTCAAAGAATCCACTCTTCCTCTCTATCTGTCTACAAGTTGAAAGAGAATCAGACGGTTGATCTATACTCAAACCCTGTTCCTGGTTCTTCAGTAGAAGGGAAAGCCTCCAATCCAGTAACCATGGCTGCAGGAGGGCCACGGCGGCACCTCTGCTGCATCTCTTCGACAGCTTCAGGTGGTCCAGAGAAGAGTGCTTCCACTGAACCATCCCTGCGGTTCCTGACCCATCCCTTTATCCCCAGCTGCTCTGCATTCTCAACGGTCCAGTTTCTATAACACACTCCCTGCACTCTTCCCTTAATCACTATCCTCACCTGCACCACCAACGATTGACATCTTCAGCCCATATCACCAATACTATCCGACGGTTAAAGCTAGATATCTATCTAATCAGCAAAGTCATCGACCGGGATGGTGATGCAAAAGACCATATCGCTCGAATAACTATTAAAACAATGAGCAATGAGTTTCAGTTATAGAAATTAGCATGTGATCTTTGCTTCTCACTCTTTTCTTTTGATTGGTCTCTCTCAAGTATGAAACTTTAAATCGCCAACATTGGAGATTAGAATCTGAACAAGCAGAGCATAGCATAAAACCTCAATTTCATGTTTTTGTAATCAATGAGAAACAACCTATTTTGTATATTCATAAGGAAACTTAGAAAAATGTCATGAGAGGAAAGTCATCACGAGTAAAAACCCTAACTTCAACCGGACTGAATAATACCCTAACCCACTATCGACGAAAAGAAAAGAAAAATATAAACTTTAGTAACAAATTCACCGTTTTGGAGGAATCGGATTGCTGGGGAGCCCCAGAATCAGCATGAGTTGACATGGAGGACAGAGGAGTAGTTGAGCGAAGACAAAGAAGAGATCGAGGACGACGATCAACGATACAGATGCAACGACGCCGAAACGTAAGAGCAGGAGTAGTCCGATGATGAAGAAGAACGGAGAGGCTACGAAGATTATGGGTTCTCCACAGTGGAGCACAGATATGTGGAAGCTTCCCGAAACTGATTCGATTTCCGACATTCGAGGCCATTGAGAGCATTTGGATTTCTCTAGAGAATAAACTTTTCAGTTAGTTCCTTCACGATCCCGGTTATGTTTAAATATCCGGTTTGATTGTATATTGTTCGGTCTGATCATGATTTTCAACATCCAAACGCGGGCCCATATTTTCTCGATTTTGTAAGGAAATATGATGATAACCAAACTTGCAACAAAATCGTAAAAACAAATATATGCAAAAGTGTGACACCTAATGCGAATTTACAAAAGTTAATGCAAAAATGTTAATTACTTGGGCTTTAAGAGCCCAAATATACCACTGGCCCGATATTTTAGTATTTTTTCTTCATCAAGAGCCCAACTTTGTCAAATTTCTAGTATAGTAATTAATTGATGTAATTTTGAATGAGTATGATTGTAATTTTAAAAATTTGTTCCTGAAAAACTAAATAAAAAGTTACTTATTTCAATAATAAATAAAAATACTCAAATTTGAGAAACTCACACGTAAACGTGATCGTACGTCGGTCCATCCAAAATAACAACTCACTCACATAATATTAAAGAATACGTTTTATTAATTATGAGGCTTTTGTTAGATGTATTTTTCATCATGTTACTTCCTTAATTTAGCTTTAAGCCCTAAATTTATTTAGTAATTTAGTAGTGGTGACATTTAGAAATGTAATTGTGAGTATAGTGAAGTAATTTCGACGTTTAGTGTCGGTGCATTTTACGATTCAGTAAATATCATATGCTATGTGTTCTAATCTTTTCTGTTTTTAATTATAATTAATTATCTCATTTTCAGCTATTTTTATCCTTTGTTTTACTACCATTAGAAAAAAAAAAAAAATTGTGCAGTGTTTAAAGAGTGTGTCTCCCCCAAAGTCCCAAAGCTTTCTTGATATCGGGGCACGCGAATGAATTATCAAGCCCATTCCGAATGCCGGCGGCCCATATTCTCTCATTTTTATAAGGAAATATCAATATATGATGATTAGTTCAAATTCAATGAACATAAGATGAAGAAAAGTTATGTAATTGCAGCCACGACTTTTCAACATTCAACATGTAAAAGAGTAAAAGCAAAGTATAGAAAACTGGAACTGAAAAAGCACATATAGTATTCTTATCGATACATATAAAATCAAGTCACGCTAACATTGAATAAGTTAAGTTCAAAGCGTTTGACAATTTACAAAAAGTAATGGAATAGTCAAATTCGTTTCAAATTTTTTTAGATATAGTCAAAATTCAAATAAACGTTTCTTGGACTATAGTTGCTTCCTCGTGTGATAGAGCGGACTATAGTTAATACGCGAGTCTAAAACCACGGAAGGTGGAAAACATGGTTGCACGTGTGGCTGCGCGACCAAGTAATTTTGAAAAAGTCAGAATGTCCCTTATAATTTTAAAATTATCTTTTATTAATCATACAAGTTGTTACATTTCGTTTCAAGATTGTTGACATGGTATATCGGTTTGGGTTCATCTATATCTATGTTGTAGTCCGGCTCAAGAGATCCATGATACATGTATTGGTATTAATTCCAGTTTTTTTTTTACATCATAGGTATCGAGGTATTAATTATCGTTATAGTATATGCTCATGTGGATATATAGCACCTTCACACTGTAAAATTAGTATATACATATTTATAGATATCAGATATTTACATTGGACGATTTTGGATCTAGAAAATTCATGTATTCACACATAATTTAGATTTTTTTATGGGGTTGCTTGACTGTTTGTACATAAAACAAATAGATATAAAAGAATATGTAAACAAAGAAATAGTAAGCAAATTCGGTCTTTAAAAAATAAAAAATATTAGGGAAAATTCAGTCTTAAAAATAATCGAATATTACATAATACATACTTAAAACATTGACATATACTTTGATCAGGAGAAATTTAAAACAAGATACCCAAATACAAAAACAGATCTTCAATGTTTATACGATTTAATCATCTGACTTATAATTTTTCGAAAAATCAAATAAAATAACCCCCAAGAATGAGGGATAAAACAAATCGGAGCAAAATGAGGGAAAAGGAATATATCCATTTGTCTACAGTCTGCACCTCACATGTAGCGATCACGAGCTATTCTTTGAGTTTCATGGAACACAACTAACACATTAAGACCTTTCCATTTTCGCAATTATATATTCCAGCTGTATAAGTGGACCCTACCGGTGGGGAGGCTCGTGTCGTGTAATCTAAACCGAGACCAAAATTGCCATGTTGGCCTGACGTGGACCGGTCCCATTAATTATAACATTTAAAATGAAACCCCACACCCATAATCATACATCATGATGGCTCATGCTCATTCGTTCATATGATCATCATAATAAATGCCCGTAAGTCATAATAACCACATGTATCAGTGTAAAAGTTTTCGAACGGCATCTACTTAGTTGCCATGTTGATATTAGGATGTCTATTTTTTGCCAATTTGGATATTAAGAATCAAGAAGAAATTAGTAAGCAAATAGTATGTTCAACACAATGGCAGTCACTAATGCAAATTTAAGAAAAGTGGTAATTGTATGTCACATTCTAGCTGAGTCAGAAACACGTGGCATTTTAGTTCATGGTTTTCACCTTCCTTCTCATCGTCATCATTATTCACGGTGCCACTATATTTTTCTTTATTTATAATGTCGCTGACGGATCTTCTTTATTAAATTGCAATAGTAATTTTATATGCCATTATTATATGTATAAGTGCTGGGTTAGGTTTTCGCATCAGCAAATGATTTGGAAGAAGTTTAATATACAATTTATGTTGTTCATATGTTATCTCTTGGTGGAGCTCACATAGAACCTTATAGACAGAAATATTCGAGTTTAGTTTTATTTTATTTCCTGAACAATCATGCAAGAAGTTAATTAGTACACTCAATTTTAGGTATTAGATAAGATCACAGCTGATAATATAGATTGGCAACTCTGTATTATTCAATCTTCAGAATTTTTTTGTTTGTTACTTGAAACAAATCAGATTACGCGGCTAGTTATATGTTTTTATGATTTCTTCTTTCTTTTTATTTAGTAAACAAACACTAAATAAATTCGAATATACTCCGTTTTCTTTTTGGCGATTTGTTGCGTATGACAGCGACAAGGAAACAACATTTTTTCTTGTTTATGAAGTCTGAAAGAATGTCTAAAAAAACTAAAGTTTATGTTATCTGAAAATCAGATTTCTTTAATGAAAATCTCCTACCAAAGAAAATATTAAAGGTTAAGAATTTAGTAATGTAATATAAATATGTCTGCTGACGTACGAAACAGCATGATATGAACCTTCTCGTCTTAAAAGCATTATCGACATTTTGGCGTTTATTAACTAATAATTTTTTTTTTCTGAAATACACACGTAAACGTGATCATACGTCGGTCCGTCTATCCAAATAACTACTCACTCTCTCACATAACCTTAAAATATATCCCCTATATATTATTTAAGAATCCTAAAAAGAAAATAACCTTACCATCATATGTTTATTACATGAATGCCATGATGATGTGTCATCATTAGAGAGATTCTTAAGTCCCAAATAAAAAGAGACTTACTTTACTAGATAAATTACATGTAGTGCCATTATATCTTTTATCATATATAGATAATTTATTCATAATCACTATTATATAACTCAAACTATAATATATTTTATAGACTTTAATTAAAATACATATTATTTATTAATTCGTACATTACTTATTATATATAATTTTAATTATACATCTCAACAATATAATAAAAATTATTTTCTGTTAAATATTATATATTTTATGTTTATTTTATAAATTTTATATGCAAAATATATATTTTTATACAAAATATTAATTTATATTAACTTACCATAATTATCAGATATATTTATAACATATTACTATATTTATTATAAATTTTATTATATGCAAAAATAATTCAAAGATTTATTTGTTATTTCCTAAAATGAGCCAATATCAATATTTGATTTATATGTAAACCAATCAGTACTAAAATTATGGTAATAACCACAAATTTGATTAAATAAGTATATAATAATTTTAGGAATGCTTATTTATATCAATTTAGTAATAAATTCATATATAAATAATATACTTTTTTTACTCAGTGATAAAAAAAATTGAGTTAGTAAATTATTACATATATATAGTGTATATGATCTAATTATTCTACAACTATTAAATTTTTTTAAAAAAAATTTAAGTATGTTTTTAATGCTTTTATTTATATAATTAGATTTTTTTAATAGAAATCGTAAGTTATATGTTCATTCACTGTATTAAATGTTTTTGTAATATATTAATTTCTCTCATCATTTTTTTAAATATACTTTTGAAGCTTTCATAATTTTTATTTTTATAACTTTTTATATTTTAGTCTATTATTTGAATTTTTCCAATTTTATATGAAAATTATATATTTTTAGAGAAAAGATTTTTTGTTGGTGGTGTAATTATTGAAAAAGTACTGATAGATTTAAAAATCAAAAATTTAAAATTATTTAGCTTTAATTATTTAATATTATAATTATCATTATTATTTATTTTTGGAATAACCGTTATAGTAAATCATTTATATAAGATGATAAAATTTATGCAACTAAAAAAAAAGTTCAATAATATCACTAAATCATATTTATATAATCATTTATACAGATAATATAATTTTCAAAATTAGATTTAATATTATTTTATATGATTCAAAATATATATAATAAAATATTTATATAAATATTATATTCCGCGCAAGGCGCGGTTTACTATATAGTATTTTTTATTTATTAATTATGCGTGCCTTTTGTCTTTTGTCATACGTATATATATTTTATTGTACGGTTATTTAAGTTGTGATATAATCATATCATAGCTTAAAGAAAAATTACATCAATAGTCGGTGTGTTGATCCAGAATACTCCCACATCTAAATAATATGATATTAGATTTTAGGGGATTAATAGAAGACATGGCTAAGATTAGCTTAATCTGTCCGACTGTCCCTACTAACTTTGGATGAGAGTGTAAAAGGAATCAACAATTTTATTCACGAAGGGACCGATAACATTTCATTGGTCCGTAATTCATTATAATCATTATATTATTTTCTGGTCATGCAATGCTGGAAGATTCATGACTATCTCCACCGAGTAGTTTTCTTTAGCAATTAACAAATATTCATAATGTATTATTAAAATACTGAAATATATATATAAATTGATATTATATATTTCCAGATATAACAGTGTTGAATGCTCTATATCCAATCTAGTTAAACTAGTCAATGTGATTTTCTGTTTTTGTTTTGTTTTTACAAATTATTGGGATCAATAGTTTTATTCCCCCTTTTTGTTGTTAATCATCAGCATTCAATACTTTCATCGGAAGATCATAACATATTGCAAGTGACTATATTCTGCAGTAGATGAATCATTAATGTACGCGCAAGACATACGACATTTATACAAGAACGATGGATAGTTCAATATTTTCTTTTTGGTCGAAGGACGGCTCGATTCATAGCACATTTAAAACCTTAAAATTGATCCAAAAATTCATTAAAATTTGGTATAGATAACAACACTTACCTCTTTCTCAATCAATGGCGATTTGCGAGAAGTTATAGATTATGAACATAAGAAAAAATTTGTGTAATATATTCACCATCATCCATCATGATCATCACGCAGATATGCAAGTCATACCTACCTAGGAAGATTTTGGTCACACAAAAAAACACGTATACATTTCTTTCCAGTAAATATACACAAGACTGATTAAAACAATTAAAATATACTTTAAAACACTCAAATGACACATTTTATATAATTTAGTCATCATGTCTCTCTTTATATAAATGTAACTATTGGAGAATGCGAATAGTTATTTGTCCCTTGACAATTCTAGCCACTCACAAGTTTTGATGATCACGTCTGATGAAGACAGTTTTAACTCTAGCACAGTTTTCCTGATACAAAACAATTAATACATCTATCAATTTGATCTATAAATTATGATTAATGTTAATAACTAAATTTCAACCTCATAATTTCTTTCACACCTAACATCTATAAATAACGTCTCCATCGACTCTTCTTTTTGGCCTTATTAAACCAATGAGTTTAATACAGTTCCCACTTAATACAATAATATATTCATATATTTTTAATATATATACGTTTTTCTTTCTTATATGTACCTTTGAAATTTGAATGCAAGTTGTATGCGTTTTATTATGTGTTAACTATTATAGTGTTACCCTTTATGGTAAACGAAGAGCTATTATGACCCTGAAAAGTGGGAACTTCTGGAAACAATATGTCATTTGCGATGTGAATTTCTGAAAACTATTGGCAGAAATATCTTACCAGACAAGAGAAGCATACAAACGATACAATCGAGCGGTTTAGAAAAGGCGGCACAACAAAATAGAAATACGCCATAGGGAATAAACAACCTTTAGTGCATATTTCTTAAGACTTTTGATCGACAAATAAAACATTCTACCTTTTTACAAATTTTTACGGCCTTCGTTTCCGAACATTCCAACGGCTTAAAATCGTATCAACCGAAGTAAAATATTATAGTAGTTACGGCAATGACATTTTTGTTTAATATAGTATAAACTTTGCGTTATAAACTCACCTATTCGTAACAAAGACCAGTATGAAATGAATTATTCTTCTCACGTTGTGATGTTTGATTTGAAATGCCGTAATCGCCTCCTATACGACTCTTATTTTTCCTTTGTCGGTTGTACTATCGATACTGGATATACATCTTTCATCTTTACAAATTTAAATGAAACAAAATAAGAAATGATTTTTTTTTTTTTTATATCGAAGGGCTATTCTATCAAATACAAATTGATAAATGATGATATCATTGTATCAATATATGCATAACGATTTACAACGAGCCTTAAAGACTTAGGAGTGGTTGTAGTGATCTTTTGTAATAGACCGTCGTTCCATTTACTCTTTTATTTATGTGGAATTTGGTGGACCGTTCTCTTTTCATAAGTGCGAAAGATGCTTTACTTGTAGAAAAAGTTTGAAATAGCGAAGAGATTTTTTTTTTCTCATTATGATCACTTGAAAATTACATATACAGCACAAAAGAAGTTATTAAACAGAGGAGATCCAATCTTATAATGGAAGAAAACTATATTCATTATTGTCTATAGAGTAAACCAACCAACAAATAAAACCCAACCCACGCCTCTCAAAAACCGGTTCTAACCGGCCAATCTCGCCGGTTTAGATTACCGGACTCGGAAGTTTCCCTGTTTTCTTAGTATTACAATTTTGTCATATCTATCTTTCTCTCCCTATATTTCTTAATATTTACAAATCCCCCCACCTCCATTTCATTCACATAACAGAACAACCATTTGGATTCTCATCACTAAACATCTCAGGAGCACGCATATGAGCATAAGGATCTGCATACCCTTGGTGGTTCATATACGGTGGTGGCGGTGCTTCTTGTCCATACCCTTGACCGTATCCTTGATTCGCATACGATTCGTGTACGTATCCTTGGTTCGTATACGGTTCTTGAACATACGACTGAGATGATTGACCTTGCATCATGTAATGTTGACCGTACGCCTGTCCTGGTGGATAGTAATACATCGGCTGAGGTGGATAACCATAGCCACTGTACTCCGATTTCTTCACATCCACCGTTGCACCACCGTCTCCTCCTCCGGCTGGGGCAACTTCTTTCTTCTTGTCACCACCACCACCGTCCTTCTTCTCTCCGACATCTTTACTATCTTTCTTTTCAGCAGCACCTTTGTCCTTCTTCTCCCTGCCGGCTGGAGCGGCCGGGGCTGCCACGGTGGGTCCGTCCTCTTTTTTGGCCGGAACAACTTCGACGGTGCGTTTAAGCTTATCGTTGAGATAAGGAGTGAGTTGTTTCAAGTCAATGATCCCCTTCACTATGACCAAGTCCTTGGCGCTATCAATGGCGACAGATTTAACCCCTGTAAACGAACATTCAAACATTAATCAACTGTGTAATTAATAGAATAATGAAGCCCGTAGATTAGGCTAACCACTTCTTAGCTAACCATTTGATTTCATATCACTAAAATAAAATAAATCGAGAAGCTACCTATAGGTAGTTCAACCTAATTATAAGGGATATTTAAATCATTTGTTGCTTCCGTTATCTTCCATCACCAACCATATCAATTTTTTTTCTAAAAAAAAATAAATTAATAGTACTAAGTAAAAACGCTTAAAATGGATTTAATTAGGATAATAAACTCACCCTTAATTTTGTTGACTATTCTTTTGATCTTGTGTTCGCAACCTTCACAATGTAATTTCGTCTTCAGAACCACCGTACTCTGCACGACATGACAGAAAATTAAATCAGAAACAAATCTCTGGTTAACTATTTAAATTATAATTAGCGGAACACTTTATTTTAAATTATTTTTCTCAAAAAAACAAAAAAAAAGAGTTTACATCCAATTCCGTTGGATGATTAGAACGAGTGTAAATACCGTAAAGGGTTTTGAAGTGCACACACGTTACAGACCACAAGCAAATGGTACCAGTGACGTATGAAACTTTAAAATATATTTTATACTTTCGCTATCTGACTTTTTAGATAAGTGACAAAAGAGTTTACATTTTCTTTTTTTTTTCCATTTGATTAGTGAGAGAAGAGATAATAAAGAGAAATGATAATTACCTCTTTTGGTGCAGGAGGAGGAGGAGCTTTCTTCTCTCCTTCGTCTTTCTTCTCTCCTTGTTCTTTCTTCTTCTCATCTTTTTTCTCATCGGCAGGCTTTTTCTCGGCAGGTTTCTCATCCGTCAGCTTCTTCTCACCGCCTGAAGGAGGAGCCTCTTTCTTCGGCGCCACGGTAGAGACAATTTCGACCTTTCTCTTAATTCTGTCGGCGACTTTATCCCGAACTGCGACTGGATCTACGTTTCCGATCACCGTCAACTTGTCGGCCTTATAATCAATCTTCACATCTTCCACGCCTGAATGATAAAACAATCAGAGACTCCGCTTTAGGGTTTTTCTTTAACTAACTATCGAATCCCTAACGAATTGGATCGAGAATCGATTAGTTATATACCTTTGTGATGTTTCAAGAGTCGTTTGATTTTCTTCCCGCAACCTTCGCAATGCATATCAAGCTTCATAACAACGACGGTGACACCACCACCACCTTCTCCCTTTTTCGCAGCCGCGCCTTCCACCACCACCGCCTTCTTCTCTCCTTCGGGTTTCGTCGCTGTTTCTTCCTTTTTCTGCAAAAATTTCAGAGTAAATTGAAATTAAGCAAACATATAGAGATCGAGAGAGAGAGAGAGGAGGAAGAAGAAGAGTAACTGACCTCACCCATCGTAGTAGATAGAATCAGAGGTTTTTTGATTTTTTCCTTTTTTAGGAGGAATTTTCGAATATACTCTATGGAAATATTCGAGAGAATATTTTCGTTTTCAAGACAAGAAAATGGGAGAAAGAGGAGGAGGGATATATATAGACCCCAAATGTTATGTATGTGTATGATTAATGCTGATGTGTATGTTATCAAAGATAATGGTGATGATACAAACATAACTTTATTAGGATGATGTGTATATATTATTAATCACATATATACACGGGGTCAGGATTAGTAGGCGAGTTTGTCTTGTTTTCGTGCCGTCGAGTTGGACTCATCATTAGATTGGGCCCTTTTCGACGAGGATAAACGACGGCGTTTTCTTGATAACAAATGACGGCGTTTAAAAATTAAACTTACCTTAACTCATGTAAAACGACGGACCTATTCTCGGCCCATTGAGTTTGACTTCAGTGGTCAGAGTCAGACTCATTTTGCCTTTTGACTCTACCACGTTTTTTTTTTTTGGTTTCAACTTCGTCTCTATTTCCTACTTTCCATTAATTTTGTATTTCACCGAACTTCTTCTCTATAATCTATATATGAACAAGAAAACATAAGCGACTTAAATTCCATAGCAAACTAAAGAATGAATTATAACAAAATATGGTTAATTGTATTTAAAATAATTTCTATACGATAAAAATTCGATAAAAGATTTAAAAAATCTGAAATTTAAAATATATACTTTAACTCCATAAAAAAGTACAAATAATGATTAGAAATGGTTACGTACAACATATAGGATGTGAGAATGTTGATTTCTATATTCTTTTTGGTCCATAAAATCTATTCCCCTTCCATTAAAGTGATTTGCTATTGGACAGTGTTAGCACTATAAAGAATGACCAGAGAAAGACGATGTGAGCATTACCAGTGGAATGACCAGAGAAAGACGATGTGAGCATTATTGGACACGGTTTGGTTTGATTTATTCGGTCTAGTCGGTCCTCAACGATGTGGCCTTAAGTCTATCAAGTAAGTCACTACCACTACCATTAACTCGGGAAACAGAGGAACCGTTTTTTTGTGCCACCATTTAATTAAAATAAAGGGTGAAGAAGCAAAAATGGAAAATTTAGTGTAAAAGGGAAAAATGGAAGTTTTGGGAAAGGGAGGGAGGTATTTAAAGCAAGGGTTTGGGTTTTAGGGTTCTGGGTAGCAGCCGTTTAGGGTTCTTTCAACAATGTCTCAGCTTTTGGGTCGAATCGCTGTTAAGCTCTCATCATCACAGGGACTCTGTTTCAGTGAACTGCGGTCCTTGTCCACGGCGGCGACGCCGTATCTGCTTCTCAAGGAGACCAACCGCAGGATGGCGAGGACACCATGTGGTGGTGGTGGTGGTGAGTTGGTGGTCGACTTGAACTTGTACGATCCGAGGAAAGACGAAATGGTGAAGATACCCGACCAGACTCTGCCGAAGGAGCTCGAAATGTCGATGAGGATAGGATCTTCGAGGGGATGGGCGTGTATGAAGAACCTACGCGACAACACTCTGCGTCTCACAAATATCTTCAACCCGTGTGCCTCTGTTTCTTCACACAAAGTTATCACTCTGCCTCCACTGGATGATAGTAAAGCTCATATTGCCAGTATCTCTCTCTCAGCCTCACCAAACCAGCAAGATTGTGTAGTGGCCGCCAAGTCTTGTAGTCCATTTATCAGCTTGTGTCGGCCTGGTGACTCTGATTGGACACGCGTCAAGGTCCCGTTTTTTGCCTCCCGTGTGAAGGTCCAGTTGATGTCGCTACCTCCGGCTTCCCTCAGGTGAGTCTATACCAGAGTTTCCCCAACTCTGACATCCCCAAGAGTAGACAAGATGAGGTTATCTCAACTTTCAAGACTCATTACCTGGTCGAGTCACCTTCTGGCGACTCCTTCATTGTTTGCCGGTATATACTTTCATTCTCGCTCTTTTTCTTTCTGATTATCATCGTTGCAGAAACATATACTATGTGAATAGGGAAAGAATGAATGTAACAACAGTGAGATATAGAGACAAGTACTGCGTTCTCAGCACTTCAATATGTGCATTGTTGTAGTATTACACACCTTTTAACCGTATATTCGTGTGTATCTTCTTGCCTTAAAGGTGTGCCGAGTATTTGAACACAGAAGGATTCGAGTCTTCACTTGGCAAGAAACCTCCTTATCACAAGATCAAGCCCAGAGGCTATCTGGTGTTTAGACAAGACCCTGAGCAAAGGATCGGTTCTTACACTGAAGACATTGGCGACCTCTGCATCTTCCTTGGCAGGAACGAGGCCTTTTGCGTCTCTGCAACCGAATATCCCGGACTTAAACCTAACTCCGTCTACTATGCAAGCTCGGACGCAGGGTTTGGTTGCTACGACCTCTCCTCCAACACCTTCCTCGATCTCATTGATGAGGAGGCCCTTGTCTCCAAAATGTGGCTTGCCCCTCTCCAGTGAATAAAGCTTGATATTGGCTTTTGAAACTCTTCGTAACTTAGTTGTTGTAATATGCATATGCCTTTTTGCTTGACCTTCGAGCTTTAGTATTGATCTTTGTAAACAATTTTTAAGAATATTATCTACTCAAAACAATTTCTGATTAAGTCAAGCTTGATACAGTTATGGTTTTCTTGGACCACATTGCCCGACCATAGTCCTTTTCAACTCCTTTCTCTATAGAACTTGGATGTGTTGATAGCTGGGTTTCTCTTAATTGATTTGGGCTATGTTAACTGGGCCTTGTCCGTCCCTCAAACCCTAAAAATACACATGGCTTTTCTATTATCTTATTGGTTAGATTATAAATCATAGTATAGTTCTTTATGGTTATACACCAAATTCACCATTTTACATTCAACACTCAAATTAGTAAATTACACATGACATTTGAAGCATTCTTGTGATTAGAAAACCAAAACTAATAATGTGAGTCTTGTCATCAGTTTTCTGTTACTTGCATTCTCGTATGCACAACACAGGAATTTTATTGTACAGTATTAAGAAAAGACGTATAAAAATCTAAAAATAATAATTCTCTTTACTGCTTTTTTTTTTTTTTTTCAGCAAAGAGTAAGTTTTGGTCCTTCTCTTCATCTGTGCTCAGATCGGACGACTTATCCTCATTCATCCGCGGCGGAAGATTATTTTGGTTCAAAGTAAGAATCTGGAGGCGGATTGTAATCCATCCATCGATCCATCCATTAATGTGCAAGGTGGAATAAAAGGTGAGAGTAATGAAATGATCCCCAAAAATCAAAAAGTAAAGAAATTGAATCTTTTTTTTGTTGGTTAACAGTTGTTAGGCGGTTAGTAGTGCGAAGAAGATATGACAAACAGTGGGTCTAATTCAAATCACAACCACCCTGAGGAGAAGAACAACAACAACCCTAGCACGAGGTCTTGGGGCACGGCGGTTTCTGCTCAATCCGTGTCCACCAGCGGCAGTATGGGCTCTCCCTCTAGCCGGAGCGAGCAAACCACCACCGTCGCTACATCTGCTAGCGACACTGCCTTTATCCAACTCAACAATTTGGACATTCAAGGCGACGATGCTGCTTCCCAAGCCGCTTCTGGGTAATTTTAGGGTTTATCAAACTGTCTTTGTGCTTTTGTGAAAATATCTTTCATTCTTTCATCTATCAACAGTGGTAAGAAGAAGAAGAGGGGACAGCGTGCGGCTGGTCCTGATAAAACTGGACGAGGCCTACGTCAATTTAGCATGAAAGGTCTCTCTCTCTCTCTGCCTCTTTTCTCTTCCCCTCATCAATTATCAAGTTTAGCCTTGTGGATGATACATTTTGACTCATCTTGTCTTCTCCTCAGTTTGTGAAAAGGTGGAAAGCAAAGGACGGACAACTTACAACGAGGTACGCTACTTTTCTTCACAACACATAGCTCTCTGCCTTACAAGAAGCTCAAGATCACATAGTGGAATATCGATTTTAAGTGTTGCAGCTCTGTAATACCATATCTGACACCTGAAATACTTCTTTCAGGTTGCGGACGAGCTTGTTGCTGAATTTGCACTCCCTAACAACGATGGAACATCCCCGGATCAGGTATGCCATCCTTTCATACTTTGGTACTTTAACATGTGCTGTAGCTTAATTCTGTTAATGCATATGCGCTTCTTTCTTTAGACTATGATAGAATTACATCATCTGGATTCCTTTTAAACAGCAACAGTATGATGAGAAGAACATAAGAAGAAGAGTCTATGATGCTTTAAACGTCCTCATGGCTATGGATATTATATCCAAGGATAAAAAAGAGATTCAATGGAGAGGTCTTCCTCGGACTAGCTTAAGCGACATTGAAGAGTTAAAGGTTAACTTTCTGTTTGTTGCTTGCTCATCTTCCCAAGCTCCTTTAGAATAAATTGAGTTTCCTTATCATTTTTGCAGGCCGAACGACTCTCCCTTAGGAGCAGGATTGAAAAGAAAACTGCATATTCCCAAGAACTGGAAGAACAAGTACTGGACACCACTGCTTGTTCTTTTCCTTTCCTCTTACCATTAAAGATTCTTACACGCTTCCTCTTTCTTCTTGTGTCTCTGAAAAGTATGTAGGCCTTCAGAATCTGATACGCAGAAACGAACACTTATATAGCTCTGGAAATGCTCCTAGTGGCGGTGTTGCTCTTCCATTTATCCTCGTCCAGGTAAAACTTCACCAAAGCGTATTTACCTATCCACAACCAAACCAATTTCATCATCGTTCTTGGTTTCGGTCATTGCCTGATTTGTTTGTTGTTGTTCTGCACCAGACTCGTCCTCATGCGACCGTAGAAGTGGAAATATCAGAAGATATGCAGCTCGTGCATTTCGATTTCAACAGGTTAAAAGATACTAAAAACACGACATTTGATCTTCTCTCTTGAGCCAAATGTCCTCCGTAAAACACCTCCATGTACATGACGAATCCCTTTTCGTTATTTGCAGCACTCCATTCGAGCTCCACGACGACAATTTTGTCCTCAAGACGATGAAATTCTGCGATCAGCCACCATTGAACAACGGTCACAATGACAGCCAGAAAACTTGTCACAATTCCGTGCCGGAAGGCCCTAGCACCGATCCAGCGCCACCTCAGACAGGGGACTCGTACCAGTCTCATCCTCAAACACAACAACATGAGCTGCATTCTCATTCTCAGCCGCAAATCATTCCTACGCCTGTGACTAACAACGACGTTGCTTCCACCGCCGAGCCTCCGTCGGGGATCATAATGTCAACTGTGAAGCCGGAGAACTGAAACACACAGCGGAGCTCAAAAGGAACTTACGTGTTTGATTCAAAGTCAGTGTATAATATCTGTAAAACTGTAAAGTAGTCTTCAAAAAGAAAACGACGAGAGCTTAGAGGTAAAATGGGTTTACCGGTTTTGGTAATACCAAATCTAGGATTCCTTCTCGCGAAATTACTTTCTAAACCAAATGGATATTGCGAAATTGGATTAATCGATGCTTGGTTTTGTTCAATCGGAAACCGGTGATTTTTGAACCACAAGAATTGAACTAATTGATATCCGGTTTTGTTAAAACTGTTATATATATAAGAGCAATAAATGTTAGATTATTATTATTGTCTTTGTCCGTCGTAAATGCTCGCCGGCGGCAATGGCGACAACATTCTCTTTCTTCTCATTGGCTTCCTTTCACAATCGGAATTCAGTGTTGTACCGTCATCGTCAACCGCAACCGCAACTTGTTTTTGTTTCCCACTTGAAGGAGAAGAGGAATGGTTTCGTATGTTTCGCTTGTTCCATCAAACAGACCAGGTTCCGTGACACCATTCCTTAGTTTTGGTTCGGTTACACTGTTCTGGGTCGTGTCGGTTAATCGTGTCTACTTTGAATCCGATTGATTTTGCAGAGTTCGTAAGAGAGTGAAGAGCAACGAGGAGCTTCGCAGTGAGATTATGGAGTTCGTTGCTTTGGCTGGGCTTCCTCAAGGTCACGTCCCCTCCATGAAGGAACTCTGTGCACATGAAAGGTTCCGAATTTCCAATTTTCAAACTCCAGATTCTGTTAAATTCTAGCACTTTGGTAGTTTTTGACTTTTAATGTTGAATACTTGCTTGCTTGGTTTGTTAAATAGAGTTTTACCAAGATATGTCTTCTGGGAAAACTCTTTGACTTAATTTAGATTTGGTTGTGCCAACAATTTACTTGTAGAGTTGATCTTGCCAACGTTGTAAGACGAAGAGGATATAAGTTCATCAGGGAACTTCTTGCAAACTCTGATACTCAAGACTGTAATGAGCTAACAAGTGCAAATGGCGTTTGTTTGGAAGATTCGTTAACAGGTCCAACGCATAATAAATTAAGAGCACACAAAAAAAAATTGATTTTGTAAGATAAGTCATCCTCTTTTCTGATATATCTATCTGGTGTAGAAGGTCAGGAAGAAGAAGCACTTGACGGAAATTTGTCTACCGAGCGACCTTCAAGCACTGAAATATACCCTGCTGCAACAGATGATAGTATCTCTCTTGATCAGAAAACAAGTAGTTTTCCAGAGGAAGTTGATATCGCAAATTCAAGTCCCGAGGCTGAAGATTGTGGAAGTATGAGTCAAGATGAATCTTCACTGGCTGCAGTTTCGAGCTTGGACAACTCCATTTCAAACTTGGGCGACAGTAACCATTCAGCAGAAATCACAGGAAGTAATTTAAAGATTGAGAGCGTGGAGATCAGTAATATAGCTGACACTGAATCCTCATCTTCCGAAGCTTCAACATCTAATACCCAGTCTCTGGTTTTAGATGATACTTCAAGCTGTTCAGACATAAAAGCTGACAGTGTTTTGGTGACAGAAAATAAGGACGTGGACGAGGATCATTACACCAGTCAAGATCTCAATTACACCAAACATGTTCACATTGCTACTGAATCCTTGTCCGGTTTCACCTCAGCGAACGCCATGGCAACCGCAGATAATTTTCAGAATCAGCAGATTGATGATATGGCTGAAAATCCTTCTGTTAGTGCTGACGATAGTTTAGTTGAGTCTGATAATAAGGATTGGATGTTAGGACTCTCTTCTTCGACTTCAAGCATAGAAGAAAAAACATCCAGATTTATTCAGAACGGATACTTGGACACAATCGATGGTATGTTCGATCTCCTGAAGCCTATACTTTATAAAAAAGTGTCTGATATATATCTTCAATTATCCGTGCATGGTTCTGTAGCACATCTTTTAACCCCGTGGTGAGAAAAGTTAATCGATAGTTGGAACTAGTTTCAGATGATGTAAATGACTCCCTTAGTGAAAGCTGTCCTGAAGAAACTAAAGTGAGTGCAGAAACAACCAAAGATGGTGAGTACAGTCATGGCGACCAGAGAAGTGTGAGTATGGCGCCAAATGGAAGTGCCGTAGCATATGAAGAGCTTACCTATGCTACAGAAGTTAATAACTCTAAAAGGTGAGTCTATACATGAAGGTATAGTCTGTTGCTCTTGATCATTATTTGCATTTTACAAGGATCTGGATATTTTTCACAGGAATAGCGATCAGATCTATGGGAATGCTGAACTGGACAAGGATTCGCATGATGAGGTGTTGACAGATCACTGAACTCATTGAACTCTCTTAAGTTGGTCTTAAGTTATTGAATAAACCTATGTTTCGTCTCCATGCTCATAGAACTTTGTTCTGAAATGATGCAGACCATGAAACGGGAAAATCAGGTTGAAATTACACGGCTGAGGTTTATGCTGGTACATTGATTGCTTTCTCTCAATATATGGACCAAAATAAACAGAATTTTGCAAACTAACTTTATTAGTAATTTATTGCATGATTAGCGTCAAAAAGAGCTGGAGCTGTCAAGGTTAAAAGAGCAGATTGAAAAGGAAAAGGTAAGCTACTTACTACTCATCAGGAAGTCAGGAACATTTAAGTTTGGACATAGGCATCCACTAGCGAAAGGGCACATGAGTTGGGAGATTTCATACATCTGTAATAGGCGATTGCTTGATATCTTATCCATCTGCATTTATAGAACTTTAGAATTCTTCAGATCTTTAGTATGCAGCTGAATTCTGAATATGCTACTTCTCGTGCCTATATATAGGCAATTGATACTTTTATGCTTGGATGATACCTTCCAATTCTCCAATTGATATAAGCTTATTCTTGTTTTTGGTCCTAATTCTCCAATTTTCTGGGTTCAGCTATCTCTTTCGGTTCTTCAAAGACAGGCTGAAACAGAGATCCAAAAGGCCCAAATGCTTGTCTCAGAGAAGGATGTTGAATTGCAAGAAGCTGAGGAAAGTCTCTCAGGATTGCAAGAGGTAGCTTAATTTTGTTTATACTTGTTTCATAGTTATCGTATTGTCATGGTCCAATTTAGACTATCAATACAATCCCAGATGCAGAGCCCTAACTGATAACCCGTACTAATGAAGGCCAAAAGCCTTATAAGCAACGGTTAGGCGATAAAAAATATTACACTTTATCACTTAGTTTTCTAAGACGAGTTTATGTATGATATCACTACGATGAGGTAGTACGGTATGAGTGATTGAGTGTCACGAATTTGGTGTTCATGATATATTTTTACTTTTCTGGTTCTATATGCATATTCTCTAATTTTTGTATAGCCAAGACAATTAAAGTGACTTTGTTTTCTTCAGGTTGGGATTGAATATTGTGGAGATGGTAATGTTGTGGAGGTGACTGGCAGCTTCAATGGCTGGGAACACCGAGTGGGACTGGAACTTGAAGCATCAAAGTCAACCGGGTCAGTATTGGTTCCTGACTCTTTCTAACTTTTTACCTTTTAACGAGTAATCGCTATCTTTAGACTAGAAGCGACATTTACATTTCTTTCGTCGAACATTAACATTCTGATGGTGAAACGCTGTAAAGGATTTAACATTCGGGTAATGTTGCGCACAGGAAACAGAAATGCTGGTCAACATTACTTTGGTTATATCCCGGTACCTATGAGATAAAGTTCATCGTGGACGGTCAATGGACAACGGATCCTCAAAGAGATTCGGTTACACGAGGACACATTACAAACAATATTCTGAAAGTGGACAGATGATCCTCTTGCTTCTACTTTTTTTAGAGTTAAGCCTCGCAGATGATAATAGATACCAGCTTAAACAGGGAAAGGAGCAGGCATGTTATCAACTTCTCCGATGATCTCATGTATAAGGTGTTTTGCTCTGTTCTTAGGCTTAGATGTAGATTATGTGTACAAATTACAATTTCAGGTAATTCGTTTAAATAAAATAATATATTTGTGCCTTTCTGAATCCAGTCTCTAGCATACAACATAAGCATCATCATTCTTAAACCGTTCATGAATCATGACAAAAGGTATAAAAAGCAAAACCCTTTTGGGCTGCTTTCCTACAAATTCGTAATTTTAAAATTGAAAGGCATTCAATATAAGGTTTTGATTATTTTTTTGCCACAGTAACTGCTGCGGTTTCTTTAAAAGTGTTAAACTCTGAGCCTATCATCTCCGGTTACTTCCTCTCAGCGTCTGTGACCGGTACACAGAAGCCACTCAAGTGGCCATTACAGCCGCCTCTCAAGCTCGACCGGTAACTAAACCTGTATCTATTTCATGTCTACGAATGCACCTTCCTTGAATTTCTTGCATAGAGCCTGTACGGCTGAGTCAATCCGTGCATTATCCTGTAGAACAAAAATTAAAAGAAAACTTATGAGCCTTGAAAAATGAGTAAAGAAATGAAACCAGATCTTGTGTGTTTGTACCTTTCCCTTTAAGCAGATGATGATAGGACCTTGTCTGGATTTCCGGTAACATACTGGGAAGAAGATTGCGGTTAAGACAGAGACATGAGATGCTCTGAAAGTTTAATAACAATTAGACAGGTCATAGATTTTATACCAAGATATATGTCTGGGAACTCGAGACCAAGTTTGGACAGAGGTTCTGCAACTTCAACCTGCATTCCAAGAAAAACCCCAAATCCAAAGTTACTCATCGCGAAAAGAAACTAGTAAAAAAATTCTGCAAGTTATGTGACTACACATATCTCCATGGATCTATCGTGAACTATAAGTCATGGCAAAAAGCAAAGCCAATGGCAAAAGAATGAAAAGGTGGAATGGAAAGTAAAACATACATCTGTCAAAGACGTCATCAAGCGCTTTGACGCGAATAGCTCCATGAGTGATGTACTTCCACCCAATTTAGTTAGCTCGGTCAGACATTCCCACTCCTTCTCGAGCTCCTCAGTGTTTGTAGCAGCAAGAACAATCACATTGCGGCACTTGATCTACAGAATTTGACAGGTGATCAGTGATCGAATGGGCATGGATACTGAATTTTTTGAACTTTCGAATGGAGTTCTGAGAGCACATACCAATGGCACCGAAAGCTTCTCATGATGCAGTAGTTCAGTAATTCCTTCGGGTAACTGAGCCATCTGAAAAGACAAAAAGCAATCAACTTGGTGAGGAACCATATACGCAACAACAGTGTATGGATAAACCATAGCAAAGCGACTCTGATGCTATAAAATTTTAGCTAGCTTGTCTGAAGATATATAATAAATCCATTAAAAAGGTTAAATCTCAAGACCGAACTCACTTCATTCCTGTCACCTGTGCACTGCTCGCTGATAAGATGCCTAAGATATTCCTCAAACTCTTCATCAGGTGCCTGAATAAACGCCTTATTAGTTTCTTACATTACAATTGAGTGGTGGTTTTTTCACTTAATTGACACTCAAATGCATTAAGATGCTATGGTATATATCAAACTATTTTAACCATGAGCCTTTGTTAAATGAAAGAGATACATACTAGGCGAACCCCAAATGCCTTAGCAACACCAGCCAGGGTAACATCTGAATGCAAAGGACCAACTCCTCCATAAATAAATACCTCCAAAAGAATCAAGCAAAGGTAAATCTATCAGTTATATCTTACCAAGACAAAACCTCTCTTTGATTTTACGTACGTGTTTAAGGACTTACCATATCACAGATAGACCTTTGGCGGTCAACCTCCTCGGATACAGAATCTATCTGATTAAAGAAACACAGTGAAGCGTTAATAGAGACAAGAAACAATTTACTTTCTCTTGATGCAAGAAAGACAATGAGTAAATCTCACTCACATCATTCCGAAGAACAGAAGTTTGTTGCACCGACCAACCAACAGAATTCAGCTTTTTACATAGAGAAAGTCCTAACTGATCTTCAACAGTGCCCGACCTGAGCTATGGAACAGATAAATGGGTTGGAAAATTTTCGTTGCACCTAGTAAAATAAGCAGGACTCTTTTCAACGTGTGGTTGGCCTTACTACATTGTCATATCTATAGCAAATTGTTCTGTTAACATAACTAGTTACCAATAAAGAGCCTTATAATAAGAATTAGTGACTTACAGAATCTCATCGCCAACAGCAATAACTGAGGCCAAAAGCACCTCGTGTTTTTGTGAATCACTATCTACGTCATTCTTGACTGAAGCATTCTTCTTGACTCTCCCTGCCCTCTCTAACCTCCCATCAGAAAGCAAATAAGCAGGTTTGAATTTATCTTTACTGCTGGTGTCGTTAACAGACAATAACGCATTGGGAACAGTATCATGAATACTCCCAATTGATGTATATCTGTACAGTGACACAATGTAAGTCGAATTGGGTAATAACGATTTTTTTTTTTATAAAGTGAAACTGTGGGGAGAACTTTTACCCCTGGTCATAAAGACTGCAATACTTGACCTTGCAAGTAAGGAGAAATGCCCAAACATCTCTGCATAGGATACATTAAAAAAAAAAATCAGAATAAAGAACGAAAATTGCTCTAGTTTCCAATTTGTCAAAGCCTTTTAATGGCTGTACCAACTACAGTGACGCACGAGTGCAAGTTGATAGATCAATATCCTTTATTTTTATACAACTACATCAAGAAAATTGTGCTCATGATTTATTGCACGTCAAGCAGACATAAAACCACCAATCCAATTATACTGTAGATTTCGTAGAAAGAGCAACCAACAGAGAAAGCAATAAAAGATATGTGATTAAGGAGAAAAAGGATACCTATATGACCAATCCAAAATAGGATTTACCCTCATAAAGGGCGGCCATCCAGGGGAACTAGGAGAGAATTGCTCTTGACCAACCTGAAAAAAATAATGAGAGGCAATTAATCACAATGATCAGCACTTTTCACAAGTTCTACCAAATATTTGCAGATGAATCTTGGGATTGGAAGTAAAGCTAACCGCAGTAGGATCACCAATTCGGACGCCAAGAAAAATTGCCCTGATAGGGTTAGCTTTTAACAATGCCTCCAACCCGGATTTGAAATCCTGGCGAATGATATCAAGTTGTAGATCGTAACTGCCCATACAGAATAAGATGATTAACCAACCAGCAGAAGAAATATCATTCTGAGAGCATACACGGTAGGAGCAGAACTTTGTCTTACGTTTGAGCTGCATCATATGTAAATGCATTGATTTCAGTGAACGCAGAAGGGCTCTCGAAGTATATGGTCCGGACTGGAAAATTTGATAGACCTCCATTAGAACAAGTCAGGTCTTTCTTATGCAAAAAATAGCCGGCTCTAAGAAGGTGCAGTAACACCTAAAAATCATGACAAGAGTCACTATTATCACTCAGGAAACAGAAAATAAAAAGATAAAAAAAAAAACAGGAGACTTTTTGGAAATAAAACCGTTTTAACTTACCGTCGAATCTTTTCCTCCATTGAAACTAAAGGCAACCTCTTCAATACTGCAGAAGTCGACAAGTTGGAAGAATCAGTAAAGTAGATAGCATTAAATGATGTTGACAATTATCAGCTGATCTGAAACCGTAATGTAATGTTTGTACAGCATACACACACAATGAACACGACGACACACATGTCAAATCTGATTTTGAGTAACACGATTTGACGTGTGGCGAACTTGAGGACGAAACCATCTTTAGTACTATACAAGTCTTTGCATATAAAAGGTTAACAAATTATGACACTTTTCATGAAAAGTCCCTCACATGACATGGACATGGGGTGTATATGGATGGATAGAATCTACGCAGTTAACCAACATACATAAAAGCAAAGAATCATTGCGAAGAATCATATATCGAAATCCATCCTAAGAAAGAGATTCACTGAAAGCATGAAATGCAACTGACATCAATGATCCACAAAATCTTTACTAAATCCAGCAAAAACTTATCACATAAGTGGAAAGACAAGTCAAATCAAAAGTAGCAAAATTTGGCTTCAGCTACAAGAATCCAAGTGCAAGTTTCTGTAAGGTCAAAGTTGTGAAAGAGAATGAATCTGAAAGATCGAAGACTTTTATGAGAGAGAGAAGAGAACTGACGAGTAAAGAGCAAGAGCTCTTCTGATGACGAAGATGGCGTTGTTGTACTTGGTCTTCAACCTCTTATCGTCGCTATCTCCGATCGCTTTGTCGATCTCCATCTATTTCTTCTCTCCTGTGCCAAAAATGCTCAAAAGGATCAAAATCTAGGACACCCAAAAACAAAAGCCAAAAGCTTTTGACATTGTTGCATCAGATTGAGAGAGTATCCCCATCCATAAGCATAGGAGCTGAGGAGCTGAGCTTTTGGATGACCTGAGAGAGTTCCTCACCTTTATTACCCGACGACTCGAAAATCGCGTCGGAAGTATTTTAGATTGTGCCGGAGATGAAGACAACACAGAAAGCAGATTTTCGTTTTGGACAAAGAGAGATTCTTTCTTCTTCAATCAAAATTTTGCTACTTTATGTTATATTTTTTATTTCCAATGTTTGTATTTTTTATTGCCACACCCGATTTATCTAAAACCCACCCAAAATTCTGAATAACAAACAAAAGGATATACAAATATATGAATATAATATACAGAGAAAAAAACAAAAAGCTTTCTTCTTATTTGCAAAAATTCTTTCATGGTAATTCTGTAGATACAAAGACCATAAAGCATTTACAGTATTCTCCAAATTTAAATTATTCCTATTAGGAGAACCAATTTTTCTATTTTTAAGATTGATTTGAAGACTTGAATTATATCGATTTAATATTTAATCATAGAGCAATAACAGGATGATGAAATTTGTTCTTACAATGAATTACGTTCACATACATTGAACCTAGTAAGTAGTAACCCACGGTTTGTATTACCTTTGATCAAATACAAGTTGCACTTGCAGGCTTTTTTTTTTTGTCGACTTTGTATTATAGCCAAAAATAAAATAGAATACGGAAACGTCATTCAAAATCTCTGTGAATGATCCTTACGACTTTCTTGGTCTAATAACATTATTGAAAGGATATTACTTTACGCTTAAATAATAAAATAATATTTTTTTTTAGATTAAGAAGTTTCGTTTTCATGGGATTAACACGAGGAATAGTTATGAAGAAAAGTACATGGTCAATGATTGTGTTTTAAGGACGACTTTTCTTTGGGCAATCTGATTGAGTGCGCGACTCGCTGTGCGTTTAAACAACTAACACATACGCCGTAACAACTAATCGTCGTCGCTCCTGTCAAGATCATACACGTTTTCTTAACCCACATCCCACGTCCATGTCTGCCTTTTCTTTTTAGTTTTCAATACTCAAATCATCATGTTCTAAAGAAAATACATTTAGATGGCAATTATCTGTTATATTAAATGGTAAACATCATTTCGATCAACTCATGTAGAATAGTCAAACAAAAGCATGTTCCCTCATTTTTGGGGTGAAGTTGTCAACGGAGAAAATCACAAAATATCTAGTTGATTATATAGTTTTTTTTCATTTTTTTTTTTCAAGTAAATGGATTAGAGTCTGCAACTAAATTCTGTACCAGGAATACTGAGAATCCCCCTCGGGTTACCTAGTCGAAAAGACCATCCCCGTGCCAAAAATCGACCAGAAAATCCACCATTTCCTGCAAAATTATCAACATCCGCAAAGAGGAAAGCAACCAAAGTTAATAATACCAATGCAGCAGATAAAAAAGAAGACTGTTCAAGAGATCAAAAACAGACGAACAAAACCAAATGTTTTTTGGAGTAATGTTAGGAACTCACAGCTAGAGGGATGGGCTTTTGAAAGGGAGTGTTGTTTACAAGCAAGTCTTCATAAGTAGCGTTGAAGCTACAGAAAGATTATCGAGTGTTAATTCTATGTAAAAAATCTGAAGATTGAAGATATTCAAATTACTGAGCAGTAATTATGATTTCTTATGTACCCTATTGCAGGTTCCATAGGCATCTCAGAAGTCCTTTTAGACGGATCTCCAACCCAATTCTTTCTCATCTCTTGCCATGCAATCTCAGCTGCAAAACAAAAGTGAACTACAATTTTAAAATCCATCACATTTCACATCTTTCTAAGGAAACAGAGCCAAGAGAAGGAGTGGTTTATCATAAGAAATTTAGCCTTAACCTGATACTAGTCAACCTTAACGAGACAATCAGTTCCGTTTAATTGTCAAAGAAGGGATAAACCTTGTTTCGAGTAAAAAAAATCAAAAGCCCAAAACAAAGAAAAGTGTTTAAAAGCTTATTACCATGGTTGACAAACATCTTCTCAGCCGATTCCTCTTTATCATTGCTCACATTACTCGAGACACTGGCAGAATCATAATTGGCTTCCATTGAATGCACGAACAATCACCTTATACAGGGTCCTTGTAGAATCAAAGACAGATCAGAATACTCGAATCTTTACAGGAAAAGTCTGGAAAAAACAAAAAAAAAAGAACTTTAATAAGAAACGAAATGTATGGCACACTTAAACCACTCACATTGTCAAATCAAGATTCTCAGTAAGCATAGTTCATTATGCAACTATAATACCCTTCTTCTCATCGTTTAAAGAAACAGGAATAAAATCTGATTCTGACAATCAGAGGCAATGGCATAAAAAAGGGAAGAAGCCTAAGACTTTATCTAGAACCCCATCAACAATATCGTTTCTTTACGAGCACAAAACGCAGACAGAGAAACTCAAGTCACACACAAGAACAAAAACAAAAAATCGGATGTGGAATCAATTCAACACATAATCAACCCAAACAATGAGAAGAAGAAAGTGATGGAACCCTAAAAATTGGTCTTAAAAAACGAGATTACTCAAATATAAGGAAGGATATAGAGATGCTATCCAACCACAACATATTCGGATAAATAGAGCTTGTAAAAAGCAGGAGAATCTAGCGAGAACAAGAGAAAGATGTGACCTTTGCTTTAACGGAAGCTTCGACCCAAGGGGTGGTGGGGACTGACACAGATAAACCACGCCGAGACTAATCCGAAACCACAATCCTTTCGAATTTTTTTTTTAAGATTAGATTCCTTTTTGCTACTTTATATGCATGATTAGATTCTCTTAACAATGTATTTGTATATAATTAGTTATAATCACCTACATTAGCAAGACCGACCTTAGCTCAGTTGGTAGAGCGGAAGACTGTAGTAGGCAAAAGCCAGCAGATAAATCTTTAGGTCGCTGGTTCGATTCCGGCAGGTCGGATTTTTTTCCTTTTTATTATTAATTTTTTTTACGTCAACCCTTTTTATTATTTCTTTACAATTTGACGCGTTTTGTTTTTGATCCCAATTTAACTTTCGCTTCGATTTCTGTTTTTTGTTTCTCTCATGTATTTATTTCTTAAATCCACCAGCTGATAATTAAGCAATTCGTATATACAAAACAAAAGGGAATAGTATACACAACTAAATTAAACAATTTGGTTGCAGCAATCTAAATAATTGGCTATTGCATTGCACCTAGAGCAAAAATTAGATACAAACTATAGAGAAGTTAGCCGCTTTACATGTATGTTTGCTCTTTCACAAAACAACAATTCTCCATCCCTGCAAAACATATAATCAAAACGTTGGTTAATCTTGAAAGCAACATAACTATGAATTTCACATTTGTATTGTACACCACCAAGTTTTTACCTACTTTTTCCTCTTCATGAAGATTCGTTCCTAAGAAGCTGCAATCTATCATCGGTTAAGAGACCGAGTAGACCGGAACCATTCATGTGAGCGTATTTCACGTCTTGAAGCGGATGATGACTTGCCAATGGGAACCGTTGAGAGACGGTAAAAGACGAAGGGTCTTGCAAGACGAGCTCGCGCCTGGACTCGTCACAAGATGCAAAAAGTTGCTTCCTTTCCTCACCAAAGTCTATAATCGCTGTTCTTGGCAAACGGATATTATCTACTGAAGCATGTGTGGATGAAAGTTTCTGATAATAAGAATCCACACCTCGTCTCTTTAGACAAACATGAAATCCATCTACACCAATACTATTAGCTCCTGTTTGAGTCAACGAAGGCTGAGATGAGCCTGTTTCATCCGAAGATCCAACTCTCGGTCTATAAGAAGCAACTACATGATCACTGCGAGGACAATACGAGGAGGAAATGCAAACTCCTGGGTTTCCGGTTTCAGAAACCAATGATGGCCTAAACAGAAAAAGAAGAAAGATAAGAAATCATAACAAGGGTAGACCCAAGAAAATGCATTGATAAGCTTCTCCAAGCAGATGCATAAGTTTTGTGATCTCTATGTCTTCTGAGTATTTATCAGTCAACCAGATTTGTAGGTTTGATTTTATGAGATGTGAACAAGCATCGATGTCAAAGAAGTACAAAACCTCACCTTCCCTCGCTGCCATTAATGTTCCACTGACAAAGCCCGATGGAAGAAGCGGATAAGAGGGAACATACACCACCAGTTGGAGTGGGATTGGCAGAGAGATGATGGATAGTATGAACGGGATTGCTCGATAAGCCAGCCAACGCTGCCAACGGCCCCCTGGTTTGACGCATGTCAAGCACTAAAACCATTCCGTTCTGCAAAAAAGAGGGTTAGGAGAGGCATATAAGTGGAATTAAGTAGGAATGAGCAAAAGAAAAAAAATGACCAAACCTGTAGTCCAGCATAAATATGGTGAGAACTGTTGCGATCCCAAGAACAAGACCAAGGTGCAGCCTACAGTAGAATGTATCTAGGTTAATACAATCATTCCAACGCAAATCACGCAGCATCGAGAGTAGGCTTGGGTTGTTGACAAAAACAGCATCGGATTCCACGAATACAAGAAGTTAAGACAAAGACATTCACTTTCTCCTTTAAGTCTTAGATTGATTGGTGACTAAGAACGTATAACCCTCTATAATCAAATTCAAAGGAGAATTCATAAGAGATGTCAAAAGACTGTAGCTTACCGGTAGATCATAAGATAAGACAGTGTTGTGGCTCTCCAAGCTGAACAATAGAACAAATAGGAAATTAGGACAACAAGGAGAATCATCACGCGAATGAAGCATCCTTAAAATGTAGCAACGTCCAACCTTATAACAGATAATTTTTTCCCTAGAGAACCAAATACTGCAAGCCCATTATTGTGAGGGGAAAGGTGAAGATCTTTAATTGCTCTAGTGGTAGGAGGCAACAGAATATCATCAATCTCACCAGAATGTAGGCTCATCTGCAATAAAAAAAAGGTCATATAGTTGCATCACTTAAACTGGTGTAAGATCAAAATTAAGAGGCTAAGAATAACAAACTTACTTGCGAAAGCACAAACGTTCCACCAACGCCTGAGAGCCTACGGGCCAATAACAAAATTTGTCTACCACCATCTATGTCAAATATACGGCCACCATTCACTAGCATTTCTCCCTACAAAAAATTGAATGAAAAGGAACTTCGTCATTTGCATCGAACACATAAACACAATTGCGATGCAAATGCTACTATAGCCAAAAATTTTAAAACAATGGGTCTGAGATAGAACACTATGCCACACCTGATGCCTGAAGCTGCAAGAAGGTGCCTGTCCATTGTGTTTTTGGTAGATCTTCTGACCTACAGATATGCCCTTAAAAGATGTTTAGAAAGATATTTGCATTATAGTTCAAGGAAAACACAAAAAAATTATCCCACTTAAAGATAAACCTCTATTAACTGTTTAGGTAATGAAATGCCGCGAGTTAACTCCTAAGGTCAGAATGAAAACAATTACAAGACAACCTATCCAATGTACTTAATCAGTGAAAAAAATATATTATCCCATTGAGAAATTTATCCAACAAAATGGTGTGAGCATGAAATCGGAACAAAGGACTTTAGCTTCCACAGAAACGGCTACAATATAAATGCATGATCTAATTACCAGGTTTATATTGCTCTTGAGAAGGCACATTAGACTCTCTCTGTGCACCCTTAGTCGTGCTTTCCAGATAAGCTATCTTCTGCAATAACAAAGTTCCAGCCTTAAACTAACTAAAAAAGAAACATGTGTGTGCCAAGACTGACCATTACAACAGACTCTTAGACTGCACCTTTTTCAGCTTATCAACTTCTGATCGTAGCTGTGCTTCCGTTTTTTTCCATTGAGCTTCTTTGCTACTCCAACTCGCAGTCTACAGGACATTTCAGAATTAAAATACGTTACTGGTACAAGGTGCTACACACACATGTTACTATCAATAGAAACAAGGCATAACCAACATAGATGACATAATAATAACATAGAAAGTGGTATTAGTACTCAGTAAAATTTTCACATGAATAATTTGGTAGCATTTTAAAGAACTAAGCTCAGAATAGTGCGGATTAAGTATCGCCACATCATGAACTACCCCAACAGTAAGGTGTCCTACCTTCTTTTCAATTGAATTTAATTTGGCCTCGAGGAATAAGATTCTCTGTAATCATACAAAAAAAAAAGAAAAAAACATCAGATTTTGATTGCTTTTCATGTATATATATATCACAGAATAGCACTTAGGATATGACCTTGTGTGCGTCATCATCTACTGCAGCAATCCTTGATGCAAAAATTTTCCGGACATCTCTGAGACCACAAGTCCTGTTGCATTGGGGACACTAATAAAAGAAGCCAACGTGACTCAATGAGCAAGATAAACATCAATAACACAGCAAAGGCATCTGAAGAAGCACATAACAACCACAACACACACACCTTTCCCGCACTACGCGGCTGCTGTAACCATTTCTTGATGCAGGAAAATCCATACAAGTGCCCACAAGGAAGACAGCTTGAATCATAGGTAACAAGAAATACAAAAGAAAAGCATAAGTTACACTCCAAAGAATTAGGGGAAAGCGATGCTCATCTATATTGACCGAAAACCTAATCATCTACGTTCCCAGCAGCATATCTAATCGATAGAGATTATAGCTAAAGAGGCAATTGGCATACCAGACTTGGTGTTCGCCGCCGTCAGTCCAAACTTCCATGCAAATCAGACAGTTTATTCCCTCAGTCTCACTGCGTTTCCATCCCGCGTCCTCCTCTTCCTCCTGCGATCCTGAAGTCGAGCAAACTACTTCTGACCTTCTCTCATTCTCTTTCTCTTCACTCTCGTTCTGCGAAACCCTCTGCGAGTCTGCCACCTCTATGTGCTCCCTGGTTTGGCTTTCGTTTTCTTCCTCTTCTTCTTCTTCTTCCTCTTCTTCCTCTTCTTCGGTGTCTTCTTCTTCTTCGTCTTCGTCCGTTTCCTCATATTCGTGTTCTTCCTCAGGTTCCTCGAAATCATCGATTATTACTACGCCGTCTCTGTGGGCGATATTCCGGTGGCGCGGCATTGGGGCAATACCCAAAAACTTAGCGCCAAACGAAAGGGTCCGTTTCTGTACCACAGAGGGAAAGAAGAAGACTAAAAGTTTTCGCTGACTACTTTCTTCTTCGAGATCTCAAAGAGACAAAAATCAATATATAAATTTAGACTGGTAGATCAAACCCGCTGAACGACTAAGAGAGTCTCAAAACCTAAAATAAAATAAAAAAATCAATATATAAATTTAGAGTGGTAGATCAAACCCGCTCAACGTTTAAGANAAAAAAAAAAAAATGCGGTGAGCGTGGATCGAACACGCGACCTTCAGATCTTCAGTCTGACGCTCTCCCAACTGAGCTATCCCCGCTTGTTGTTCATACCTTTATTTATAGTTTAATATCGCGTAAAGTAATCGTAGCATTTAATGGGAATGTTCGTATCCTAGAAGAAGGAAAGGGAGTTAAAGATGGTGAGAAGCATATTTTCTTTTTTCGCTAAAAAGAAAAAAATGGCGAGAAGCATCTCCTACATCACCTCTACTCAGCTCCTTCCTCTCCATCGTCGTCCCAACATCGCCATCATCGATGTCAGGTGACTTTCAAATACACAACATGCACGATTTTGATTCGTCCGTCTTTAGTCACTAATCTGATCCTTTAGCTTAAATTTAGGTCGAATCAATCGGATTGTTCTTAGGTTTAGTTTTGCTCTACCATGTACTTCTGATATGTCTCCTGCTTAACTCTGGGATCAGATTATCATTATCAAGAGGAATCACCGTGTTCTGTAAAAGTGAAATTTTGTTGGATTTCAATCGGAAAAATAACTATTAAAGAATCTAATGAGCTTTTGTGGGTAGGTGGCTGAGGAGTGAATAAAGAAACAGATTATTTTTAATTCTTAAGTTAGGTTTGTGTCTGGAAAACTTCCGGGCTTTGTTATGAAGATATCCTACTGTAGTAATTGTTTGATTATTTTTTGGTTTTGTTTTTCAGGGATGAAGAGAGGAATTATGATGGGCATATAGCTGGGTCGCTACACTATGCGAGTGGCTCGTTTGATGACAGGATCTCTCATCTTGTTCAAAACGTCAAGGACAAAGACACACTTGTCTTCCATTGTGCTTTGAGCCAGGTCTGTCTTATTACCTTTTCCCCTTGTTTGACTTTATATGAAGAAACACCATTATGCTTTGAGAATAAATGTTTTTTTTATCAGTGCATGTGTGGATGGAGATGAACTCTTCTTGGTGAAAATTTCGATTAGTTAAGTTTTTAGTAAATCATGTTACATAGGTTATAGAAGTGGCATAAATGGAGCTTCTTTTAGACGAAACTCAATCTCTTGTGCTGCAATTTTTTCCTCTTGAATTGGCCCTTCATGTGTCAAAACTGGATTCAAAATAGCAAAAGTCACATGATCTTGCAACTGGTTTGTTATATGATTGCGTAATGTATGCCATAGTGTAGGAACTTCGATTACATTCTTTAGAAAATAACATCGATAAGCTGACACTCCGATTCATCAAGTTCTGTACTTTAGTAACCCTTTCTTTGTCATGTCCTTAACATTTATTCACACACTTTTTTTTTCACTCGAAGATGAAGTGATTGTTAAGCTTGTGATACAAATTCGTTGCAGGTTCGTGGCCCAACATGTGCAAGAAGACTCGTGAATTATCTCGATGAGAAGAAACAAGAAACTGGGATAAAAAACATCATGATCTTGGAACGCGGCTTCAATGGTTGGGAAGCTGCTGGAAAACCGGTTTGCCGCTGCGCAGATGTTCCTTGCAAAGGTGATTGCGCCTAAGCAAGCATTACTGAATCACTCGAACTCAATTGATCTCTACATTATTATCATGTAATCATACTACCGATATGTTGTTTATACAAATTCTCATATTATTCTATTGATTGACAAATCACAATATTAAAGGGCCTTTTTGGTATTAACTGTTTATTTGCCGTCAAAATACTCCTTACGGCATCACTAGTTAGACCGTTTTTTGTTTCCTACTAGGGCCGTCGTCAAACCTTCTGGCTCGTTCAGAGGGTTTGATCTATTTATAGTTATGTTTGTTTTGTCAAGTCTTTAAAGCAAAGCGACGACTTCGGCTTCGGTAAGTACATTACAAACATTCTAATCTCTCCGGCGATTCAACTTTTTTGTCGAAATTCCCAATTCCTAAGTCGAGAACCCTAATTTCAATATGGTAAGATTTGTTCAATTTGGTTGTTTGCTGGATCTACTGTAAATCGTGCGGCTTGAATTTCGGATTGTTTGAATCTGTGAAGTTTCTGAATTTCCACAGGTTTGCATTTTCTGTTTGGTGCCGCTGTTCCTCGTCCCGCTCGTCAATTTACTGCCTCGGATCATCGATTTGTTAATGGTAATCGGATCGTGCTTTGTTGATAATCTTTGAAGTTTAATTTGTCCTTCTTTGGAATTTTGATGGGAAGAATTATCAGATTCACGAGTATCATTAACAAGTTAGGAACCATAATCTCGGAGGATGCTAGAGTGTTGTATTCGGAATAAGATACACGAAGACAAATTGTGCTTGTGAAAATATGAAAATAAGGATCTGTAGCTTTTGTTATCTGCTTGAAGGTGGTCTTGTGGAAAGTTGAACATGTTAGCAATGTTTTCAAGTCGTACTTCTGTTAGTGTTGTCAAATGTTTCAGAAAAAAAGATAACAGTTTGTAGAGGTCATGCGTTAGTGAATCTTACAGGGTGTTTCAGTGTTAGATATCTTCTTCTTATCATTTGTTGATTTCTTGAGTAATTTGTCTGTTAAACTAGGCCAAAGTGTACGCGTGGTTAGGATGGGAGTACAGGAAGCCAGAGAGAGTTCCTCCAGTTTGTCCTTTCAAGCCAGTTGCTAAAAACGACAACGCCACCAAAGTAAGCACGAATGAATTACTCACTTGATTGGCGCTCTTCTTCTTTCTTTGTTGATTCTTTTCTTTTAGTTGAACTGAACCAGTTTAGTTGATGAAATGCTTGGATGCTTCGGTTTATGTTTTATGTTTATATTTCAATTCTAACTTTTGATCCATTAGCCTCCATGAATGTAGATATTATCATATTCTTAATATTCAGGTTTTAAAGGATTTCTGAGTCTCCGGTCTTATTCGATTTGAATCTGTCTTAAAACCTTTTCTGCTTATCAGGTGGTTGCGGAAACTGGAACTGAAGGTACAGAAAGTATAGCTAAACCCGTTGTTACGGAGGAGACTGGTGGGATTAAGCAGGATTGAAGCTTGAGTCCCCCTTTAATAAAGTTTTTTATATTCTGTGGATATGTTTTGGATAAGAGAAGAAAGAACCTTGTGAAAATTTACCTGCTGTGATAATAATATACGCTAAAGGATTATGGTATTTTTCCTTTGAAAATGTAACAGATAGGTTTTACATGTGAGAAACTTCGAATTCCTCAGCAAAATTCGGATCGCTTCTTAAGAGTTAGCTAATGCTTTATGGCGTCTCATATATTATATGGTGTTGAGCTTCTAATCATATAGTTTAGAAACACCGAAGTCCAGAGTTAGCCACCTAAACCTTTTCAAGCAAACCTATGTGATCGAGTTTCATGTACCTATGTTGTCTACAACTACACAATCATGTCTTGGTGTTATACCCCTTCGTTTTCTTCAAAGGTTAATATTCTCCCAGAGTGAGGAATATAAAAATTTGAAAAGATTTTGTTTATTACCGACTACTCTACTAATTTGATATCATCATCACAAAATCTAATGATAACTACTTGTCCTTATATTTTATATTTCCTTGTTAATCTTAAAATGGACAATCAAATTTATAAGAGTGTTTACAGTAAAAAAAAAGAAAAAAATGTTTAGCTAATCTTTTTTGTTTTTGTTTTTGAATCATCATTATCCACTAATCATATATTCGGACCAATTAGTTAAAAGTTGGGAGCACTTCACTCGGAAGCCACGTGCACAAGCCATCACACTTACGCTAGCGTTTCAGGATAAAATCATAAAATGTGATTTCAAAAGGATAGAAACAAAAACAAAAACAAAATCAAAACAGTTTTTATTAAATATCAGCATCGTGCCTTCGTTCATATTGAAGCAAAGAGAGAGAGAGAGAGATTTTAAATAACAAATAGAAATTTAAACCTTTTAATTTTACATTTTCTGTTTTCGATTGAAGATTCTCTCTCTCTATCTCACGCTCTCGTTCGCTCGCGTCCCTTCTCTTTCCGATATTGATCGCCGGAAAAAAAAAACTAGCTACCCCAAAAACCCGGCCATTTCTCCGAGGATCTCATCGATCAATCCAACGGTCTGATTTTCGATTGATCAGATCTGACAGAACATTACTGGTTACTTATCGTGTTTACTCTCTGATTCAGAAGAAGCGTAGGGTTTATATAATTAGGGGGAGAATCTTAGGAGAGAAGAAAGAATAAACAAGGTATTCTTGTGAGGGGTTGGTGCTTAGTCATGTTTAAGAAGATCATGAAAAGTGGGAGCCGAAAGCCCTCTAGAACCGAGGCGAATGATCCTTCTATGTTCGGGTTTGATCCACCGGGTAGGTCCAATATGGTTGTCAATCACGCTTCTCCTCTTCCTTCTTCTCCCGCTGCCAACAAACAACCCCCTCCTCCTATGCATTCAGTCGAGCCTCTCCCTTTGTTCAGAGACGTGCCTGTCCCCGACCGCCAATCCCTGTTCCTTAGGAAACTCCAGATTTGCTGTTTCCAGTTCGATTTCACCGACACGTTGAGGAGTGCGAGGGAGAAGGAGATTAAGAGGCAGACTTTGTTGGAGCTAGTTGATTTTATTCAGTCTGGATCGGGGAAGATTAATGAAGCTTGTCAGGAAGAAATGGTGAAGATGATCTCTCTCAATATATTCCGGTGTCTACCTCCTGCTTCACACGAGAATACAGGTCAAGAGCCTGCGGATCCTGAGGAAGAAGACCCTTACTTGGAACCTTCTTGGCCTCATTTACAGCTTGTTTACGAGCTTCTGTTGAGATACGTTGTTCCTTCTGACACTGATACCAAGGTTGCTAAACGCTATATTGACCATTCTTTTGTCTTGAGGTTGCTTGAACTCTTTGAGACTGAAGATCCCAGAGAGAGGGAGTACTTGAAAACGATTCTTCATAGGATTTATGGCAAGTTTATGGTTCACAGGCCCTTTATTAGGAAAGGGATTAACAATATATTTTATAGGTTTATTTATGAGACTGAGAGACATAGTGGCATCGGGGAGCTTTTGGAGATTCTGGGTAGTATTATTAATGGGTTTGCCTTGCCAATGAAGGAGGAGCACAAGCTCTTTTTGATCAGGGCGTTGATACCTCTGCATAAGCCTAAACCAATCGCTATGTATCATCAGCAATTGTCGTACTGCATCGTTCAGTTTGTGGAGAAAGATTATAAGCTTGCGGATACAGTGATCAGGGGGTTGCTAAAGTTTTGGCCTGTGACTAACTGTACAAAGGAGGTTCTCTTCCTTGGTGAACTTGAAGAGGTTCTCGAGGCAACACAACCTGTTGAGTTCCAGCGCTGTATGGTCCTTCTGTTCCAACAGATTGCTCGGTGCCTAAATAGCTCCCATTTTCAGGTTGGTATTCTCTTTGTGGGTTGGTTTCTCATTTCAATCTGTCCATTGAGGCTTCTCATACGAAATACCTATGTTGTGTGGTAGTTTTGCATGTTGAGGCAAAGATCTAGGCCAACCGTTAAATTCTGGAGCCTTTGTTATTCAGCTTCTTGTACCAAAGACCTATGTTGTGTGGTAATTTTGCATATTGAGGCAAAGATCTATCTATGCCTATCATTTGAAAATCGATGTTCTGCCTCCTCCACCTGAATGACTAATGCAATTTATCTATAAGTTCGCTTGTATTGATCTTCAAATAACCAACTCCTCTGAATTTATTGAAATCTTCGTTTGTTCATATGTCATGGAATTCTCATTTCATAAACAGTTACACCATGATTTCATCTTCTCTCTAGGCCAACTTTACCAGAATTTTGCTCTGTCTCTAGGAATTTTGAATATTTCAGTCTCCCACCCTCACCTACATCAATCACCATGCAAAATGCAGGTTGCAGAACGAGCTCTGTTCTTGTGGAACAACGAGCACATTGTGGGTCTAATCGCACAGAACCGAAGTGTAATCCTTCCCATCATATTCGCTTCCCTGGAGAAAAACACAGAGTCTCACTGGAACCAAGCGGTTCACGGTCTAAGCTCAAATATTAAGAGAATGTTCATGGAGATGGACCCTGAACTCTTTGAAGAATGCCAGCAACAGTATGAAGAGAAACAAGCCAAATCGAAAGAAGTCGAAGAGCAACGCCAAAGTAGGTGGAGGAGATTAGATGAAGCAGTGGAAGAGCGTGAAAGTGTAGGAGGAGAAGATCATATGATCACTTCTTAGAAATATACCAAAACAAGTAATAATATTCTCCTTCACTTTCTCTTCATCTCTCTAAGCGTTGCAGTTATTAATATATTTTCTTCCTTTTTTTATGACTTTGGCTGTCTAAAAAGAAAATATCTTTAGTCAGGTCGGTCAGTACATTTTTGTAGTGCTGATTCTTATTATTTGATTTGGAAACTTTGCATTTATAAATAAAGAAAGTAAAACTAAAATATTTTACATAAGTATCCAATATCCTCTTTTGTATATTGAATGAAAAAGACCAACAGGCAAAAGCGACAGGCGCAGAACCGGAGTTAGGGTTTAACAGTAGTCAATGGAACTTCGTATTGGGAATAAGTTCCGGCTTGGCCGGAAAATTGGGAGCGGTTCATTCGGAGAGATATACCTTGGAACTGATACTCAGACAAACGAAGAGGTCGCTATTAAGCTTGAAAGTGTGAAGGCTGCGCATCCACAATTGTCATATGAGTCGAGGATATACAGGATTCTACAGGGTGGAGCTGGTGGGATTCCAAACATGAGATGGTATGGTGTTGAAGGGGATCAGTACAATGTTCTGGTGATGGATTTGCTTGGTCCAAGCCTTGAACATCTGTTTAGATGCTGCAACAAGAGATTCACCTTGAAGACAGTTCTCATGCTAGCTGATCAAATGATAAACCGTCTAGAGTACATCCATTCTAAGTCATTTATTCATCGTGATCTAAAGCCTGATAATTTTCTCATGGGTTTGCCAAGGCGTGCGGATCAGGTCTACATCATAGACTTTGGCTTGGCCAAGAAGTATAGAGACAGCTCAACCCACAGACATATACCATACAGGGAGAAGAAAAGTTTGGTTGGGACTCCGAGCTATGTCAGCGTGAACACTCACCTAGGTATCGAGCAAAGTCGGAGAGACGATATGGAATCACTTGGTTATGTCCTCATGTACTTCCTCAGGGGAAATCTCCCATGGCAGGGACTCGAAGCAGCTGGGGACAAGAAAAAGAAAGGCGAAAAGATTTCCGCAAAGAAGGCTTCTACTTCCGTCGAAGAGTTATGCAGAGGTCATCCAATAGAGTTTGCATCCTACTTTCATCACTGCCGCTCGCTTAGGTTTGATGATAAACCAGACTATGCATATTTGAAGAGACTGTTCCGCGACCTTTTTAGTCGTCAAGGTTTTCAGTTTGATTATTTGTTTGACTGGACGGTATTGAAGTATCAGCAATCACAATCTGGTAAACCTCCAACTCCTTATGCTCATGACGGTGGTATTGGATAACACCCTGCGTTCGGCAATACTGAGACGAAGCGTCCAGATGTCACATATCAGAGAACAAACGAGTGTTTTAATTTGGAGCAGAAAGAGTAAAAACGTTAGCGGATCTGCAATTGCAAAGGACAGGCTACTAGCTGGATTACAAGGATCATCATCATTAAGACGAGTTGTGGACTCGAGTAGTCGTGGACCATTCAATGGCGGGAGCGATAATGCAAACTATCCAAACCGCGCTGATCAATGGTATTAATGGTTTGCGGAACCATGAAAACGATGAGACAGCTGCAGCGCCACAACCCAATGGAGACGATGTGAAACCCAAAGCAAAAGTCTTCTCGGATTGATTCATACACGAAGCATTAAAGACAAAACGGGTATTCACATTTGTAGCTTGTCTCAATCTTCTTGAGAGTTTTCAAGGTTGGAGAGAATAACGTTGTCTATGGTTCTTCCAAGGAAAGGCTCTTTTACAGTTGAAGAGATTTTAATACAAGAAGCGAGAGAGAGAGAGATTTTGGAATTCACTATATATAAAAATCATTAAAGTGCTTCCAGCCATTTTTTATTTGTTTTTGTACACAATCAACATGTTTTTTTTTTCATATTTTTCTAAAGCAAAAAAATTATGATATTTCATTTTGTTTAAAGTTCTAGTCTTCAGTTTACAGTCAAAGTATCTTTTAAGAATTGTTTATTATCTTGGTAATTGAAAAGTTAACACACTTAAAAGACTAAAAAATGTAACAAGGTCAAAGAAATTAAATTTGAAATTGGAAAGTAAAGTTATTATATTAAAAATTGGCACCATATTCTCATTCGTTTTTTTAAAAAAAAAAAAAAAAAAAATCTCATTCGTTATTGGCATATATTATATATAATTAATTTATATATATATATATATCATAATATAATGAGTTATCGCGTTCACCTGTCAACAAAATTAATTAAGTTAAAAAAAAAAAAAAACGCAACGCCACCGCGAAAATGACGGAAGAATTGCCACCGGAGGATTCGAAACCGCACATCGTAGTGTTTCCGTTCCCAGCACAAGGCCACTTACTTCCTCTTCTCGACTTAACTCATCAACTCTGCCTCCGTGGCGTCACCGTCTCCGTCATCGTCACTCCCGGGAACGTAACTTACCTCTCTCCTCTTCTCTCCACACATCCCTCCTCCGTCTCCGCCGTCATTCTCCCTTTCCCTCCTCATCCTTCACTCCCCTCCGGCGTCGAGAACGTCAAAGACGTCGGAAACTCCGGAAACCTCCCAATCATGGCATCACTTCGTCAGCTTCGAGATCCAATCATCCTCTGGTTCAACTCTCATCCGAATCCTCCCGTCGCTCTCATCTCCGATTTCTTCCTCGGATGGACTCACGACCTCTGCAATCAGATCGGTATTCCTCGCTTCGCTTTCTTCTCCATCAGCTCCTTCTTAGTCTCCGTTCTCCAGTTTTGCGTCGACAACATCCATCGCATCAAACCGAATGATCCGGTTCATCTCATGGATCTTCCTCACTCTCCCATCTTCAAGGAAGAGCATCTTCCGTCTGTTTTCCGACGATGCCTTCAAACTCCGTCGTCTCCGGATCTTGAAACGATCAAAGATTTCTCCATGAACCGTTTGAGCTACGGAGCTGTTTTCAATTCCTCAGTGTGTGTAGAAGATGAGTATCTTGAGTACGTGAAACAGAAGATGGGCCATGACCGGTTCTTCGTAATCGGCCCACTTTGTTCGATCGGGTCGGGTGTTAAATCCGAGTCCGGTTCTATAGACTCGAATTTGCTGAGTTGGCTAGACGGATCCCCTAACGGGTCAGTCCTTTACGTTTGTTTCGGAAGTCAAAAGGCGTTGACCAGAGACCAGTGCGTTGCTCTTTCACTAGGCCTCGAGAAAAGCATGACCCGGTTCGTTTGGGTCGTTAAGAAAGATCCGATACCCGACGGGTTCGAGGATCGGGTTTCCGGACGTGGAATTGTCGTCAGAGGGTGGGTCCCGCAGCTGCACGTGTTGCGACACGTGGCTGTCGGTGGATTTTTGAGCCACTGCGGATGGAATTCTGTGCTTGAAGGGATAACGAGTGGGGCCGTGATATTGGGCTGGCCCATGGAAGCGGACCAGTTTGTGAACGCGCGGTTGCTTGCGGATCATTTGGGTGCGGCGGTTAGGGTCTGCGAAGGGGATGAAACTGTGCCCGACCCGGATGTGTTGGGTCGGGTTATAGCGGAAACCATGGGCGAGAAAGGACGCGAAGTGGCTGCTCGAGCGGAGGAGATACGGCGGAAGACTTGCGACGAGGCAAATGGAAGCTCTATTGCTGAGTTAGATAGACTTATTAAAGAATTTGGAAGAGTCTAAACTCTATAAGTCTATCACTAAATTAGAAAAAATATAATAATTTGATTGTAATTATGTGTGCAAGAGTGTGGTTTTTACAAATGCATGTACTATGTTCTGCTTCTCAAATTAGTCTGTTTTCAAGTTGCATTGATAGGATTCGCATGGTAGCAAGGGATCAGACGAAACAAGTATGTATTACAGTCGAATCAAGAGAAAAACGATCATTACATGATGTTATAAACATCTACGTGATTATGGGTCATGGATTATTATGATCATTATTATCCCATGACTCTCTTGGAATGCTGTGGTGGTTATTCACATCGGCCTCAACGTCTCCGGCTATCTTCTCCGCCATCAGAGTTCTCAGTGCTCCGACCACAGCTAGCTCCTCCGGCGGTCTATTAGTCGTAGCCACGAGGCCCACGACCGTTACCACAAGCAGTAAGAGCGATAAAGCCTTAGTCATCTTCATGGCTTTTATTACTTTCTGAAAATCTCTTCTTTTTAATCATCCCACGCTTTATGATTCGGGCACTATAAATAGATAGATTTTATTGAATTGTGACGTAAATAGCTAATTACGTTCACCTCATCAAATATTTATCCAAAATGGTAGTGCGCACTATAGTTTTGCTTTCGTATTTATTAATGTCAAATCATTCAGGTGGTGATGTTGCACATTCGTCAACTAAATCATTTTATCCACCAATCACAATGCACCACCTTCACCATCAAGACGCGGCACTATGAAATTATGTCACTATGCATAAATAGTTAGTTACATGATTAATGAATTAAGATATAACGGTTCTATCTGATGGAGCTTATCAAGATTTTTCTTAAGATTTACCAATAGGCAATATCGTTTACTAAATTAAATCATATTTGTACCGTACGTTAACTTTTTTTCTAACACATGATCATGAGTAATATATATTTTTATTTTGTTGTTACTTGTGAGCTAGTTTCAGTCGTAATTTAAGTTTGTTTTGATTCGATGATCTGTCTCTACCCTAGCCCCTAGATGATTCTTGCAACCACTCCGTAACGGTTTGTGAAAAGTCTTGCTAGAATTTTTTTTTTTTGTTTAAACAAAAGGGTTTTTGTTCAGATGATGATGATGGATGTTGGATGATTAATTGATTATGCTGATGATTTAAAAAAAAAGAAGTATATGCTTTGCTTAGGGTGAGTAGTGAAGCTAGCTAGTTGGCAAGTAATGGCTTCTTTTGGCGGCCAAGCAATTCTCTCTCTATCCCTCTCTTTCACACACACAATCCTCGACGCCAAGACTTAAATCAATTCCTCCTAAATTCGAATATTACTCATTAAGAAAATATAAATATGATTATTATACTGTGATACTAGCTCCACAATACACTCAAAAAGATTCTCCTTACTAATCTATTGTATGTTAGTAACACGTTATCAATAAATAATCATAGAGCCGAGGACACAAATAATTCCCTGGAGTTGAATGAGTAAAAGTTGGATATCAATCCATCTCTAAGAAACTCTTTATTGTTTTTATTAATTTGGGAAATTTTAGACTTTTTTAGTCATATACAATTTTTTCTATTATTCAAGCAGCAATTACCCGTTAATAATATCACGTTTCAGGCATAAATCACTCCTCCCAATTAAAGTTAAGCTAATAACTTTAAAGAGATTTTTGTTTTAAAAAAACAACAACGTTAAAGACTACTTATTGTTTTAATACTCTGGTAGAAGTTATATAAATTATGTGAATGTTTCTGCCAATTTTATAGATTGCTGCCACCGAGTTATACCTATTGGTATACTACAAGACCATATGGGACAGTATAACTAAATTATCTATTTTTATAAAATATATTAAGAACCTAAGATAAGGGAGGTTACTTCACCGAATACATATTATTAGCTAATCACAAGGTTAATAATGGTTATATCAATTGATTGGATGACCAAAATAAAAAAATCTAAGTATCTTAGAAGGAGGCGCAAACATAGGGAGTGATATTATGTATTTAATTCGTTAAGATTAATATCAATATAAATTTATAGTATAACTATGATCATGATTCATAATTGTGTGTTGTGTAATTGTGGGTTGGCTCAACTGCACATGAACTGCTCGACCCCAAAATTCGATTGCCTTTTACTTTCCAATTAATTAATGTAATTAAATAATCAGCTAGCTAAGTTCAGTGTACATGAATCCACGATAATTAGCAGAACTAAGAAACAAATTTACAAGTGGAATCGTATTTCAAAGTTAAGTCATATATTCACTTTAGGGGGAAATGTATCATATTTGGATTCAAATCTTATTAGTTGTAATTTATTACGGTAAGTGGATTGAATCGTGTGTTGTATTACTATCGCTATCTGTTGCGTGTTGAGTGTTGTATTCGTGGATAAAAACATTTAAGATGGAGTGTAAATGATAATGTAGATTAGAAACAAACAAACTTACTTAGAATACATGACAAAAAGATGAGAAAAAATGCATGACATATTTAGAAAACGCGATTTCTCTCTTGATATACTATATTACATTGCCAAGTGTCAAAATTGCGGTTTGCTTTTGGAATTTGTCCACTCAAATTATAGAATGACACCCTTCTTGTAACAGAAAAGAAAGTCTAAATAACTATGCATACAGATGACTAAATAATTATACAACAGAAGTCTAAATAACTATAATCTAAGTAAACCATGCTTGTGCCACTACTTCAAGTATACTTAATCTATTCATTATAAAATTTCCTGCTAAATAAGTGCTGGCATCGAATCCAAATTTTGCTATTAGCTGGTGTATCTTTGTTATTAGCTAGTGTGTGCCTAGATATGGAAATTACCAGGACGAAATGGAGAAGGTTTCACTAGTATTAGAACTTAATAAATATCAATTTAATTTGATTTGATCCATAAGACAAGCAAAACCAAGTTAACCAAATAAAGAGAAAAATAGTTTAAATAATAGAAAGAAAAAAAAAACAAGAGGAGAGAAACAAGTGGTTCCAGGCTTGCAAACCAAAACTTCCAGAAAGGAATCCTTCACCAAAAGTTATTTGGGGTTTGCTTCTTTTCTCATCCTTTCTCTTACCCTTCATTACATATATACTCTCTATATATATACAAGAGTACTGTGTGTATAAAAAAAATACAATCACAAATATATATATACATAGACATATAAGCAAAACCCACCAAACACTCTTTGATACTTCTCTCCATAAATACATATCTCTCTCTTGTGTTCTTGAACAGAGCCAACACGGAGGATCATGACAAGTGTTCATGAGGAGACGCGTCTAGTACTCCTCAAGGGCAAACGCACCAAACGTCAGCGATCTGCGTCTCCTCATATGAACGCAGAAGCAGTGTCCGGCATTTGCAGCGAGGAGCGATCACTGGATGCAAGAGAAGAAAGAGCCGGTGAAGTCGAATTCCGGGGAGCTACGGACGAAGACCAAGACATGGCGAATTGCCTGATGTTATTGTCGCAAGGTCATAAAGCAAAGGGTAGTGGCGATCATTTATCGACGCAGAAAATTGATTTCTTGAGCAACAAGAGACCGGTGGCTTCTCTAGGTTTAGGGCTAGACGGTGTTTACCAGTGCAAAACGTGTGATAAAAGCTTCCACTCGTTTCAAGCGCTAGGAGGGCACAGGGCTAGCCATAAGAAGCCTAAACTCGGAGCAATGGTTTTCAAATGCGACGAGAAGAAATCTGCGTCTGCGTCTGCGTCTGCGGTTGAAAAGGTGGAAGATGCAGGAGTTGTAGGAAGCTTTCTTTCTCTGCAAGTAACTAGCAGTGATGGTAACAAGAAACCGGAAAAAACACATGAATGTTCGATCTGCAAGGCCGAGTTTTCTTCAGGACAAGCCTTAGGAGGTCATATGAGGAGACATAGAGGTTTAACAGTAAACGCAAACGCTACTTCAACAGTAAAATCAGCGATATCATCAAGTCATCATCAAGAATCTATACGGCCAAAGAACTTTCTGGAATTAGATCTGAATCTTCCAGCGCCAGAAGATGAACCGAAATTCGTGTTTGCGTCTAAAGATCAGCTTCTTCTCTTCGCGGCCGCGTCCAATTCTTTGATTGATTGTCATCACTAATTAAGTAGTTCTTGTAATTACTTTTTTTTTACCTTGATATGTTAATCATTAACCCTCCTCTTATTGATCTAATATTTGATTCTTGTAATTTGACATTGATTGAATTAACTTCAAATTATTTCATTCTTTAACAGTACTAATCATTGCTTCATTTTTTTTGTCGGCTCCATTGCTCCATTTACTATTGTCTTTGAATGTCGTAATGTCATCTATATAAGAGAAATTCATAATTAGCACATTTCCAATAGTAATGATCAATATACAGAAGTATATATGTAATACTTAACTTTAGGAGAATGATTAAAGATGCTGAGGTTGTTCCTTGGAGAGTGGAAGAAGCATGTGACGATGACTTTCATATAAAGTCACTTCGTTTGTTAGCCGCCACAAACCCCTTTCGATACACTTCACTTCCATTTGGGGTTGTTCCTTTTTTTTCCCCATATTTTTGTAATACAGATATGATATATTGATATATATCATTTTCATTAAAAAAATTAATCGAGCAAATCTAGAAATAACAACTCGTTAAAAAGCTGGTTTAGAGTGTCCAACGTAGAAGTAACTTCATCCCGGCCAACAGAAAGTTAAATCTTCAACTACTAAACCAAAAATAATTATAAATTTTTTTTTTTTTTTGGTAAGCAAAACATTGATAAGGTTCATCAAACTAAAGAAACAAAAGGTGTCTTATAAAATATCAAACGTGGCGTAATTTTAAGTTACCGTATTGAGATATACATGATTTACCAGTATCATTTAAATGATCTTAGTGGTATATCGTTTCTGATCTTAGTGGCATTTCTATATAGATCATATCTTTTGTGGGGTAAAATTTTCTATTTCTCTATGTCGATCATGTCGTGTCTTTATACAGTCGTCTATATGACTATATATATATGACTCATCTACATTTTTCATTTATTAAAATGACACATCTATATTTCTCTTTTGGTAATATAAACATGATACGTAGAGAAAGTACAGCATAGAATTAACAAAAACGTTTCCTAACATTTGGAAATTAATAAAAGATGTTTTAAAAGATTAATATCAAAAGTGATATTGTAATTAAGGATGTCTTGTTCAAATAATTTGGATTAGATAATGCATTGCTATTTTGGTTGGAAAAGTAAAACCATAATCACGTTCCGAAAGATTTAGAAAATATAATGAGAACGGGAGGGAGATCGGTAACCTAAAATTGTTTTATCCTATAGAAATAATAACACTATGTTTAGTAAATTTTCAGAAAACGTCGGTGAGACTTTTAATAAATGTAGTGGCTGTACTTTTCCCATTTTTAATTGACAGACTATTTATCAATGTTTGTAATAAGACAAAACATGCATCGAGGCCATGTAATGTAATTGACGACGATTTCAAAGATAAATCCTTACTTACGAATATTGGGATAAACTTAAAAATAGTGTGTTAAGAATAAATATATGTGGATGAATATATATTTGACTTTGTCTGGAACCATATAAACAGAGAGGCTCTGGCATGATTAGATACTTTGCTGGACTACGCTAGCGTACGACGTACATACAGCAAAGCAACCGTTTTCACCCACTAACTGCTTGACAGCTCACCAGAAAACTCCATAATTCTGCTTCTGTACAGTGTACCGGTCGCACTTGATCACAGGAAACATTCATTTTTCCTTCCCGTTAATTGAGCCCCAAACTTTCTAAAATATCGTACAATGACCCCCAATGTTTATACTCTGATTATTTTCTTACACTCATCATTGTAGCTTTACAGATTTTGTCCAACTAAAAACCATATTGAAATTAAGTATTAGCAAATTTTTGTTTTATTTTTAATTATTTATTTTTATCACTGTTTTGATAATGATAAACGTGTGGGTGTTTAATCTGATTTTCACATTAATTTAAATTTAGTTTTTTTGAATTAACATTTTAATTGTATAATATTAGACCAAAATATAATTTAAATTCAGTTTGAATTATTCACTTTTTAACAGAAAACATATGTTGAATTTAGAAAATCATATAAATTGAGGTGTTTACAACTTGGCTTGTTTGTTCAGATAAATAAAAAAAAATCAATGTGTTTTCTCTTTAACTAAATTTTAAAATCTGATATTTTGTGCAAACCGGATTAGGACCTGATATTTTGAAATGAAATCATAATCGTATAATAATTAGGGAGCTAATTGAAAAACATATAAAGATTGGAGCCTAGAGATATAAATAAAATAAAGTAATATCCACCGAAACTGATTTTTCAGTAGCAATCAACTTGTTTTTGCTTGAGCGGCATTGGAAGCATTCCATTAGCTTTCTCTCTTTTTAGCTGTTCTCCAGAAAAAGATTCAATCTCCTTTCCTTTCGAAACAAAAAAAGGAGATTTTTTTCCGGGAAAAAAGAAGAAGAAGAAGCAGAGCTCTCGGGTTCAGCTTTGTAGGAGAAGCAAAAGAAATAAACTTGTGAGTTTTATTTGATCTTCTAGCGATGGCTGTTGCGCCGGCAAGAGCTCGTTCGGACTATGATTACCTCATCAAGCTCCTTCTCATCGGAGATAGCGGTAAGCTTCTTCTCCACTTCTCTGCTCTCTTAAGTTATTGTAAAGCTCACAACTTTTGAAGTGCTGGATTTGCTTTCGTCTCCGACAACATTTCCTGCTTGTTTTGCGATCTTGATTAGGGTTTTATAATCTTTGATTTCTACTACTTAGAAAATAAAAATACTTTTTTTACCGTTGACAAAATTAGTTGCAGAGTTTAAAGTTTAATTCTTTGTGTGTGTGTGTGTGTGTGTGTGTGTGTGTGTGTGTGTGTGTTGAATTTGTTGTTTAGCTTTGATGTGTATAATATATGTTCAGGTGTGGGGAAAAGTTGCTTGTTACTGCGTTTCTCCGATGATACTTTCACTACAAGTTTCATTACTACCATTGGGTATGTCTTACCTGCTGTTTTCTTTACTATTTGTTTGATCATGTTATGTCTTGTTGTCTAAGTTCGTCTTCTTTTCCAGGATTGACTTCAAGATCAGAACTGTTGAGCTTGATGGGAAGCGTATCAAATTGCAGATATGGGACACAGCTGGTCAAGAACGTTTTAGAACTATAACCACTGGTAAATTAAAAACGACTTTTTTTTCTTCTTTTTCACTTGGAGATTTAAAGTTGTTGCAAGTAAATTCTTATATATTGGATTGATGAATCTAGCGGAGATGATAACTTGTGTAATTCTTTACTTTGAGAAGTGAAAAAAACAATTCATTTGTTTCTTTTTCTTGTCACTAAAGCGTTTTGGTTCATCTTTGCACGCAGCGTATTACAGGGGAGCAATGGGTATACTGCTTGTCTACGATGTAACGGATGAGTCATCCTTCAACAGTACGTCTCTCTCTTTTCTCTGTGTCTTGTTACTATTTTATCTTATCAAGTCAGTTTTGCAATGACATTTTTCAAAGAAAACCGGATTGTGAGACTTGTGGCAACTGAGTGCGATTGTTACATTGTATCAGATATTAGGAACTGGATGAAGAACATAGAGCAGCATGCCTCAGATAATGTCAACAAAATATTGGTCGGCAACAAAGCTGACATGGATGAAAGCAAAAGGGTAAGTAATCTTTAGTTGCATTTGCATACTTTCTTTCATGACCTATAGTCTGTAGTATACTGATGCGTGAACTTCTTTTTCAGGCTGTCCCAACGGCAAAGGGCCAAGCTTTGGCTGATGAGTATGGAATTAAATTCTTTGAGACGGTGAGTGTCTAGATAAAAACAGAACATATGTGCCCTTTATTTGTTCTTGAGAGTACTGATGTGATTACATTTGTTTGTTGCAGAGTGCAAAAACAAACCTCAATGTCGAGTCGGTTTTCCTTTCAATCGCAAAAGACATTAAACAAAGATTGACAGAAACCGATACAAAGGCAGAGGTAAGAACCGCGTGAATCTGCTGCTTCTAAGACTCATATTATTATACATACATTATAGCTAAGTTAAAAAACATATGTACTGATGCTTTACAGCCCCAAGGCATCAAGATCACTAAACAAGATGCTGCTTCATCTTCTTCTACAACTGAGAAATCAGCTTGCTGTAGTTACGTTTAGGAGCTCTCGCCTGCACCGGTTTTTAATCGCTTGCCATCTGTTTCATCTCTTACTTCTCAAATCAGAGATCGTTCTAATGTTGTTACTTAGGACGAGTAGGATATCTTATTGATGGTTATGATTTCATGTCTAATTTGTTATCTCCATATTCCTGATATGGAAGACTATGTTGGTCAAAAACAATGTTAAGAATTTGAATTTATGAAAAATCAAACTGTTCTAGTGTGTATATAAACTTACTTAATAGTTCATATAAAGATTATCGTCTGCAGACTTGAATGGTGATTCTCTATGAAATCCTTAATTTGAGCCAAAATAAACATGGATTTGAAGAAACATTGGATAGGGTTGATTCACTCTATTATTATGTTATTACAAATCTCATTAAAGAAGCAAAAGAAGAACAAATAGGAATCCCACAAATTTACAGAGAAGCTAACATTATGTTACACACAAAAGAGGGCAACCTTCGGAGAGAAGAATCAGATTGAAATTGCAATGCACAAAAGAACCATTCGAGTTTCTGTATGAAAATGGATTCGTCTCACTAGCTGCAACAACCATTTTGAGGAGTAGTCTGGTGTTCTGGTTTCTGCTTCAAGATGTTTCTCTTCACAGCACTTGATCCTTCTTCCAAGAGACTAGGCACCTCCATTATCTGTTTCATCACGAAACATTCTCTGTTATATATAAATCCCTTTCCCTTTCGAATCGTTTTTTTTCATTACCATTTAAGGATCTTACCTTCAAAGCCAGCTCTTCGAAACACTGCTCTACGTTTTGTCGAGTTCTAGCACTACACTCTAGAAACATGCACTTTAGTTCTTTCGCTAGAGCAATCCCTTCTTCTCTGCTAACTCCTCTCTCAGAGTCCTGTAATCATATATGTTTCATCAAGACAACCACTGGATAACCAAACCGTGTTATGAGAACAGAGTTATGTGATTTCGGTTGCAACTCACTCTATCAACCTTGTTCCCAACAAGCATCCTAACGCATTCTTGGTTAGTGGAGTAAAGCTCAATCTCCTTACCCCACACATCTACTAAGTTTGTAAATGTCTCTCTTCTCGTCACATCATAAACTGCATTGACCAAGAAACATTAACTAAACAGTTTACAGAGAGGGAGATCTCTTTAGTCTCCTGTAATCGATATGATCATGATGGGACATTACCGAGAATGATCCCTTGGGCGCCTCTGTAGTAAGAGCTCGTCAAGGTTCTAAACCGTTCCTGTCCAGCTACAACAAGAAAACCGAAAATGTTATATAAGAACCATTAGTTTCCGAATGAAGATATATAACTTCTATATATCTCAGTAGAGAATCACCACCTGTGTCCCAGATTGTGAGTTTCAGTCTTTTGCCTCCTACTGTCAATTGCTTGATCTTGAAATCAACACCTATTGAGTAAAAATTAGGTTTGATATCAACAATGTTATACAAGTAGGAGGATCCGACAAAACAGATTTTCCATAAACCAAACCAAAGTAACTAAGACGAGACTGCTAGATCATAAGTATCAAGAACTCATTCTTCGGACAGATTGTTTCAGTGGCAATACTATTAAAGATACATCATGATCATCATTAAATAAAGAATTTCCAACACAAAGCAGACAGGTGATCATCAAGGTTCAAGCTATTCCACATATGGAAGCTACTGTTTGATAAAGCTATTTCTCAGTTGTTTTTCCCGGGAGTCAAATAGAGAACACAAAGTTTTAAAAAAACTAATTACCAATGGTAGGAGCAAGATCTTCAACGGCGCTAGAAATGAAACTCACAAGCAAACTGCTTTTACCAACACCAGAATCTCCAATCAACAAGATCTTAAACGACAGATCGTATCCACTCTGCCCAGAAGATGATCCCATTCTCTAAAAACAAACACAAAAACAAATTCAAACACAAACCACAGATTTGCTTGATCTCTCCTCTCACTCAGATACTTCCTCGATCTGTATTTGTAGAGAAAAAAGAAAGACTACGAGGGAAAGAACAAGCTAGTAACACACGAGAGATCAAACCAAATCCTACTTAATCAACAGCTACAAAAAGTCGACTTCTTTATAAAAAAAGTATGAATCTTATTTAGCTGTCTGTAATGCTAATGATGATGATTGCTTATCGTTGATAATTACATCTATCTGCACTCTTCTTTCCTCAAATTTTATAAGTAGAAAATTCAAGAAAAATAAAAAGAGAGAATTTAAATTGCCCGTGTATGATGCAAACAAAATAGATTTAAAATAAGAAAAAGATATTGGAGATTTTATTCTTTACGGGGAAAGAGAGGAGAAGTGGTAATATATGAGAGAGACTTGGAAGAAGACAAGGAACACGCCTGACAGTAACGTTTGTTCTTTGCTTTCTCTCCCGACACTTTACTTCACACAAACGTCTCTGTTTGGTTTTTGTCTTTCAGGTTCTTTTGTCGACGTGTGTAGCGTTTCAGAATCGCGGCTGCGATTACTCTTGCGATGTACTAGTAATTATAGAGAATAAATAATTAGGTGGCACCTAAACAGTTGGTTTCGGAGGGTTGTAAACGCGGTTCTAAAACGCTATTATTATTTGGATGATTGAAAAGTTAGTCCCCAATGGAACCAATTATTTCGTAAGCACCCTTTTCTTTATGTAGGGCATCATTTCCTAAATACTTTGATTATTAAACTAATACTTTTCGCAAATTGATTAACGAATTAGTAGTAGTTAAATCGTTTTTGGAGTCGGCGATCAGTTATTGTGGTGGTTGTGGGAGCCAAACAGGGGGGGCCTTCGTATGCTGTCAGCCGAGTCCCTGCAAAAACTCCACCTCCGACCGATGCAATGCTCACGCGCATTCCACACTCTTCAAAATTTCCATCTAATACTGATCCACTAAAATCATAATTCAGTAAATTAGTTGTTATTAAAGAACTGTTCGAGCAATTTTCAAGAATCATTGAACTAATTTTTCTCTATAAAAAAGAAAGAATAAAATGTGGTAGTGGTGTCCAAGGTTTTGGGAATAGAATGAGTGATGTAAAAGCCATGAAATGTTAAGGTATCTTAGGAACATCATCTCCGTGTGGTCGTCCTTTATCATTGCTTTATTTTTTTCTGTCAAGATATAAATTTCAGAAACTTAAGAAACATATTAACATTATCATTGATACGAAGAATGCTTTGTGGCTTTTTCATCTCTGTAAATTAGAGTTAGATATAATATTGCTTATTTGTATGTGTGTTTGGTGTTATTTCAATTTATTGGAGGATAGCAGTATTTTGTCGAAAATGACCCAACAAATTGCCAAAGTTGAGTAAATACCACCTACATGTATCTTGTCTAACAATCCTCACATGTCAACAAACAATATTAAATGGTTTGGTCAGTCCCTGTTCATATACATTTGGAATGTTATACATGTTATGCTCAACGACAAATTAAATATGTAGGTTTTCCTAACATCTCTATTTGTTTTCAATTAGACCAAAGGTTTACATAATCGTGAAATCTAATCTTCATACATACATTACGTGTAGTCTTTGCGCCATTTTGGCATCGAAACAAATTTGCAGTTATGTTTAATGGATACTTACGTTTTTGGGCCATAGCATTTTACTTTGTGGGCTAGGGTTCCTTTATTAGATGCCCATCCTCTAAACGCTAGCCTAGTAGACTCTACAAACGCGCGTAACGTGCACTCTTCGGAAAAGTTGTCAGCAAATTTATTTTTTCGATTAATAATTCTGTCAACATATCTCTTTAATAATTTAATGATCAATATATAATTTTTTTTTAAAAATATATATAAAATTATAACCAAAATTTGTCCCAGAAAAATAAAAATATAACTTACTCAAAAAAGTAAATCGAGAAAAACGTAAAAGAAAAGATAAAATTGTGTAGAGAAGGAAATATACAACTTACACAAGCTTAATAATGGTTAAAGAGAAATCTGATTGGCTGACAAAAAAAAAAAAAGAGAAATCTGATTGAAGGGTTTTAATCCTTAATTAATAAATTTATTATAATAAAAAATTGAAAACAAAGGTCAATATTTTGAAAGAGTTGCAAAAAAATGTTGCGTTGCTGGTTAAGGCGGCTTTAGCTGTACTTGTACCGGCTCTGGCGCCACCAAACCGAATCGTCGTCTCTCTTCCTTTCTTCTCTTCAACTTCCGTTTATCGAACGGAGAAGAAAACTAATCTTTAGTTTCGGATTCGCGATGGCCGTAGATAGCGGAATGGATCTGCTAAGCGAAAGAGCTGAGTTGATGAGAGAGTCTCTTCAGAAGAGTCAAACCATAACCGACAATGTTGTTTCGATCCTCGGCTCCTTCGATAGTCGTCTCTCTGCTCTCGAAACCGCCATGCGTCCCACTCAGGTCTGCTCGAGCTCCGTCTCATCTTCTCCGAATATACAGATCTGGAATTGATTGTTTTTGTTTTGCTGACTTGATCGGAATTTCGGTTGACTGTGTGTTTGGAAATCTCAGATTAGAACGCATGCTATAAGGAAAGCTCACGAGAATATTGATAAGACTCTCAAAGCTGCTGAGGTCATCTTGTCTCAGTTTGATCTCCTCCGTCAGGTTTGTTTTTCTCAGGAAATCTCACTTCTCTCAATGCTAAAAGGATCGATACTCGATAGATAGATAGGATTGAGCAGAAGAGGAGGATGGATCTTTGTGTGGATTTGAGTTTTTGCTATTTTTGGCACTCTGCTTTTTTTTTTTTAATTGCTATTTTTGAAACCGATTTTTTTTCAATTATGCTCTCAATTCATTTCTAGGCAGAGACTAAAGTACTCAAGGGGCCACATGAGGATCTGGAGAGTTATCTGGAGGCAATAGCTCAACTCAGGAAAATTATTCGTTATTTTAGCAGTAACAAAAGCTTTAAGAGTAGTGATGGAGTCCTTAACCATGCCAATAGCTTGCTTGCCAAAGCACAGTCTAAGCTGGAAGACGAGTTTAAACAATTGTTAGCTTCTTACAGGTTTGTCCTTCTTTACCTAACTAAGGGGTTTTCTTACAACACATTTCTCGAGTGTTTTCAATATATATACATGTGTTGTGATAGCACTAAATGTTAAGAAAAGAATTACATGGTTCCTCTTTCTTACTCTTGCATGCTATCACCATGATTCCTTCTGGGAACATTGCTAGTTGTGGACTTTTTTCTACGTTTTCTAGTGGATTTTGGCTGCTTTTTCTAGTTTTTGTGTTTTCCGGGAACTAGTCTTGGCTCTATTAAGGTCTTACACCCTCTTGCAAGTTGCAAGTCTAAGTTAAGTGTCTGTTTCGAATCACCTGCATTCGTCTTTTCCTCATTCTCATTTATTTATCTTTGTTATAATCAGCAAAGCGGTGGAGCCTGATCGCCTTTTTGATGGCCTTCCAAACTCACTGAGACCATCCGCAGACGGTGAGGGTAATGGAAAATCTTCAATGCCCCACGGAGGACACCTCAACGATGACTCAGAAACTGCTGCGTATACACTTCCAATCCTCATTCCATCAAGGGTATTGCCACTTTTGCATGATTTGGCTCAGCAAATGGTTCAAGCTGGTCACCAGCAACTGTTGCAACAAATTTATAGGTGAACTTATTCTTGGCCATTCATCCCTTATATTGTACAATTCATTTTTCACATTTTGCTCTTTGATTAAATTTTCGACTAAGTAACTGTAACAGGTGTCGAAGTTCTTTGTCACGCATTTTAATATACTTCTGCTCAATCTTTTGTGTTTTGTTCAGAGAAACACGTTCTTTTGTCTTGGAAGAAAGCTTGAGGAAATTGGGAGTTGAAAAGCTTAGCAAAGAGGATGTTCAGAGGATGCAGTGGGAAGTTTTGGAGGCCAAAATTGGAAATTGGATCCATTTCATGCGCATTGCTGTAAGAACGCTTTTTAAGACTTGCGATATTTTTAGTATGTTATTTTGTCTCCTAACTCAAGACACTTTTAATAGGTTAAATTACTCTTTGCTGGAGAAAGGCAAGTATGTGACCAGATATTCCGAGGCTTCGATTCTCTTAGTGATCAGTGTTTTGCAGAAGTTACAGTGAGCAGTGTCTCAATGCTACTTAGCTTTGGGGATGCTATAGCTAGGAGCAAGAGATCTCCAGAAAAGTTGTTTGTACTCTTAGACATGTATGAGATAATGCGGGAGCTTCATACAGAGGTAAAAAAATTTCTCATTTAAGTCGCCATATACTGAAGAGTCTTCTGTTAAATGGAAATGTTCTTCTCTAGTTTCAGGTTTTGGTGGATTTTTCGTTCTTCAGGCTAGTTTTCTGTTTTATGAGCTTTGGTACATGCTTGATTCACCTTCGAACCTGTATTTGATTTATATAAGCTAGTGAGGTGAAATAGGAGAATAAATGATGATACAAACGTCTAGATTTCTTTTCTTACTCACGTTAAATGGTTTACCAGTCACTTCGTAGAGATGCCAAAGCTAGCTCCTTGATTTACTCGAGGAGTAAGATTTGGAAATTGATTGTCTTTAACGTTTTTCTTCCGATGTCGATTTTCAGTACATCGGATGTGTTTTGAGCATTATTACATGTAATAATCCAACTGAACCCTACCATGATAAATAGCATGTCACACAGAGGAAAAACTTTGTAAACGTATGTGGTTGAAGCTTGCTATCTAGGACTACATGACGTGTGAATTATTTCGTGAGCAGTTGGTTTTTGTGCTACACTGTAAAAAGGTAGATAACATTAGATGGCGCTACAATCTCATGAAATTTCTTCTGTCCATGGACAGATTGAGACAATTTTCAAAGGTAAAGCATGCCTGGAAATTAGAGATTCTGCTACGGGGTTGACAAAGCGGTTAGCGCAGACTGCTCAGGAAACATTTGGTGATTTTGAAGAAGCTGTTGAAAAAGATGCTACGAAGACTGCTGTTCTGGATGGGACTGTCCACCCACTAACAAGCTATGTCATCAATTATGTCAAGTTCTTATTCGAGTAAGTGCAGCATATATGTCTACTTGGTTAGGACTAGCGTAACTCATTTCTTTGGAACTCTATCTTCTTCATCCTACTATTTGCATATTGTCTCTTTCCATGCTTCTATCAATGATTCATTGATGATCTTTGGTGTCAGCTACCAAGCGACTTTGAAGCAACTTTTCTTGGAATTTGGAAATGGAGATGATTCGAACTCGCAGCTAGCATCCGTAACAATGCGGATAATGCAGGCGCTTCAAAACAACTTGGAGGGAAAATCGAAACAGTACAGAGATCCTGCATTGACACACTTGTTCCTGATGAACAACATTCATTACATGGTTAGATCTGTGCGCAGGTGAGTTCGGTTTCGCGTTTAAGACTGATCAGGGTTAATAAAAAAAATCATTCAGTTAAAGTAGCTGGAATTATTGGTATCATGAAATGTTTCAGGTCAGAAGCCAAGGATTTGTTAGGCGATGATTGGGTTCAAAGGCATAGGCGTATCGTTCAGCAACATGCAAACCTATATAAAAGGACTGCTTGGACAAAGGTTCGATATATTTGTCTAACTCTATACAAAAAGTTGTTGTTTATAGTATGGTTTACTAAGAAAGTAGGGATAAAATTTTAAAATATATACATTGTTTTTTAGATATTACAAAGCTCGTCGGCGCAAGGGTTGACCTCATCCGGAGGAGGAAGTTTAGAGGGAGGAAACAGCAGTGGAGTTTCTAGAGGGTTATTGAAAGAGAGGTGAGCCTTCAACAACTCAACCCCCAAAAATACACACTGTGATCGTGAAATGTTTATGTATTAATTATCAGAAGAAAAAAAATTGAAAAAAAGTTTATATATTTGATAAGGATGAATAAAAACTATTGAAAAAATGGAACAGGTTCAAGATGTTCAATATGCAATTTGATGAGTTGCATCAGAGACAATCTCAGTGGACAGTTCCAGACACAGAGCTAAGAGAGTCACTAAGACTTGCTGTTGCTGAAGTATTATTGCCTGCTTACAGATCATTCCTCAAACGCTTTGGGTAAAATCGTATTCTTTTTTCTCTTAGCTGCAAAAGCTTTTTAACATATCAAAATGTAAACCCTAAAGGGATTTGAACCGATGATCGTTGTAGGCCTTTGGTTGAGGGTGGGAAAAATCCGCAGAAATACATAAAGTATACAGCTGAAGATCTTGAGAGATTGTTGGGGGAGTTGTTTGAAGGAAAGTCTATGAATGAACCACGACGTTAAAAACGAACAACCAAAGCTAATCGTGTAAGGTAAATTTCTTGCAAACTCTTTTCTTCTCGTCTTATTCGGCCATTGTATATGGAGTGTCGACTTTTCGTGTTTGTTTGTATTCTTTTCATTTTTTTTTTTTTGCTTATGTTTTGTTTTAGTAACTGATAAGTGTGTAAATTTAAATTACTTGGATACGGAGTTGTTTCTCTTTTGTATACGTTCACGTTTTGAAATAATCAATCATACGGCCCAATAAGTCTGAATAAGGCGGTATTATTTTTCGGAGTCATCTTTAAATATGCACTAATAAATTGATATATCACACAAGCGTGAATTGCTTTGGTGAAACAATAGATCGAGCAAATAATATTTGTCCAAAGTCTAAATGGCTAAGTTTGGGGACAAGAAAATGTCATGCGGATCAATTGCGGATTTATAAGGTCAAATCGACAGTAAACACCTTTCATGTGTCCCATAAGGCCATAAGTAACTAGTACATCTCTATTTGCTTCTTGTATTTGATAAAAATATTGGCGCTAAACAGTAAAACACCTTTCAAATGTCCCATAAGACGATAACTAATAATTGTGGAAATTTTGTTTGGATCATACTATAAAAAACAACATAAAGAATTCGAAAACTGATGCGAAAGAACCCAAATATTTTTTTAACAATAAAAAACCGACCACAGCCTTGTTCTTGAACCGGACAAGACAATAGAGCTCGATCGACATTCATACTTAAAACAAACAAAAAAAGGATAAAGAGCTATATTTATTAGTAAAATAAAGAGTGGTGAGATGTGTTTGTTGTTTAAACACATGTTTGGTAATGGCATATTTCTTTGTTAAGTTTGGGAATGGCATATTCCTTTTACAAGATCCAAATTCTCCAAACATCTTTACATGGACTTCCCCATTTCCATCATCTCCTTCCACTTTTTCCAAAATATTAATTTGATTTCTTTCAATGTCATCTTTACACCAATGACAATTCTTACTTTTGTTCCCCTTTACACCAATAATCAATACATGTTTTCATTTATTTATTCCAATCTTTTTATTTTATACTCACTGAAAATAATTCATATAGCATTATATACTTTGTACTCATATACAGTTCTACATACAAATGCATTGTTCATCAATAGTTTTTAATGTCGGTCTACCGTACAGTAATATACAACTAGATGTTTATTTTGTAAACATTTTCATATACAATTTAGGAGAAAACAAAAGATAATCTATTATGAACAGACACGCGATACAGTGGTTACACTGAGCTGATTAATTATTACAGAAAAAGAGTATTTAAAAGAAAAAGTGGAAAGAACACTATGGCTTATGTAATGGGGGTGTTTTCAATCTCTCTTTTAATGTGTCTCCAAGACCAAAGACAAAGAGAGAAGCCATAAAAACCCTAACACCATCCATTGTTGAAACTCTCTTTGGCACAACACCCAAACACACAAAATATGGCCATCCCCTAAATAAAGTGAAGAGGAAGAACTCTCTAATTCGACGAAGATCTCACCATAAAAGGGTTTTGAGAGGTTCAGATTCTTTTTAGGGGATGGCCCAAAACACAAGAGTACTCTCAAAAGGTAAGAAGAAGAAGAGATCTCTTGGAGATTATGATTACGAATTGTGTTTTATGTGTGGCTGTTGTGTGAAGTATGATCATCATCATGATCATTATCATTATCACTATGGTGATGATTATTGATGAGGATTGTGTGTGAATGGAGCGATGAAGATTGCATGAAGGTTGATGAAGACAAGCTTGATTTGTCTTTTGTTATCCCTCGTTAGGGCAACTTCGATCCTTTGGCAAGCTTCGGTTCCCCTCGGAATCAGCAGATTATTACTATTTTACTCTTTCTGATATGTTTGTCTATGTGCTTCGTTTAGTTTGTTTCCAGTTTGGTTTTGTTTAGTGTCTTTAATTTCGTAATGTTTGTGTTTGAAACTTTGAATGGTGTGTGCGTGGTGTTGCGCGCAATCCCATGTGATGCACCACCAATCTGTGTTCCTATCTGTGTGAGGAATAAAAGAATATTCGGTTTCTTACATTTTTTTCCAACTGGAATATTTATTATAAAACATAGAAAATACCAAGTTTGATATAAAATTGGATCATGTGAGAAAAAAATCCTGTGCATTTTATAGAAACCAAAGTTCTAGAATTTTAAGAGAAACCAAAATCGTCAGGATCTGCACCTTCCAAACAAAACTACACACTAAATATTTGCACTTCCTAGATCGGGTCGAAATCAAATTCAATAATTTTTTTTTTTATCTAAAAAAAATTTAGGAATTAGTAAATCAAGATAACTTTGTCTAAGAATAATAAAAAGGAAATCTTATCTCTGATGCCGTTTTGTTTTTAATTTCATCTTAAACTTAAACCCGACAAAAAAATAGTTTTAGTTGAATTTAATATACCCAACCCAAAATCGACTGATTTTTTTTTTTTTTTTCTAATAGTGTTTCTGACAAAAAGAAAAGAGCAATCCGTATCTCTAAACAAAATACTACTATCAAGTAATGACATTTAAAGAAGCAATCGGGATACTTTATGCCTTATGGTAGAAGAAACAACCAAAAGTATTGAGATATGATAACTCTCTATGTAGTATTGAGATATAATTACGAAAAGAGCAAAAACCTACAAATCATTGGCCAATAAAAAATAGCAGTCGGGGTTTTTTTTATGTCTTTGTGCAGCAGAAGCAACTCCCCAAAAAGAAACCTAAACCCTTCTTGACCTGGTGTTTGGGCTCCACAATCCGAGCTTCACAATCATTAACTTTCTTCCTCTCCGATGAAACCGTCTCAAGATCTGATCTCAACCATTCCACCTGAAAACCGGCTTGTGTCAAATCAGACAAACCCTTGGAAGCTTTGGTTAAGTCAGCATCAGAGACATCACGCGGTTTAGTGTGGTAAACTGTCCTCATGACGCCGAATAGAACGTTCATATAGTATGTCCTGAGCACTGGGTTCTGAGATTAAACATTGAGTGGAGTTTGTGGGTATGTCTTAAAAATCCACGTGGCTAAAGTAGTTTGCGAGGCTTCAACAATGAAGCCATTGACGCTAGTCTTTCTACGTCTCTGCATATCTGCAAATATTGGTTCCGCAAAATGCATAGTATTCTGTACGTTAAACATCAACATTGTTACTGCAGCAGTCAGTGAATTCTTAGAAAAAGCTTCTTTGATCGAGTTTTGCTTGATGATGTTGCGCAGCCTAGATCAAATCGAATCAAATTATTTATTGATCTCTTAGATTTCTTTTGATCTTAGGAAATAGGGATCAGTGAAACAAGCTTTATATAAACAAATAAAAAAAATTAAGATAAACTATAACTGATTTTTTAGATTCTGTTTTGAACTAGGAATTTGTGGAAGTACAACCCGAATCTTTTTAAAAAAAGAATCCTAAAACATGAGTGTGGACGAAAAATCGAGAGACGATTAGATAAATGAAACAACGTATGAAAATTTGCAAAATAAGAGAAACTAAAATAATTATCCCTTCTTCAACTTGGCCTCCTCCTTTTTAAACTCATCTTTGAGATAAAGACATCATCCCCTCGAGTTTCTTGACCACATCGTTGAGTTTAACCATCCGAGCTTCACAAACATTCCAGGAAACATCATCGAGCTTTGCCCTCAACCATCCCACCATAAAACCTGCTGCTGTCAAATCAGACAAACCTTCAGAAGCTTTCCATAATTCAGTATCAGAGATATCACAGGGGTTTTTGTAGGAAAGTGTCCCGAAGATATCGAGGAGAAGATCCATGTAGCTCGTCCTATGACTTAGGCTTTGCGATTGAACATGTACTGCAGTTTCTGGATATCTCTCAAAAATCCACTTGACTATAGTCGTCTGCGAAGAATCAACAATGAAGCCATCAATCACTTCTTTCTTACTTTGTTGTCTCAGAAATTGGCTCACCGTAACTCGAGAATCCATACTCCTCCAACCTTTTCTTTTTCAGTAAGTATGCTCCAGATAGTAAATTCTCAGCCAAAAAAAAAAATTGATTCTTACTTCATCATGGCTTCTAATAACCCCTCCCTCTCTATATAGGCAGCAAAATAAAGGCAAAACTTTTACAAATTTTAGATAAATTCGAAACGGAATTTGAGATTTTTTTTAGATTCCATTGTTATCTTCTGTTTTTATTTTTCCTTTTGTATCCTTTTACCGCATTCCTCTTCCTATGAGATCTGGTTATAGCAAGTCCATGGGCTGTTACAAACAAATGAGATCTGGTTGGCTTGATCAAATCCATGGCTTAGAACAATTAAAGACCTCAAAAAGAACAAAAAGTTATTTATTCAGCCAATTTTCAAGTTTGTATAAAAAACGAAAATCATTGTAATATATGAACTATAACCGTAATGACAAGTAAGAAAAAAGAAAAGAAAATAATAATCCTTCATTGTTCGTTTGTTCTTCTGTTTGATTGGACATCTGTTTGATATAGACTTGGTTACTTACGAAACCAACTGAATGCTGCCAAGATTTACAAAAGCGGCTGTGAAGAGGAGCTCTGTTTCCTTCTCAGACGAGACATCATGATCCAATAGACAAATCCTGCGATGAAGAAGCTGAAAAACAATGCGTTGTCGTAAACAACGACGAACCCACTTGACATCTTCGACAAAGCTCCGATCTTGTGTAGAAAACCAGGCACGACTGGGATAATTCCAGCGACCAAAGCCACGACGGCGGCCGCATTATATCCATTGGAAAAATAATATTCCCCGGAGGGACTCAAAGAGTATAAGTCTCCAATGTTCAGTTTCATCTTCTTGATCAGGTAATAATCGGCAAGAACTATGCCGCCGATTGGACCAAGAAGCGCCGAGTACCCGATGAGCCATGTGTACACAAAGCTCTCACTCGATTTGAGCAATCTCCAAGGCTGACATACGATTCCAAGAATCGCGGTCAACAACGCTCCTCTTCCGAATGTGAAGACCTTAGGGTTTAGATTCACCAGCGCGTTTGCTGGTGCGACCACGTTTGCAGCTATGTTTGTGGTGATTGTGGCGAGTGAGATTCCGAGGATAGCGAGTAGAGTTGTGGCGAGGCCTCCGATTTGACCGAGAAGCTGAATGGGATTGGAGATGACTCTTCCAAAGATGACACTTGTGGAGGACGTAACGGCTAAGCCCACGAACGTGAACAAACCCATGAATACAGGAAGACCAGCTTGGCCAATGATTTGATCGGTTTGTGATTTCGCAAACCTGGAAAAATCAGGGATGTTTAAAGCTAGAGTTGCCCAGAAACTTATGTTTGCGGTTAGCGAAGGGAAGAAGAGAGTCCAGAACTGTGCAGTGGTTAGCTTAGATGACAAGGAAAGCATGTGGCCGAACCCACCAGCTTTGAGATAGGACCAGGCAAGGAGACAAGAAGTGAGAGTGATCAGAATAGGAGCAGAGAACTTCTCGAGCTTTCTGATTCCGTCCATTCCTCTCCAGACAATACAAAGCTGAGCCAACCAGAAGACAATGAAACAAGAGAACTCAAGCGGAGAAGTGCCGAGCCAAGGTAGCGTATGAGACAAAGTCGAGTTCTTGATGTGAGTCGGTAAGAGCAAGAAGATAGCTTCTCCTCCAATCCATGTCTCGATACCGTACCATCCACAACCGACCAATGCTCGGAGTAGAGTCGGGATGTGGGCTCCACGGATGCCGAACGATGATCTAGCCAGGACAGGGAAGGAGATTCCATACATGGTGCCAGGCTGTGCGGTGAGAACCAGCGGCACGAGCAGTATTAGATTGGCAGCAACCACTGTGGCTATCCCTTGCCACCACGCCATGCCTAAGTCCACTAAGCTTCCGGCGAGGTAGTAAGTAGGCACACCAACGACTAGACCGATCCATAAACTTGACATATCCAACCAAGAAAACGTTCTTTGGCTTGGTTTCGTTGGGTTCAAGTCGTCATTCGTGAGGGTCGGGTCGAATTGTGATTCGTCGTACCCGAAGTCATCGAATTCTGACCCTGTCATCGTCGAGAATCTTGGACGGATGACACCGGATCGGCTCAAACCCAAGTTGTTACCGGACTGGCTCGAACTCAAGTTGTGATCGCTCCATCCACAGTGTTTGAGACTTTTATGCTGTGGGTCAGACGGAGACCCAGAAGAAGTGTAGAATCTCTTGTCGTTTGAAGCTGTGAATGAGACATGGTTATGGGGTTTAGCTTTTGTGTGGAATCTTAAAGAAGTAAGTGAATGATGATTGTGTTTGTGGGGATGAGGATGGAGATGGAGGCCAAGGCTAATGCAATTGGAGACCATTGAGCCTTCTCTCTCACACAGAAGATAGAGAAAGAGAGAAAAGAGAGGAGAGAATTGTGAGATGGAGATTGTTCGTTTGCTGTGCTGGTTAAGTCCTCTTGAGTAACATGTGGTTGGAGATGAACCATGTGTTAAGTGGATGTTCCGTCGCTCTCACATCTCTTTTTATTTTATTTTTATACATAAAAAAACTAAAATAGATTCTATTTCCTTTGTTTCAGCTAAAAAGATTCCCACTTTCACGTTACTCAATTCGTTGACTTTCATTTGCCTACTCATTGAGTCGAAAATCAATAAAAATTAAAGAACATGATTTAATCCCTAACGACTCCTTCATAACCTATAATTTTCTTTGTATTGTTTCTTCTTAAGAAGATGTGATGGATACAACGTACATGACAATAGTCTGACAACAACTCAAGCACTTTTGTATCTTATTCTTCTCAACCTAAGAAACCAAGAACCACATTGACTCGTATAATATAAGTACATATACTAAAAACTCAAAAACAGAGAATGCATAGAAGTGTGACCAACCTTTTGTATTTGAAGATGTTACTCTTTCAAGCGATCAATCTCTTTCTCCCACTTCAATCCAAACATTTGACGGCCAAAAGGAACAATCAGATTGTACCTAAAAACCTGCACACAGAAAGAAGAGAGAGCACACACATAAGCAAACCATTATATATCACAGCAGGATCTTGGTTTGTAGACTTGTAGTTGAAAACTTGCCATGTTATTGATTTGTTTCAATTGAGTTTTCAGCAAATCTGATCGCTCTTCCCAACCCAATTGGTCATCCTCGAGTTTCATAGTCCATGCTTTCTTCAGCGACGCTCTCCATTCTTTTGCTTTGCTTCTAATGTCTTTGTTGAGCTCCACCCATTCGGGAGCAAACCCGTTCTTGTTAAGAATCCGATACAATGTATCCTCCGCCGGGTCTGCGTGAGGATTTGAGTGGAGGTTCAAGGGTTTGCCTTTACCGGGTAAGTTCTCAAACTGGCCTTCTTCCATGGAATGCCATATCCTTTGCTCGACCACGTTGATTATGTCAGTCTCTGACCTGCAACATGATACCATGTTAGCATCCCTTGCAAGCAGGTCAAAGCAATAACCTATTTTACAAGAGGAAATAAGGAATAATCTCGTATGGGATATAAATAAAGAACCACAGAGCAAGGAAAAAGAAAAGTAACAGGCTTAAGCTTTCTCCCAAAAAAAAAAAATGCCATATCATTCATAGCAAAACAGCAAAGCTATGTCAAAACTCAAAAAAGAAGAGAAGACTCGGCAACATACTCAGATACATCGCATAAAATCCAATTGAATTGATCACCATACACTAACTGTTACTAGTACTACTACTACTACTTGTCAAATAAAAGGTTGATGACAGTCCTGAAGACTTGGTCTCTCTTAGATTCAAGAGCCTCCCTCACAGCTTTCTCATCAGGCGCAGAACCCTTTCCCTTCATTTCTTGCAACAATTCTCTATTATACCTTACGAAATCGCGTCGTCCACGAAGCTCCGGTGGGAGTTTCCGGTCATGGACAGCGTCAATCACTGCTGAGAAACGGTCTGTATTCTTCTTCTCCCGCCTCTTTGATCCCGCCGTTAAATCCTCCGGAGACGACCACCAAGAGGAAGAAGAGGCGAAAGTCCGACCGAGTTCAGAAAACTCGCGACCGTTGATCGCGGGGGAAGCGATATCCGACGCCGGAATCTGAGTTCCGATGGATAAAAACGACGGCCGTGACGGTGATGACGCCGCCAATGACCTCGCGAGACGAAACGCCATGGCCTGAGCTCAGGGAGCGAGAACTCGGAATGTTCCCGGACTTGTGGTTAATGACTTATGTAACCCCGGAGAGTAGTTATTTACTTATTTACACCAAATTTGGAAATACGCTGTTCACGTCAACACACCTTGCCGTTTGATATATCCGTAAATAAAACGGATGCCGTTTACTCCAAGTCGGTATACTTAACCTGGGCCGCAGCTTAAATTCGGAAATACATAATTTCCGGATTTGGGTTTAGGTCCTTAAATAAACGTATGTTAGAAATCAATATACATAATTTTTGAATTTAAGCTGCGGCCCAGGACTAGCCCAATTATTTAGTTTAAGCACTCCAAGTCCATGTGGCAAAGCCTACGTGTCACATACTACAACCGTAACTCCTAGACCCAACGGTCGTCTGGAACATCTAACCGTTGAATCTTTTGACTCTTTTCGGCGTAGTACTCCATATTCTCATGTTTCAAGATTACACTAAAGTTCCCCTCAGAGTTATACAACTGTTTCTTTTTGTTTTAGATATACTTCTTTTTGTTTGCATGGGAAAAAACTAGGAGAATATTTTTGAAAACTAGCAGAAATGAGATTGCACTTAGGAGTTGTTCTCGCGAAACAAATATAATCAAATCTGATTACTGTGAAGAAGGTGTTTGGTAGAGTAAAATTCAACTTAATATAGTCACGTTGGTCTCTTTTAATCATATGATAGAAAATTGTACATCTTTGTTAATTCTGACAGTGTATTAATGTATCACGGTATCAATCAGTTAAACAAAAGTACCAAAGACTTGTGAATTTATTAGAATATATAGACATGATGCATGCTATTTAGTTTTAATATATAATAAGTGGCTTTCTTGTTCGTATATGTTTACAATATTTTCATGAATTGAGATATAGTGGGAAGATAATATTAAAATTTGTACATTAATAGAAAGGATTGTCATATTGTAACAAGTGGTATATAAACAACTATAGCTCACTGAGAGAAGAAACAAAAAACCCTATGGTTTTCTCGAAAAATGTTGTCTTATTAGTCAGTCGTTGTGCTGTCTCCGTGACACTAATTGTATATTCTAACGGGACCAAAACAACTATATGTAGTATTTAATAATGATACTATAGATCGGATCATCGTTGACACCAAAATCGAGAAAGTATTCGGACAATATTCTCTCCTATTCTCTTTAAAATTACATACATAACTTAATGTACAGACTAATGCCCTAGAAAACGTCTCTCAGTTTCTGCTTAATTAAGTTTCAGCGACTTCGAGTGGTGCGTCGATCATTCTTCCGCCAAACTCGTGTGTCATGTAAGGCTCTTTTTCCAATTTTGTATGCCTAGCGTCCTTTCAAGATATTCGTTTTATATATATATATGCTTTAACCTTTCGGATTAAGCTATCATTTTGATCACGAACGAGCTAAGATCGTTTATTGTTCTCATGAGGACGAATTGTTGGGAGTCAAATAGTATTTCGAAATTTAATTGGTTTCATCGGATTGATCTTTCAGAAAGAATTACTACATGTCTAATACTCGTAATAATCTGTGTAACTAATCAAGTTACTTGATCCAAGTAAGATATCACTGATATATCATTAATGATACTCTTCAAAGGATCTCCAATGGGTTCCATAATTTTCATAATTTTCTTTGTTCTTCTGATCCACTGTTTTTTTTTTCATTTCAATTTTGGTTTTGTTTGTCATTCATCTCAAACATGGCTTTCTAGTTGCACCCTTTCAATTGACCACTAAATTCGCTTCGATCAATGTTTTTGAGTTTCAGATATTTCGACTGAAAATTCCGAGGAAATAATCAAATTATTCGGCAGAGATGGACAAGGAGACAGAAACTAGGGTTTTTCTGTCAAACGAACAAGAAGAGCCATCATTACCACGTTCCATGGTTATCTCGCTCTATCTCGGCTATTTTCTTGCTCGATGGGGTGCCAGGTCTGATCGGATTCTTCGTAGATTAATCTAAAAACATGATTTTACGTGAGATTGCATTCATTAATTTTGATATTGAAATTTCAGAACTTGGGAATTCTCTGTTGCACTATATATGATTTACCTCTGGCCAAACTCTCTGTTTCTCACTGCCATGTACGGTGCTGTAGAATCCGGTTCCATTGCCATTTTCGGCCCTATTGTAGGCCAAATGATCGATGGAATGAGCTACGTTAAAGTCCTTAGACTCTGGATTGTAACTCAAAACCTCTCCTTCATTGTTGCTGGTGGTGCAGTCATTGCTTTGCTGCTAGTTCCTGATCTTAAGTCTCATAATTTCCCGGCTTTCGCAACGTTGGTCGTATTGACGAACCTTTCTGGCGCCATTGGAGTACTCTCGACTCTTGCAGGCACCATTCTGATCGAACGAGACTGGTAAATTTAGGTCTAGTTTCAATTCAATGTATAGTAATTACAAGTTGATATGAGACTTTATTGATATATTATAGGGTAGTGGTTATGTCGGAAGGTCATACGCCCGCTGTTCTAACAAGAATGAACTCTGTTATTAGAGGAATCGACTTGAGCTCGAAACTACTGTCTCCGGTTATCACTGGTTTGATCATTAGCTTCGTCTCTCTGAGAGCATCAGCGATCACGTTCGCGGCATGGGCTACTATAACCGTGTGGATCGAATATTGGCTCTTTATCTCTGTATATAATGGTGTTCCTGCGATAGTACAAAGTGATGAGAGAAGGAGTTTAAGGCTGTCGTCTCAAACGCAAGCGGAAGAGACTGACATTTCATCTCATTTTTATGTTCCTCTCTTACAAGGAACAACCGAGGAGGACACTCAAAGTAGAAGGGGAATCATGAGGGTTCTTGAGAGAATCTCTGAGTCTTCTTTTGTTGGTGCGTGGAGGAACTATCTCAATCAAGAGATTGTGCTCCCTGGAGTTGCTTTAGCTCTATTATTCTTCTCTGTCCTCAGGTTTCCTTCTGATCTCTCTTTACAGTTAGTCCTTTCCGTGTTGGCTTATGTTTTCGCATGAATATAGTTTCCTGTTGAAACAGCTTTGGAACATTGATGACGGCAACATTGGAGTGGAAAGGGATACCTACTTACATCATTGGTCTCGGCAGAGGAATCAGCGCCGGTATTGGACTTACTGCTACAGTCGTGTACCCTCTCATGCAATCCCGTCTCTCACCACTCAGAACCGGACTCTGGTCCTTCTGGTCTCAGGTATACGATACTAATCGAAATTTGATATAACGGCAAGTTAGAGAAATGCAACGTAATTCGTGTAGAGTGATAATCCCTGAATAAAACCATATGTTCTTAAACAAGGGAGAAAGAAATTAAAAAACTATGTGTTATATTAATCAATGAAAGCCTCCATAAAATCACTAGCCTAAGTAGATGATTACAAGAAAACCTAACTGACCAAGAAACTTTTAACAACCTATCCTGACTAAAATATATAAAATATAAAAATAGTACATATCTATCCCGAAGATGTATACTGAATCAAAACCCTGGTTTAAATTAATTTTTCAGTACTATACACGAATCGGTCTTTAGTTTATTTGAAATTGTTATCAAAGTTGGGTTCTTGTTTCTCTAGTGGACCTGTCTTTTGGTCTGTGTTGGATCGATTTGGGTTGAAAAAGAGAAAGTAGCATCATACATGCTCATGGCTGGAGTTGCTGCTTCTAGGCTTGGCTTGTGGATGTTCGATCTAGCGGTAATCCAACAAATGCAGGTGCTAATTAAAGCTAGTAATGGTTTTGTTTTGTTTAGTATTGCTTAAGCTTTGTGTTTGTTTCTTTGGTTGAGTGTGTGACAATGCATTTTAGGATCTTGTACCGGAATCGGACCGTGGTGTGGTTGGAGGTGTACAGAACTCGTTACAAGCGGCTCTTGACTTGATGACTAATCTTTTGGGTATTATTGTATCTAATCCGAAGGTAAATTAACCACTAATGTCTACCGAGTTATTTCTCTTTCATAATGTTTATTTCTGTTATATTTGTGTTTCGGATGCTATTAAATTTCAGGATTTCTGGATATTGACGTTGATCTCATTTGCTACGGTCTCGTTAGCCGGAAGTCTCTATACAGTTCATCTCTACCGTATCCGAAAACATCTATTTCACTTGGACAATATTCCATTGTTGAACAAATTTTTTTGATTCGTAATTATTTTAACTCAATTACGTTCAACTTTATGCTCATCATGATGATAAATGTAAATATGTAATGCTAAAACTTAAAAAAATGCATTTAATTTTCAAATGAACATCTTCATACTCCACAAATTTTGTTACTTACTACACCATTTCTAGTTTAGCATTTTTTTTGTGCGAATGCATTTCTTGTAAGAATAGTGGATCGAACTTATCTCATCTTGTAATTTCATAGAACAACAGATAAATGCCAATAATCGACCTAAGATTATTAAACGTCTTAACCTTCGTCGACCTTGGGTGTTCTCTCGACGTATAGAATCTTCTGACCTACTCGTCCCATTACCAAAAAAAAACATTAAAAAATTAATTAAGACGGTTAATTATAAGCAATCTTAACTTTCATTAAACATATATATTGTGGTGTTTTAGTTATCTTTTTCATTTTGTTGTCTGGTGTCAAAGTTAAAAGCTTCCAACTTAAAACTAAATATTACAATGAGTGATTAATTTGTATATGGTTATTAGATATCAATTTAAATCATATTTTTTATTTCAAGTGTGAGATTTCTCATACACACCATTGGGATCATGGTTTTTATCATTAAATCTCGAACTGAGTTTTACTTTGGATCGGCAACACCCAGATCAGGTTACAGGACTTTGAGACTATTTCTCAAATTTTACGAAAATGAAACCAATACAGTTACCGTCAATTAGTTTTACCTGTTAACCTCCCGTTCATGTGTTCAACGGCTTGTTTAGCGCTATCTGTGCTTTCAAACTCAATGAAAGCAAATCCTCGCGGCTCTCCTCTGAAATCCTTTGGTACAACCGATCTTAAAATCTTTCCGAAACCCGAGAACATCTGAATCAATATTTCTTCAGAGACTTGTGGATCAAGATTTGCTACATACAAACTCGTGAATTGATTTTGACTAGAAGAAGATCCGTGACGATCATCGTTGCTCATCTTTAGCTCTCTGTTCCATACCTTCATAGTAATAGATGTTATGTGTGTCTCTTTGTAGCAAAAATAGAAAAGTATATTTGTATTCATATACACTCAAATTTATTAACTAAAAGGAGTGATTACAGATTTGACTATCACACAGTTTTTATTAACATTAATTCTATAGTCAAATATAACCAGGTCCGAATCTGCAGATATACGTTTGCGTTATAACCAAACCAAAATCAAAGTGAACTAAACAATTTCTGTTTGACTTGCTTTCTAGACAAAAAAAAAAATAAAGGCTTGAAAAGTACGGATTGCACTTTTTAAATCGTACCCACCTATAGGTTTAATTGGAATTCACTATAATTTAGATTAGTATTGGATTAAACTGAACCGAAACCAAACTACATTTCGGTTTAAATTTGATGGTTCTCTATCGGACCGGAAGTCTCTATCTTATTTTTAAGAAGTCGTAAAATTAATTTTGTAATCGAAGTTGCCAATGCGGTGTTTTGTAAATTGCAATAGATAAAAGTCTTCAACCCAACCACATGCATACAGATTAACGTAAGTATAGTTTTCATGCAAACATAGAAAACGGTCATGAGGCTACCAAATTACAAAACTGCAATAGGATTTTAGGAATTTTAAAAGGAAAAAAAATTTAGTGTTGGAAGCCCGTACAGACCTTTGGCGGAGGTGACAAGGCGGAAGACCACTAAACATAGTTGCCAATACAATCGCCTCCGTCACCAGCATCAATAAAAGCAGCGATGACATCATTTGCCGTCAATAATTTGTACTGATTATTTCTGTAGTACTTTGTTTTTTACTCTTCTCTCAAAAGGAGAATCAATCAAAGACGGACATGTGAAGAGTGTAATTAATATGTGGTGAGAAGATGGATTGGAGACTGACTGTATACATTTTCATGTATGTTATTATGTTAATATATATTTTTTTTTTTTCACGATGTTATTATGTTAATATATTTATTAATTTTTGTTCTTTTACGGAATTAGAAAGCGTGTCAATTTTGTTAGGCAATAGGTCCAGATTTCTTTATTAATATGCTTTCTAATCTGTGTTTCTCTATGTAAACAGAAATTAGGCTGATACCTGATACATATTATTTCTTTGAATTATGTTGCTCGTCGTCTCGGTGAGTACGTCCCTTTCCTCTACTTTTTCTACGAATGGGCTATAATCTGGATCTGGGCTTTACATTTCAAACTTCTTGGTTCAACTTTAATGGGCTGTATTAGCATCTATCATAGGTTGGGCCTTTTTGTAAAACGTTGGTGATCTGTTGAGTCTTGCCTCCTCTTTTTGTTGGTCGCTTATAATTATCGCATTTTCATGTTTGTGTTTGTTTGTTTGTTTTTTGCTAAACGGTTTATATGTTTGTGTTTTTCCATGGATGCTTCATAGATATAGTTATGCGTTGTACGTAGTCCGGTGGATATGAGTTTTTTTGGATGTTCCCTTCAGATCGGATTTTCGGATGGCATCGTTCGTTACCAAATTTTGGCTTCAGACGAATGAAGTGACCAAGACTAAATTAGTAGATTTATGCATTATTGCATTACCATTCGTTTGTATATTGTGACGATTTGGTCAAGGTGTTCTATGTTTGTTAATAGTGTCAAATGTTAATGTACGTACGTAATCTATCTGATACTACCGAAGAAAAAGGAGTTCAGGATTCACCTACCACCGACACACGGTTATGCGTATTAATTTACTTTTTATTCTAAAAAATAACATGTGTAGGTAAAAGGATTTGTTAGAATCTTTGGCAGTGTTATTAAATTATTAACTATGACCTATTGGTAGGGAAGACCAACGAAAAACAAATTTCCATTGGTATTTGCTTGTTTGGTAGACATGTGGTTACGCTTATTTGTTGAATTGATAAATACTCAATTTTGGGACCATGGCTTGTTTGGTATATTACAAGTGATGTGAATAAAATCAAAACTTTTTTTTTTGTTTGTTGTACAAGCCATATTAACGATGGTCGATGATCTATTGTCCGATTATAGATATTTTTATGGAATCTTTCTTTTTTTCTGGTTTAGGTCAGTATTCAATTTTAATTGAGGGCAATCAGAGCAGGGAACTATATTCGGAGTCTACATTAGGATTTTTATTGAGTAATAATAAATTTTTGAATTATTTTTTTAATATTTAAATATATAATCTAAAACTAATTCTTTCCGGTATGGTCGGATTAATAAGAACTAATAAACACACATCAATTTCAGTTCTCCAAGTTTCACTCATTTAGCCCATGTCTTCCACATGAACCCACCCTCTCTTTCTCTCCATTTCGTTTTGTCCTTCACAAAAGAAAAAAAAAAGTCTTTGTTCTAAACCTTGAAAATGGATTCCCTGATAAAACTCTTCTTCTTACTATTACTCTTCTTTTTATATTCTCTCCTCTTTGGTAATTTACAATAACCTTATAATGCTCATTACAAAAGGATTTTCTAAAATCCATATATATGACTGATTTCAGAAGTTGTTATTTATGGATCTGTTTTGGCAGGAGAAATCAGTGGAGTTGAGAGTTCTTCATCAAATCAGCATCATCATCATCATCATCATCACTTGTACGGTCCAAAGAAGTTGTTTGTATTCGGAGATTCTTACGCAGATACCGGAAACATTGAGAAGCCTCACGCCGTGTCATGGAGAGTCCCATACGGCATCACTTTCCCCGGTAAACCCTGTGGTCGTTTCTCTGACGGCCGAGTCTCCACCGATTTTTTAGGTAACACCTATCTATATCCTTTAGGCTTTTGCCTTTTCGAGCCTATCTAAAACGTAATCTTCATAATTTCACATGATTTTTTTTTTTTTTTTTTTTTTTTGTGTTTTGACATTCCTCTTACGATGACAATGTGAAAGGGAAATACATATGAATTGTCAAAGTACGTGCGTTATAGTTTGACTTCTTATTACCTCAGGAACTGATTAAATCAATTATTTTTTTTTGTAGTATTAGAAAGTTTGAATTGGATGAGTTACATATAGTTAGTGTTTGTATTCAGTATTTGTGTTTGCACTTGAATTAGAATCCTATGATGCAGTTTGGTGACGAATAATAAAAATTATGCAAACTAGTACGATTAAAATTGCGTTAATCTTTGATATAAATTAAAATATTATGCAAACTAGTTTCTAAATCTATGATCTGATTTATTTTCTTCATTAATTCGTTAACGTGCTAACTTGTCTGCTTGTAGATATTAATTATTTGTATTGAAACAAACACCTGTAAATGAACATACAAACTATGTTGATAAATTGGTGCAGCCAGATTGTTGAGGATACGAACACCCATTACTTACCTCTGGAAAGATTACGCGGGATTGAAACGGTTACGGTACGGAATGAATTTTGCGTACGGAGGAACCGGAGTGTTCAACACTCAGAGTTCGAGCCCGAACATGACCATTCAGATCAATCTCTTCGAACAGCTCCTCGGCGATTTCTACTCTCAATCTGACCTCTCTTCTTCCCTCGCTCTCGTCAGCGTTGCTGGCAACGACTACTCCAATTACCTTTCCCTAAACCGCTCCATCTCTGTAAGAAAATATTCCTTCTCTTTCACAAAGAAATATATAATAATAATAACATATTCAAAATATCAGATAAATTTTTGAATTTTAAAGAAAAAAAAAGAAGAGGAGTTTTAAATTATATAGTTGTACTGATCATGTCAGTCTTTGACAGCTAGCATAACCAAAAAAGCACAACCAATTTGGTTGGTTGAGTACTTGAGTTCTTCCTTATTCAACCTACATGCAACTCGCAGGCCCTCCCAGCATTCATCAAGCAAGTTGTGGATCAAACCGAGCTAAATTTGAGACGAATCCACGCCTTGGGAGTGAAAAAGATAGCAATACCATCGCTGCAGCCGCTCGGATGCCTCCCCCTCTACACCTCGTCCCAGGGTTGCAACGACACTTTTAACGCGTTGGTGAACTACCATAACAGCTTGTTGCAGCAAGTAGTGGCCAAGCTCAACAACGAGACCAAGCTTTCCACTTTTGCCATCTTTGATTTCTATAACGCCTTCTTGACCGTCTTCAAGAACAAAGGAGATAATCCAGGTAACATTTGTTTTCATAAATAAAATATAAAAATAAAGCAGATTTTTAATGGCTTCCGTGTGATTGGTCTTTAATGGAATTGCAGGGAGTATGAAGTTTGAAACCCCGTTAAAACCGTGTTGTGAAGGCAGTTGTGCGAATCTAGACGACAAGGGTGAGAAGAAGTATACCTTATGTGATGATCCTAAGTCTGCTTTCTTCTGGGATGGACTTCACCCTACTCAGGAAGGATGGAAATCTGTTTACTCAGTTTTAGGCAAAGCTCTAACTGCGCCTTTCATTAAACCGTAAAACCACTTCTTTTTAGGATCGAAGAACCGGGATGCGTTTGAGTATATATCCTTTGATTACTCTTTGAAGGTTTTATGCCTTTCAGTGTAGTTTGTGTTAAAAAGAATAAAAAGACCTTGGTAACAAAAGCGAATTATCCAACCATTATACTAGGAAATGTTAGCAACATGTTGAAACAAAAACAAATATAGACAAAAGAAAGAAAAACAAAAAAATTACTAATTTATGTTACCAACTAGAGTTCTTCAAAAGTTGACTCCGTTAAAGTTACTCTATATATAGACATTAGTGATATCACACTCGAATTTCAATCCTCAAATTTCTCTCCTTTATCCCTCGCATCCACACACTCACTATATCCTCTTCATTTTTAGTTGCCCCTTCTGTTTTGTTTTAAATTTCTTTTGACCTTAACAACATAAACACACATACACATACACACACATAATTAACTAGATTATGGTTGAATCACAACGGAAATTACAAGATTAGAGATTAAGTACTATTACAAGTTTAATTATCATTAGCCAAGATAAATATGTTAAGTGATAAGATTATTATGGTGATTAGTCTAAATTACGGTCTGGAATTCTTTTAGTAATTAGCAAAAACAAAACACACTACAAAAGCATAGAAGTTGCCCTCATTTAAGGTTACTAGGTTTATATAAAACGATAACGACATAATTAAGAACACTTCAGTTTCATTCTCAATCCTCAAAGTTCTCTCCTCAGCATCCTCTTATTTTCCTCCCCTTTTTTGACCCAAAAAAAAAGAAAGAAGCCTTTGCTCTGATTCCTGAAATGTATTCTTTGATGAAACTTTTCCTCTCATTCTCTCTCTTCGTTGGTAATCTGCAATCATCTTATAACTCTCATCACGTCGGATTATGTAAACCCTATATCGCCGAAAATTTTAATTTTTATTCTCTTGTATTTTTTTAATCATGCAGGAGGAATCAATGGGGTAAAGTGTTCAGATCCGAAGCTGTTTGTGTTCGGAGATTCTTATGCTGATACTGGAAACATGAGGCAGAATGCAGTGTCTTGGAAATCCCCTTACGGTATGACTTTCCCCGGTAAACCTTCCGGCCGTTATTCTGATGGCCTCACCGCCACCGATTTTCTAGGTTCTACTCTCTCTCTCTCTCTCTCTCTCTCTCTCTCTCTCTCTCTCT